>QEPC01003632.1:1387475-1412940 GCA_003113815.1 Sphenodon punctatus | reverse complement strand
GGCAGGGCAGGGTACCCCCAATGCGGCACCACAGCCGCTACCGGGGGAGCGCAGTGGCACCCTGGTGTACACCCACCCCCTTGCCACCAGCACTGGCAGACCCCTCCCATGCAGGGGGCTGAGCTCCCGGGTCACTAGCCCTTCTGACATAGGCTGCGCAGCCACCAGTGCGCACCCAATGGCCCCGGGGGTGAGGCATACATATATGCAGCACAAGTCCGTGGTCAGGGGTGGTAGCGAGCACATATTTCTCTACTGCTGCCTGCCCTTTAAATCTCCCTCCGTGTTCCACTTGTTGTTGGTTGCCTAGCAGCGACACTGCATGCCGTCACCACGGCCCGTGGTCCTTTCTTTCCAAAGCGGCTGGGGGTTTCTGTTAAGAAGTTACTTTTCATTCACCCCTGCCGTGGTGAGCATTCACCACACTTCTGGACCTCCTCCCGCCCCGACCTCACGAAGTGTGGTTATGGTCATCCCGGCCTGTGTTTGACTGGCGAACATCTGGATGCGGGCCAACAGATGTGCATGGCTCTTTCACCACCCCTCGCGTTTGACTGTGGTTGACTGTGGTGAGTGCCTAAAATGTAACGTCTGAAATCACCCATAGTGTACACATCCAGGCTGGCCAATTATCATCACAATCACATCCTGCAGCACTGTGACAGAGGACATAAGAGAATCTCTATTTGCTCTTTCCTAAACAGATGTTTCTGACTTCCCAGTAACAAGTGAGGGAGAGATGTTGGGATGGCCACAGAACAGAATGAGGATATTTACGTGACATTTCTGCTGGCCGATTGGCATCACAAACCGATCTTATACCACAGTGTCACGTAAGAGAATCCCTGGCATAGGCGCCTTCTCTGTATATGCTGTGCAGGCTTATACAGTTGGGACCCTTTATCACATCTTTCTAATATTTGGCAGAAATAATTGCCAAAGTGTGAGATATAGCCCTGCCAAATTTCATGTACACTGGCTGGACTACAAAGATGTTACAGTCAGATATACATTTATAAGTTAATTGTTTATACCACCAGGACCCTTTATCCAATCCTTCTGAAAGTTGGCAGAGATAGTAAATATGGGAAGGGGTATAAATTTTCCAAGTTTCATCTATATTAAACATGAGGCAAAGAAGTTATAGCTAAGAATGTATATGAAGATTTCTGCAAAATAAATTAATTCAACTGCATCTAACATTGGATTCCTTTATCCAATCGTTTTGGAATTTGGTACACATAATGCCTTCCATTGGAGGTATTATTACTCCACGTTTCAGCCAAATATGTTACAGCCGTAAATGTGTTGTCCATTGAAACCAATTGAAAATGAAAACAAAAACAAAAACGAAAATGACAATTTGATATTTATGAAAACAAAAATGACAGATTTTAAAAATGAAAACGAAAATGACATGGGCCCCTGGTGCACACCGCTAGGTGTCATTCCAGTGGTGGGGCTGTGATTCCAGTCATGGGGCCATCATTCCACTCCCAGGGGCCATCATTCCAGTGCTGGAGCTGTCATTCCATTCCCATGGGGTGTCATTCCACTGCTGGATCCATCATTCCACTCCCAGGGGCCTTCATTTCAGAGCTGGGGCCATCATTGCACTCTTGGGACCATCATTCCACTCCCACGGGCCAACATTCCACTCCCAGGGTCTGTTGTTTTACTCCTGGGACCATCATCCTACTCCCAGGAGCCATCATTCCAGTGCTGGGGCCATCGTTCTACTCCCATGGGCCATCATTCCAATGCTGGGGCTAGAGATGTCTGTCCAGATCTGTCTGTGTCGAATCTGTCTTTGTACATTCATTTTCAGTTCTCTACTTCTCATCATTTTACCCTGTCCCCTGTCAATGTACTCTCTTTCTGTTATTTATTCCATTTCTCCCTAAATCCACTCCTTGTTTTAGATGTAGCTGGCTTGTATCTGTATAGAGCCCATTCAAGTCTATTGGCATTCGTATAGCCTGATTATTTCCAATGGGCATTCGCATGACTCCCATTGATTCTAATGGGCATTCGTGTCATTCGTTTTAGTACGTCCAGTCAGTGACACTGTATTTTGAAATGAAAGCAGAATTTTGCATGGAGGTTTAAAGAAACAATAATCTCAACCGAATTTGAGTGTAAAAAGGGTTGTTGGGTTGGGGGGGGGGGGGGGAGAGAGGGGGGTTGGTTAAGCAAAAGCAATTGCTTTGGAACATTAAATTAGAGCACATAACTATTAAAAATTCATTGGATGGAGTATTTAAAATTCCTCCATGACATATAATATTAATTCATTTTATGTAAAATTCATACCTGTAACTTAATTTGCCTCATTAATGCACCAGATCACGTATTAGTAAGTGTACCATGTTTTAAATATGATGCTAGAAATGGCCAGAGTTCTGTGCTTTGAGACAGCACATTAAAATTAACATGCACATACTTCAGAGTCTTGTAGTTGACTGCTGTCTTGTTATTTAACAATGCCTTGCTTAAACTTTCTGTTAAGCTCTCACAGGGTTCAGGACCAGTGCATATGAATTGGGCATTATTCTGAGAAATAAAGCATAGAAATAAAGAAAGTTCCAAACAGCCCTTAACTAGGTAATCTAAGTGATTTCAATGAGAAGTACTACTTGAACGAGTAAGGTTTTGGGGATCAAGTCTGTAGGTTACGAGTCAAATTGAATTCAAGGAAAGAAATTCATAGGTAATGGTGATTAATGATTGTAAGTCTCCTCAACCCCAACTGATGTACTAGAATGGCAACAGTGGAACCTAGAAACTGAATGAGAGAACATAGATTAGCTTTTCAATAACAATACAAAAAAGGGTAAATTCTTAGCTTTCTTAAGCACAATAAGGTCCTGATCCTGTAAAGGTGTATGCATGCACTAACTTTGTTGCATGGTGAGAAGCCTTTTTGAAACCAGTGTGTAAAGTAAAACACAGTTTACACAAACATAATCTTTGTAGGATCCCACCTATATTAATGAGCTAAGCAGTAATGGCTTTATGGGCCTGAATCTGTTCTTCATTTCACTGGTTTTGCACCATGAAATTCCATTAACTAAAATAATTACTCCTGATTTTCACCAGTGTGAGACCAGAATCAAGCCCTAGATGTACCTGATGACAGTTACCTTTCCCCCAAAGTCCTGACGAAATGAACAAAAGCTTAATGGTTCTTTTAAATTTTTTTAAAATAATCTGCAGATTATTAAGTATATGGACTAAAATCTTGCTGATCCGATCTTAATTAAAAGCTGTGTGGAACTAGATACACTACAGTATTTAATTGTTCTCTGCATAGGATCAGTTCCTACAGCTAATCTGATCTCGCTATAGGAAATTTTGGGGAAATCCCAGGATGTACCAGTTCTCCTGGAGCCAATCTGATCTGAACAGATGTCTGCATGTGCAGATTTTAGGACTTCCATTGAGATTGATTTCTCTCTTAGAGATAAGGTGGTTTTTCGTAAAATCTATGAAAAACCCTAATAACTGTGCACTGCTTGTTTCTTCTCCAGACGACTTCTAGAACAAAGGAGCCAAAAGGTCTTTCTTTAAATTGTAAGCCCCTTGGGGTAGGGACTTGTCTATAACTACTGATTGTACAGGGCCAGGTACATTGCTTGTGCTATATAAATAATGAATAATAATAATAATAATAATAATACAAGGTAAATCTATGGAGTTCAGTGTATTGCTGCAGTCTCAGCTAAAACTTATGGGGGGGAAATATTTATTTTTCCCCATAGCAGAGCTATCTCAAATGAAATTTATGGAAAAATCCTCTCCCATAACACAGGGGATTTCCTCTGGTAACTCCCTTTAAAACTAGCAAAGTTCACACATGTTAATTTGCTATGCACTGATGAGCAAGTAAGCAACCATCCCTATCCCTTGTCACACAACTGCCCCATTTCTACTCATGATTGAAGTCAATGGAAGTTTGCTACTGAATTCAGTGGAAAAAGAATTGGGAACAGTGCTGATTGTATTAAATTCAATGGACTCCAGAAAGGAATTAGATTGCGTTAGAAGTACAATAGAAAGTATTAGGCAATAGGCATGGTGAAACTTTTGATCCCTACCAGGAGAGAGAAGGTAAGAGAGCTGCTGCTTATTTTGTACTAGTACTGTATTCTGAGATATGAAAATATGCATTTACTGCATTTAAAACAAAATGCATTTTAAAATCCAGCTATCTTTAAACTTGTGACTTTTTCCAGATTGGCCAGGGATGTTCACCTTAGTCTTCTGAGCACAAGTGTGCTTCCCTCTAATATTTATGTAAACCAGAGCCCCAATTTTGCCCCACCAACCTCCTAGCTCAGTTGAAAAACTTCCATTGACAACAATTTTTATTATGAGCAGGTTCTTGTTTGTCAGCCCTGTCTTATTCTAGCTTACAGAGTTGCTGGAATGCTTAAGGGAAAACACAGAGATAATTTAAGTGAAAGTGGAAGAGTGGCAATGAGTGTTCAGCTGTTTCCCCACAACTAAGTGTGAGCACCATGTGCAGGACATAAAAACTGGCTTCTCAAAAAGGACGATGTTGCAAAGCTGCATTCACCTGAGTCATCTTTTCTCATGTAAATTATTTCAACAAGTCTTGCTGAACAAGTACATTTTTCAGAATTGGGCCCAAACGGCTGCAGGATTAGATGTTCCAGGTTTTAAATGGGTGCAATGCTTTCAGAATAAGACTGATAATTAAATTGCCTGACAGATAACTTTAAAAACAGCTGAGTTCTTAAATGAAAGGAAAAGTACATCATTAGAAACAAAGTCACATATATTTATTTTTATCCTATGCGAAAAATGACTAGTTAAATTGTAAAACACATATTCACATTTCTCTTTTTTAAGTCCAGACATATCTCTAATGCTAAAAATATAAAAGAAGGTTTAAAGTGATGATTAGGGTTCAAACCCAAAAAAGCAAAAACCTTGGGCAGAAACACACGTGACGGCGGTGTGATGGAGGCCCAATCTGGAAAAGCATAGCAGACACGGTCCAGATCACTGAACAAACGTGCCCATGGCTGGGGCACCATGCTGCCACCTGCATGGCTCGGAGAGGGCGGGGAGAACCACAGATGTGTGGTCAGCTGGCCTCACACTGCACCCAGCGCCCTGCCATGAGGGGCAGCCATGGCGACTGTCCATGGTGGCCCCGACCTGGGTCAGTAAAGTGGCCCGGAAACAGACGTGATGACAGCCCACTGTGTTTGTGTTTCAGCTGGAAGGCATACAGGATCAATCACCTTATCTGAGAATTTCTAAGGATCAGTCACCATTATTAATACTGTGTTAACTTTCTTTTTGTTTTGAATATAAACATTTAAAAAATAAATATGGAAAAGGTCATATTTGGCTCACCTTTGCATAAATGATCCCAACTTAAACTAGGAGACTGCTTTTGTGAGTAAGGCAAGCTGAATTTGGCTTGACATCTCCAAATGTGTGAATATATGATTCACTCCAGCTTAAAAATAAACGCTTCCATTGACGCTGTATCTGGGTCATGGCTCCTCAGGACCTGGTATACTGTCAAGGAACAGTTACAGTTTTTCCAAGAGCAGAGTGACTGAGACATTTCCACTGACATCATGTTGGATTCACAGGTGTTTTCTACACAATGCCATGGCTCTCGCCCAACTTCAGGACTGGATTATCCAATATAATTTTAAAAATTTGGAACACAGATAGTATATTGAGAGAGAGCATATTTTTATGCATGCAGAGCACAGCAACACTCACATAATGTAAGCTGGGTTACATTTTTTAAAACAGCGAAAGAACTGTGTAGACATACACAGTACTGTTCACACATTGATGCAGAACCTGAACCAAAGCCCATTCAGATCAGCAAGAGTTTTGCTACTGACAACAGTGAACTTTGGCTCAGGCTCTAAGAGACTACAGAACTCACCTTAAAATTGTTCAAGAGGAATACTAAAAGATGGTTCAAGCAAATGCTCCTTTTTGTTCCTGATGACTCTGACAGTGTATAACTGAGCAATAGCTCAGTGAGTTCTAAAACTTTTTTTTGCACAAATTGTTTTAATAAGGCTGACTAACTAGTATGACAAATTTCATCCTGGAGGGCATCTAGGGTGCCCAATCCTGCATGGCACAGAGGACCTTCACTTCCCAGTGACTTTAACAGGAGCTGAGGAATCCTAGCATCTTACAGAGAGACTCAGCTCCTTGTAGGTTTGAACATTTACAAAGTACTTGGAATGGTTCATAGTTTATCAGGGAAACAGCAACAGATCCTTTACTGGTGCTACTAGTTTGTACCATTGCTATCATTTAAATGGCAATAGTATTGGATATTTTTTAACCTTCATTTCAATTTCTAGTTAGCTGTGGTATTTAAAGGACACTACTTATGATCTATCTTCAAGCGTTATATTTGCTACCTGTTGACTGTTTTGTCTCCATTGTAGTGGTGTTAATTATTCTGAATGAATGAAACTCAAATTTAATTTCATGTTTGCCAAACCTAGATGTCCAAAAGCCAGGGGTTCGGCCGCTCCAAAATCACACGGCTGGCTTAAAAATAAATAACTTAAATGTTATTTTTCTTTGTACTTTGCTCTCTGAGACCTTATTTTATTACTGAGTTTCAAGCTTTCCTCCACAACCCCTGAAAGACAGAAAGACAGTGGTGTTAATATTCTGAATGAGCTGAAACCTATTCAAATTTAATTTCATCAAACCCAAATGTCCAAAAGCCAAGAGTCAGGCCCCTCCAAAATAACAAGATTGGATTAAAAATAAAACAATAATTTAAATGTGATTTTTCTTTGTCCTTTGCTATCTGAGATCTTATTTTATTACTGAGTTTCAAGCTTTTCTCCACAACCTCTGAAAGACAGAAACTCGCTGTCTTTTTAAAAAGAAGTTGTAATACTCATGTCATGATTTTAGCAGTTAACACTTTAAGAAAACACTTCAAATCATGACACTTGTAATGAAATTGTAAGAGCTGGAATCCTTGTAATTTACTATTTTAAAGTCCAGTTGGAGTCAATGGGTGTTTTGCCATTAGGTCATTATCATCATATCTCCCTCTAGTGGCCTGTCCCATGAGAAAATAGAGCCTGTTACTTACTGTCTCTACTAATGGTGTTATACCTTTATTCACATGCCAGGGATATGCTTGAATGCTTAAGGTGCTATGTCTGGTTCTTGCTGATAACTATTATGTTGCTTTGTCACATTAATGGTTTGTTCAATCACAGAATCATAAAACTATAGAGTTCAAAAGGACATAAAGAAGCATATAGTCTAACCCAATGCCATAAGGCAGGATACCCTATACCTCTAAAGTATACCATAAGGCAGGATACCCTATACCTCTAAAGTATCCTTGAACAGTGCCTGCCCAGTTTTATACTGAAAACCTCCAGGGAAGGAAATTACACAACCTCTATAGGCAGTGCTTGTTCTACTGATGAACCTTTCTAACAGTTAAGAAATTTTTTAAACCAAAACCCTACCTTCCTATAATTTGAAAGCATTGGGTAATTTCAGATGTGACGGGCCGTTTGGCCCACCACGCTGAATCCTGGACCGGGATCTCTCTCAGATTCTGGTCCGTGATGAAGCCAGCTGTCCTTTAGATGTGCCGGCTCCATCACGCTGGGGAATCTCGGCGGGGGTGGGGCTGCGTGACGCTATGTGTGGTCGCACAGCCCCCCCCCATGCTCCCACAGCTGGCAGCGCTCGGGGAGATGCATGGGCTCAATGGCCAATGTGACTGCTGCGCCCGATCCCGTACTATGGTCGGGGCCACGATCCGTGATGGACCAAGGTAACAGACGTTACTTTTGGCCCATCACGGATCGTGGCCAATCTAATCACGGCTCTGGACCTCAGGCTGGCGTGAGGTCCAGAACCATTGGGTATTTTCAGACGTTACGAGAGCACGCTCAACCACAGTCAATTCCCTGTGGTGGGGAATGCCCTGGTAACGTCTGTTGGGGAACAGAAAGTTCCCCCCCAGATGTTAACCACGCTTAATCCCCGCTGGGAATCTCATGCACCACGCGATCGTCTGAACCCGTGGGGCCGGCGCTGATCATGTGTTGAATGAGATTCCCAGCAGGGATGAAGGGGCCCGTCACGTCTGGACGGCGATCACGGCCCGGAATCCCCGCCGGGATTCCGGGCCGTGGTCATTTTGAGCGGGCGCTGCGGTCACATTGGCTGCGGCGCCTGCCTGTCTCCCCAGAGGGTGGGCGGTGGGGGAGCTTGGGGGGGGGGCAAGGCGGGGGCATGCGGCCACACGTTGCATCACACTGCCCTGCCCCCTCCCCGATTCCCCACCGGGATCCCCCGGCACGTCTGTTGGCCGTGTCGGAGTGATCCCGGCGGGGAATCTACGGGTTGTTTCCATGACGGGGCGAATACCGCCCCGTCACATCTGAAAATACTCTTGGTTAGCTTTGATCCCTGCCAGAAATTCACTGTGGTGAACATCTGGCGGGGATCAAACAGACATTACCGCGATCGCTGCCACCACACGGAATCCACTGGGATTCACTGTGCTGATCAGCGATTTTGTAACGTCTGAAATTACCCGTTGTTTCTTGTCCTATCATTAGTGACAATGGAGAACAAATGTTCTCTATCTTTTTTGTGGCAACCTTTTGAGTATTTCAAAATGGCTATCATGTCCCCCTTAATCTTTCTTTTCTCTAGGCTAAACATTCCCAGTGCCAATAACCCATCATGTATTGCTCTTTTGAATTCTTTCCAGTTTGTCAACATCCTTCTTGAACTGAACACGGTACTCTACGTGAGATCTGAGTAGTACTGAGTATGGGAGTACTATTACTTCCCAAGTCTTGGATACAACATTTTTGTAAATACACCCCAACAATGGTGTTGGCTTCTTCTTTTTTCCTTTTTTTTGCAACGTTACACTGTTGACTCATGTTCAGTTCTTGAGCTGCTATAACCTCCAAATCCTTCTTGACAGTGCTGCTGCCCAGCCAGTTATCTCCCAACTTCTTGCTTGTGCATTCTGTAATACACTGCATTGTTTTCAGCCCAGATATCCAAATTATCTTATAAGTGGCATTTTGTTTTTCTCTAGTCCTTTCCTTAATGACCCCCTAGAACTCTTCTCCCTATTTAGCTGCTCTTGTCTTTTACTGCATCCTCACTCTTCCTGATCCATCAGTGATGTTGGGCCTTGAATGCCAATGTGTTTGCTTCTCATGAATGATTTTGTTCTTTCTTCCAACTTGATCCCCATGCACAGAATACCCTCCTTGAGCTGATGCCTAGAGCTATTACTACTTCTTCCTTCAAATCTTTTCTCAAAACTCAATTTGACTGTCATGCCTATAAGAAACTGGACAAGCAGGGATGTGGAGAGTGTACATCAGTCAGGGAATCAAAAAACCTTGCTTCATAATGATTTGGAATAATTAGGAACCAAGAAATAGTGCAACAGCAATTCATTTGAGACCATGGAATCTTATCTTCATTACCCCACCCCTCCCCTCTGACTTTCAATCATGGTTTAAGTCTTTGATTTTTGTCATTGTCTTGTTTTAGAACTCTGTCTACCGTGTGTTTGTTTAGTACTTTTTATAGAGCTGAAAAATAGATATATCTGTCAGAACAGTACTAGCCAACGGTCCATTCACGTATTGTTTTACCATTACCAATTTTGCTATCAATTTCTATTTCATAATTCTGTATGGGTATTCCAACTTATCATTTTCTCTGTTACTCTGCTTTGAAAACCTTCCTTCCATTACTTCCCACTTCATTTTTTCAGTCATTTCTCAAACCTGGAAGCCTATTGAAGACAGGTCACTGTGTGTAGGGGACATCTTCTGCTAGGTGTCATGCCAAAATAAAAAAAGCCATTTTGTACCATTTCTCCCTTTGTCTTGATTCTGTGTGTGGGTGTTTTTAAACAAGACGTGTCCACGCATGGCCACCCCACTGTCCAGGCGTCCAACTGCTCATTTGAAGTTGGTGCTTGGGGTGCTCATGTAGGCCAGCTGTGGACGGGTCAGCCATGCTGGGAGTTGCCCATGTGAAGCCTTCTCCTCACACTTCTTGTGTGTGGGCACCCCTCTGCTGCCTCACGCATTGACCACAGACACCCCCCTCCCGCTGCTCTTGTTTAAAAACACACTTTGTGTGTGTGTGTGTGTGTGTGTGGGGTGTGTGTGTGTTAAATGAGATACGTCCATGCATGCCCCGCCACCATCCATGTGTCCAACTGCTTGTGTGATGGTGGTGTGTAGTGAGGCGCACTCCCGTGACCCATGCAGCAGCCACCCAGGCCTCACACAGGGCACTACTGAAAAATCCAGAGTGTTCCATGTGGGTCAGGGTGGCCACCTCTGTGGACGAGGCAGCCATGCCGGGAATTGCCTGTGTGAAGCCCTCTCCACACACTTCCCCTACGTAGGAGCCCTGCACCCGTCCCACTCAACGGTTACGGACCCCCATCCTGCCGCTCTCATTTAAAAACACCCCGCCCGATCCCAAACTCTGTGGATTCTGTGTGCGTGCGTGCATGCGCACAGTTTCCACGGTGCATAA
The DNA here is from genome assembly GCA_003113815.1 of Sphenodon punctatus. Lineage (NCBI taxonomy): Eukaryota > Metazoa > Chordata > Lepidosauria > Sphenodontia > Sphenodontidae > Sphenodon > Sphenodon punctatus. The sequence continues at coordinate 1,402,350 of QEPC01003632.1, read as the reverse complement.
TGTGCCCACCCACCATAGGGATCTGCATGATTTGCAGGCGGCTCCGCAGAGTTTGGGATCAGGCTTACTCTGTGTGTTTGTTGGTGTGAAAGAGAGAGGGAGACATTTTTTCATTTCTTTGGTTGGAAACTGGAGAGACGGAACACAGAAGTATACTAACATGGAAAAACTGTAATATGGAAAGTTGGTAATATGGAAGAGTTGAAAAAAACAGAAAGACTGTTACCCGATCGGCTACTTGAAAATGCAGGTAATACCCATGAGTAATAAATTGGCTACGTTTCAGCTGTAGTACCTATCACTATGGTGTCTTGGTGCAACCACAAAATAAATCAATTGAGCAGCTACTGTTATATAAACGAGAAACAATGCCACCTGTACCATACATTCTGAACGGACAAATCACATTTTGATAGACAAGCATATATTTTCAAAAAAGTTCAGAGCTAGGTTTTTAATTGCTTGGCACCCACCAATGGGGTCAGATTTTCTAAAGAGATCAGCAGCCAACAGCTTCTATTGTGATGCTTACGGCTCTAGCTTTGAGGAGTTTTGAAACTGGTACCAAGAGGAAAGTGTTGCGTCTTGACAGTACATACCCAGGGAACCTGGCTCTTCATTATTTCCTTGTTTCCTCTGTCCTTTAAGGCCTCTGTCCTGCACACACTTATGTGTGGCGTAGGTGGGAAGTGGGTGAAGAGTGTCTACATGCCCTTGCTCATGGCTCTACTTTGCCCTGTCACTCATGAGGTATGAGCTTATCAATAACTCATGGAAATAAATGTCTTATTGATAGCCAGTCTACTGTATAGCCAATGTTTTGCTTCACATAGACATGCAAACTTATATATAATGCAAAGAGGAGAAAAAGCATTTGATGTCAGCAGTCCTTTTATCTTTCTAAAGTGTGGCTTTTAAGATGCAAGGTCTTTTCCCCCCTTCTCCTCTTTTTTCTAAAGGCATTTCACAAAGCTATATCCCTAATTTATTTATAAGGGTAAGTCTCCAGAACAAGGTAACATTACCGGGCTGGCCTACCAATGCCTCTATACACACGAGCACATTCATAATTGATGAAATGGTCTATAGTGTTGTGGTTTAGAATAAACTTAAGGTCAGATCTCTGGGAGAGCAAATCATGTCATTATTCGTGACAAAAAATAAATACGTGCAGGAATTAAAAAGTTCTGAGCTGAAAGGGAATAAAACTGAATGTGCAAGGGGCATTTTGAACAATTCATTCCTAAGTGAAAGTGCTTTTTCTTAGTTTTTCTTCGTTGCCTTGATCTGCCTAAAACTGTTGTTGGGGCAGGTTAATGATTGACCTTTGAAGGAACGACATACCACTCTTTGTTCCCTAGCAGTCAGGAGCTTGCAGAGGCTAGGAACCTTTGAGGGAGAGAATAGGATTAAACTGTTGTATGAAGTCTAGTGCAGGTGATGGTCAAAGGAAGCTGGGAAGAGAGTTTTTATGGACATTTTCACCCTGGCTCCTCCACCCTCAGGTGAAATTTATTTAATTTCTTATGAAGTTACCTGGTGGAGGTAACTCACTGGCAACTAACATTAAATCTTCTTAATCAAACTGATTTAAAAAAAACAAAACGCGCTTTGTTAAAGTGCCAAGGAATGTTTAAAATACACAAAATGAAAGAGTTGTAATGTCAATTTGACCAGGAAGGGAAAATAGAGTTGGGTTGAACCTCATTACTAAAAAGGAAATCAAATTGATGGAAAAATTACTTGTCACCTTTAACTTGCAATATGTTTTCATTCTCCTACACAGTTTTAAGTTAGTTTCAAGCAAGCAAGGGCTTGCAGGAGCAAGCACTATCTCCAACATCTGTTTAGTTTTATACAGGCAAGTAGTGCCACTGAAGTCCAACATATGTGTAATTGTTTGCAGGATGAGAGTCTAAACTCTTCAAGACAGTTACTTTGTCTCCTTAAAATGCAGTTTGTTACCGGAGCTTTTCAAAGATGCGCTGAAGTCACCAGAAATATAGATCAGATCCTATATAAATGACTGAAGTTTCCCATCCAGATGCCAAGCTTTTCCGTTGGAAACTTACCTATTAATAAAGAATGGCTGGTGTACAATGAGAAATTAATCATTATTGCTAGACCAAAATAAACTAACAACACATAGCAAGTTACTGTGCATGTTTTACAGAACCAGTCAAAATAAATATCTTTTCAGTTTATCATTAATTTATAAACCAGATTAATTCCTTTTTTATTAGATCCCTCTTTTTTTGTGTACTTCTACAGCAGACACTCTGACAATTTAAATTAGTGGAAAGCTTTCTTTGGCCCTTTTTACACAAGACGTCCCCCGCCCATGTGGGCGACTGGGTGGGCAGGGAAGGGGGTGTCTGTGTGACAGCCGGTGTGGGTGGGCGGGTGTGTGTGGGTGCTCTTGCGTTCCACCCATCTCCACCGATCCTCCACGCATGGAGGCATTAGACAAAATGGAGATACCTCCGTGCGTGGAGATGGATGGATATGGGTGTGCATTCATGTAACTGTTCACTCACGCGCCACCCATGGTCTGTGGCACACACCCATCCCCCCTCTCACACTGCTGCTCCTCCCGGCCCATGTAAAAAGGGTCTTTGTTTTGTTCTTAAAGAAAATATTAAGATTTTGAATCTTTGAGACAAACCATGAAAAATCCTTCGTTCGCCGCAATGAAATCCTTTAAAAATTGTCTTCAAATTAATTCAACATGAGACTCTCCTTTCAAATTTTTCGGGCTAAGTAATTTTTTACAAACATACAACTGCATAGCATGGTGGCAATACCCAGAATTGTGGGAAGTACATGATAGTTGATCCCTTTAACAAGCACATTGAAAACTGCCAGGCAAAAAAGAAAGCCATTTCTTTATACTGCTCCATATCAAACTGGGAAATGAAAGCAACATAGGGAAACTGGGAACAACTTAGCAGGAGGATTTCCTTCCTTTACTCACAGGGTATTTTCAGATGTGATGGGCCCGGAGGCCCGCCACGCTAAACCCCAGACCGGGATCTCTCTCAGATCCTGGTCCGTGATGGCAGACATGCCGGTTACATCACTTTGGGGAATCGGGGAGAGGGTGGGGCTGTGTGGCATGACATGCGGCTGCACGGCCCTGCGCTCCCTTGGCCACCCGCCCTCAGGGAGATGGGCGGGTGCAGCGGCTGCATTGGCTACGATCCGGGATGGGCCAAAGGTAACACACGTTACTTTTGGCCCATCCCGTATCATGGCCAGTCTAACCATGGTTCTCGATCTCCGGCCAGTCCAGAACCGTGGTTAATTTGACCCCCGCCAGAGATTCACTGTGTTGAACATCTGGCGGGGGTCAAACAGACGTTCACGGGAACGCCGCCACCACCACAGGGAATCCACTGGGGTTCACTGTGGTGAAAGGCGTTTTCGTAACATCTGAAATTACCCACAGAAGTCCATGTGATTGTCATGTCTATAGGTAGAGTGGCCTGAAAGGCCGCCCCGTGCGGCTTTGTCAGCAGAGTCACGCGGGATGCAGAGCAGGAAATAGAGCTCTGCAACCCTGCATGTCTCTGGCAGCAAAGTCACGCGGGGGGACCTTTCAGACTGGCCGATCCCTGCGCATATTCGGGGATGTCCTGCGTCTCTGCCCATGGATGTCCACTCATCCCCCACGGACCCAGGTGCCTGTTTAAAAATGGCCAAAGTTTTATGAGATCAGGGTCCCTAGATGACAAGCTCCAAAAGCATGTCCCAATAATTATTTTTATTAATCATAAACTGGTATAGATGCATTGATTTACAATGTGCGTTTGCACTCTTCGGCCTTCATACTATATATGCAACTAGATGAGCTTGTAATCTGCAAGGGGGACATGGTTAGGGAGTCTGAAACATGCCTCAGTAGGGAGCTTGCACTATGCTTGAAGGAAAAGGTGTCAAATTTATGTGGTTTCTTCCAGATCCAGCTGGATCTGTCATTAGTATTACCACTCCCCCAAATTCTACTGTTAAAACACAGGTGGCTGTATTTCCCCCCTCTGCTTGAACTGTAAGAAATCAACTTCTAGCACATCCCAGTGCTGCAAAAAACCTGGATCCAGTGTATGGATCTGCTGGAGTCTAATTTTTTTTTCACCCATGCCCTCAAATTTGACTAAATTAACTTGCTAAATCAAGACTCTCTCACAACCCATCAGTGGCACCAAAAGAACCCAGACTGTAGATCTTAATGGTTTTCTTTGACAGATTCTCTAAAATTCCACCTTCTGTGTACAGCGAGTAAGTAGATGTGATTTTTGAGTCTGTGGAGAAGGGTGGGGTAAAAATGTAATAAATACAATTTTATTTTGATGGTGGAGTTTTGGAACATGAATGATTACAAAACTCCCTTTTAATATAGTAGGATTGCTAACACGGATGTTTTCAGTGCTGTGGTGCTAAGACATGCTGGATAGTAGGGTGATTTTTGTAGGGGATCCGAGGGGGCTAGCAAGGATTGGAATCCAAGAGGATCCAGGGCGCTAGGCAAGACAGATCCCAGATTATTTTGCTGTAAGCAAGAAGGCCAGCCGTTGGCTGAAGCGGTGGAAACTTTGCCACCACAGATGCAAGCACTGGCAGCAGGATCTCTAGGAGAACGCTGCCCTGAGCTGCACACGGGCGGGGGAAGAAGGCTGCAGAAGCGCGCGCTTGTCGGTTCCTCTCCCCGGCTCGTACCCAGCGTGCGCCTCCCCCTCTTCCCCGTCTCAGCTGATTCATTGGCTCCGGCTGGCCAGACTGGCCGGCGCCGGCCGCGTGACATCACCCATTCACACTGCGGCCCAGCTGGCGCCGCTAGGGCGGTCGCCGTGGCAATGCCGACGCCAGTCCTTGCACGATGACTTCCAGCTGCAGACAGCGGTAGACGCATGCGCGATAGACTCTTCCGCTCCTGGCAGGGCTCGGGCGCTGAGCTCTCTATGCCCCGAGAAACAGAGCGCGAGCCGGGATCCAGCGCGTGCGCACGGTGACTGCCGGTCCTGCTTTGTCCCGGGGGGAGTAGGGATTCTAGCCCCCCCAGCAGCACTAGTGGCTTCTGAAGGAGCAAGGGAACAAACAAATACTAAATAAACCAGAGTGATCAAGATAGATGTCTGCAAAACAGTGGCAGAACGGGGTGTGTGTGTAGACAGCTATGAAGAGGACAATAGGAGACAGGAGAGAAATGAATGGGTGGCACCTACTTATTTGGCCAAGCTTTTAGTGAGTGGGGGATAGGGTTTGGGGGCAGGTGGGAGTGGTTTTAATTTGGTTTTATATAGTTTGGTAGCTTTACTGTTTAAATTTTTGTGTGTGTGTGTATTTGTGTGCTGTAAGCCACCCTGAGCCTTTAGGGAAGGGTGGGATACAAATAGAAATAAGTAGGGGCATGATGGCCTTGAATGGTACCCACCTGTTATTACTGTAAAGCATGTTGGAAATGCAAAGATCTATATAGCAGTAGATACTACTACTGTGCAAATAAGGGGAAAATAAGAAAATCTGAACCCTGCCACTTCCCCCTGAATTTTGGCCCCATACCCTCAGAGTGTCCTATCAAAAAAAAGAAAACAAGTGTACATACTACTGCAGTATTGCTACTACTTTTTTATGTGGAAAAGCTGCACCTTCTAGAATAAGACCCTTCTGGTGTTTTTAAACACGCAAGGCTTGCAGTGTGTGTGTCTATGGTGGCTGAGTGGCACAGCTGTGGGGCAGCCACACACTTGAAGTGCGTGGGGAGAGATGCTAATAGGCAACTCCCAGGGTGGTCATGCAGCCTCCATGCACTCCTGCCACCATGGACCGACCCTGCAAAAGACTAATACGGGCAGCTGTTCCCCCCGCCTGGCAACACCTCCACCCCCACCCAACTGCTTACCCTCTGCCATTACATACAGCTGTGCACACCATGGAAACACAAAGCCACATCAACCAGACTAACCCCTTCTTGCCTATGACCCATGAAGCTGCTGACAGTCTAGGGCAACAATGGAGGTGCATACTTGGCGGGAAATGCAGGAAGCTGCTGTCCTCCATGGCGTTGGCTCTTCTCTTGTGTATCATGGGGGTGGATTTTGAGAGTTGTTGGACTTTGAGCCAACACAGTGTTGTATTTAAATTCATGCACGTTTCCTTAAGTGCTCCTGGCAGGGTTGTGGGCAGGACCAGGGAGGTGGCCAGGCTACAGACCTGTCTGCTGACGTGGGTGGGCTCCCCAGTTCATACAGGAAGGGGATACGTGGGCATCTGGTGCCTGTCCCCATGAACTTTTGACTTTGCCTGCACGGGGCGCTCCGGATTTTTTGGCATTGGTTTGTGCATGGTCATGAGTGACTGCTGTATGGGTGACTGTGGAGTGCATGTCCCTCTGCTCCACCTTCACTTGGGCATTTGGATGAGTGGTTGATAGGTGGACATGCACGATATCTCCTTTAAAAACACCCTTACAACATAAACACCCAGGCTGCTTGGCGCAGCCTAGTTTTGACCAGAAATGCCCTATTATTGTAAGAAAGTTTAGTTGCTGGTACTGCACCCACAAAATTCAAGATCCTGGTGCACCCATTGCAACAGCACCATAAAAATACTCAGTTGAGGAGTGGAATCCTGCCTATTCCAATCCATATTTGGCTTTTACTCTCCCCCCCCCCCCCCCCCCACACTAGGGTGGCCATACCTCCCCTTTAAATGAGGATGCTTATGAAAAATACATGGTGCAGGGCTGCATTGGTACCAGTGCAGCCCTGCACCATGTATCTTTCATAAGTGTCCTCTTTTAAAGGAGAGGTATGGCCACCTTACCCCCACCCCTGCAGACTGTATGGCATAAATGGAGAACGCATGGAACAATTGTTGCTACACTAAACATAGTCAGGGCCCCGATTCTGCCGTGGAATTTTTTGAAAATTCCGTGGGAGCCTGGGAAGCTTGGGGCCCGATTCCGCGCCTCACCACACTGGCCTGGGGCTGCCAAGGCTTGCTTCCTCTCCCTCCCAGATGCAGCATGAACTGCTAATGGTTGGGGGTTGGCTAATGGCAGCAACCTGCCCCTGGTCAAGGCCACAAGGAGAGCCATTACTTCAGACTTCCCCATACCACCCTGGTGTTTCAGTCCCCACCTGCCCTTCCCACTCAATGTAACGGCCACTCTTCTTGCTCAATATAACGGCCCTCTAAGGCCACGTTAAGGGAAGCGGGAATGAGTACCTGGAATAGGTTGCTGCTGGGGTGGTTGCTGTGGTAGATTGGAGCAACAGGTGATTCTCCTCCTGTGATCATTGTAGAGGAGTGAAGAACATACAGAAATCTAGCACCACCATTAGCACCCTCACCCCTTTTCTCCTGGCTTACTATTTTGTCTTCCACCCCGCCCAAGCCCACTGTCCTACCCTGGCGTCTCTTCCCCAACTTCCCATGCATATAGAGTTGCCACCTATGCAAACTTTTAAGGAACATGTATGAAAAGTACATGGTGCAGGGCCTGCATGGCCTGCACCATGTATTTTTCATAAGTGTTTTTGCATAGGTGGCAACCCTACATGCATACCATTTGCCTTCTGTGCTGCTGTGTCCCAAGGAGCCCTGGCTGCTCCACTGTGCTCTCCTAGCCACTTGTGAACACAGTAAAGAACAAATTTCAAACAAACACATGATTAGAAAAAAAAATAAACAGAAGTCTTTATTATGCAGATGTGCAAATGCAGCTCCCCTACCCCCCAGGTATATTAACTTACTGTTCTCCGCCTCCTCCGCTTCTTCTATAAATGTGGCCTCTCCGTTGCCTCCATGAGCACTACCAGTGGCTCCTTAAACATGGGCTGGCTCTGGAGACTGAGGGGGTAGACTGTCAGAGTCACGGTGCTCGTGTCCTCCTCAACCCTTCCTGGCTCTAGGGTGGGGATGGGCATGGAGGGATCTCCAACAGCGGTCATGGCTTCTCTTCTGTGGGGGAAGCAGAAGCAGTTGCAGTGGAAATAGGCAGTGGGGGAGCTGTATCCACCCAATTTTCCCTTGGGCACCCTGGTGAAGGTGCAGCTGTAGAGGTGGGATGCCACAATGGCTTCATCAATGCAGAGGAACTAGTTAAGGAACTTGTAATAGGGGGATGTTTGTAGGGATGTACGAACGCGGTTCGGAAGTTCGGGGTTTGGCCCAAACTCGGGGTGTTCGGCCTGTTCGTGAACACCCCAAATCTGAACCACCCCCCACCCTGCCCAGCCTCATACATTTAAAAAAAAACCCTACCCCAGGGATTGTCCTACCTGGTGGTGCCAGGGCTCCAGCCCCCGGCTTGGCGGTGGTGGCGGCACTCCGGAGAGCTTCAGGCCACTACTAGGCCTTCCAGGTCAAACCAGAGCCCCGGCACCACCAGGTAGGTCAGGCTCTAGGTCCGGCAGCGGCGGCGGGTCTGGCGGTGGTGGTACTNAAGCCACTACTAGGCCTTCCAGGTCAAACCAGAGCCCCGGCACCACCAGGTAGGTCAGGCTCTAGGTCCGGCAGCGGCGGCGGGTCTGGCGGTGGTGGTACTCCGGAGCGCTTCAGGCCGCTACTAGGCCTTCCGGTTTGATTTGGCACCACCAGGTAGGGCAATCCCTGGGGTGGGGTAGGGTTAAACATTTTTTTTTTACGACGGTGGTGTGTGTGTGCTCCCCGGCACCCCTTCCACCTGTGGAGCCTGGAGGGGGAAGGAACCCCCCCCCCAAAATGGGTTCAACCCAAACAGGCCGAACCGAATGGTTTCAGGTTCGCCAAACCCTGAACGGGCTGAACACGGAACCCACTGGTGTTTGCACATCCCTAGATGTTTGCCTCAGGCGGCTGGAGGTGAAGGTTGTTGTTCATGATCTCCTTGTACCCCCAGTGCACGTCCTTGGCCGGGGCAGCACTGGTTCACATTCCTGTGGTATCCTTGCTGCATCATTTGGAGGGAAATCTCATGGGATGCCATCTCATTACAATGGCATTTCACAAGCTTGTATTGTATGTTATGCTTCCCTCACAGAGCAATGAAGGCCTTGGTCTATTCCTTGCTTCAGGGAATACACCTCTTGCAGGCGGAATGGTAGGCGGGAAGTGGAACCCTGGAGGTACCGGTGCTGGTAGTTGCTTGTGAACAAAGTAAAGAAATGCCACATAATTATATAGTAACAAAAGGAAGCATTTATCATGCAGCTGTGTAAATGCAGCCTCCCCACCCCGGTGCATTAATTTACCATAGTTGACTGGCTGTCATTCTGAGTAATGGCCTGGGAGAAGAGAGCACATTGAACACATGCTGCAAATCACGACAAACTGGGACAACCCATGCTTGAATTTGGCACGCACTCGACTTTTAAGGTGCCAGTGAGAGCAAGAGCAGAGAGGACAGGAAGCAGTCGCTGCTGGGAGCGCTGTAGGATTTTCATCTGTAACTCTATGGTGCTGGTGGACCTGTGGGTGCATGCTACTGCATGCACCCTAATTAACAGGATGCGGACATGTGGGTGCACATTAGCTTGGAGTTGCCTTGCAGACCGCCTTGCCCTCTGCGCCTCAGAGCGATTCCTGCGGTCCACCCGGGGGCGCCTTTTTGGAGGACCCCCATGTAAAGCGGGGGGCCACAATGGAGAGGGCATTCTCGGTGGCCGAACCGAGGCTCTGGAATTCCCTCCCGGAGGAAACCCATCTGGCCCCAGGTCTGTTGGCGTTTCGGCAAGCCTGCAAGACCTGGCTGTTCGCCCAGGCCTTCGGAGGGTGGGGTGGGGGTGGGGGATTGTATTTTTAAAACATTGTTTTAATGAATTTTATTGTGTGTTTTTATGCTGTAAGCCACCCAGAGATGCCGTATGCATGAGTGGGCGGTTAACAAATATTTATAAATAAATAAATAAATAAATAAATTCACCTGTACAGCAGGCAAAACATTCTCTGAGAGCCTGCTGTGATTGGGGGCTGTGGGGCTGTTGGGCGGCAGCCATGTAGCCAGTGGGGGTGAACATCTGATGAACTCCTAATAAACGGACAGGTGGATACCTACCTGGTGTGGGCTAACGTTTTGTTTGTTAACACCCTATGTAACAAGTAGCAATAATAACCAAAAGCCATAACTACCCTACTTGAGCAAAATTTGCTTTCCATTTGCTCTAAAAAGATCGGCTCTGATGATACTTAGCATAACGTAAAATCACACTGTTCTAATTCAGTTTGTCTATAAAATCAGTTTTTGGTGAAACATTAGTTAAAATTACTGAATCTTTCAATGTGATTGTAATTGCTCCTTTGTGCTTTAACATTTTAACATTGTTATAACAAATTATACCATTGGAAGCAGGCTGTCATAGCTCGCTTCTTGGGAAATAAATTACTATTTATAATGGATCACTGATTATCTTCTCCATATTATTTGGAGACACTTAGCACTATGTTCTGTAAGTATCTTCAGGATTATGGCCTACAATTATATATATATATATATATATACTTAAATAATGTGTATTTTATCTATATACTTATCTATAGTTCTGTGTTCTACTTAAAATTTCCCTTTAATCTGCTATGGGAAGTGGAGGGTGATGCACCATGGCAGGACCGTGGGGGCGAGGGAGAGGCACCAGGGTGGGATGGTGGGCTTGAATGGGGTGGCAAGCCAGGAGGAAAGGGGTGAGGGTGCTAATGGTGGTGCTAGATTTCTGTATATTCTTCGTTGTATAATCACCTGTTGCTCCAATCCGCCGCAGCAACCACCCCGGCAGCAACCTATTCCAGGTACTCATTCCTGCTTCTCTTAGTGTGGCCAGAGGGCCGTTATATTGGGCAAGAAGAGTGGCCGTTACATTGGGTGGGGGCTGAAACACCAGGGTGGTATGGGGCAGTCTGAAGTAATGGCTCTCCTTATGGCCTTGACCAGCGGCAGGTCGGTACCATTAGCCAACCCCCTTTAGCAGTTCATGTTTGTCCACTTGGATCTGGACCGTCTACCCTGGTTTCCTCAGCATTCAACCCTGCAGCAAAACCAGGGAAGCCACGCAAGCCCTCTCCACCCTGCGCACATGCAGCTCAAACAGCCATCATCCAGGCATCATCCTCATGGCCCCTGGGCAGCCCCTGTGGTTGTCCAGGAGTGGGAGGTCCCGCGTTATCAGCGGGTCTGAACGGACAGGAGAGCATTCTTGGCGGCTGTGCCATCGCTTTGGAATTCCCTCCCGGTGGAGGTTCGCCTCAGCCCGAACCTCCTTGCCTTCTGTTGAAATTATAAGACCTGGCTTTTTTGGCGGGGGGATGTGGGGAGAGGGAAGGGAGTTGGGTTGGGTGGATGGGGGGTGGTGCCCTTTAATGCACAGACCAGATGTTTATATTTTATGTATGCCTATTTATGTAGATTGTGTATTTTAGATTTATATATTTTTATATTTTGATACTGATGTTTTATTATTATTATACTTGTACTTTATGAGCCACCTCGAGTCTTCATTAGCAAGAAGGGTGGGGCAGAAATGTCTAAATAAATACATAAATAAATATAGGAGACCAGAGCTCTCTTGGGGCAAATGCAAGACTGTGAGACCAACTGCTTTAGGAATTAAGGAACAACACAAACTTCAGTCCAAGTGCAAGGTGCATTTTCCCCACCTTGTCCTTGTTAATACAAACTTTGTATAGTATGGTTAAAGGACCAGCCCCCCCTCTCACCCCCATTCTCCTCACAAGACCCCTCACTCCTCAAAACTCACACCAAACAAACAAACCATACATATATGCACAACCTTTCTCTGAGAATTCGGAGGGAATGCAACTGACTTGTAAAAGCTATTTGTCAGTTCACCCTACTTAATGTACTATTTCCAGACTCTCAGAGCCAATAGGCCCTTTTCACACAGACACTCTAACACTGATAAAATGGGTGTTACATTTTATTATACATGCTGCAGGGCACCCATAGAGCACACCTGCAGCCCTGCATCATGTATAATAAAATGCAGCACCCATTTTTTTCAGTGTTAAGTATCTGTGTGAATAGGGCCATAGTTGGAAATGAAGTAGTTCAGATATCTTTTATCGGACCAAGTTCTGTTGGTGAGGATATACAAGGTTTGGGCTTTACAGGGCCCTTACTCAGGCAGGTAGATTAGCAAGTTAGAAATATATAAACTGCCATGTCTCCTCCTATACACTTGTCCTGCGTTTGATTTCTGACTTGCTATCCTACATGCCCGAAGAAGGGCATTGTGTGGGCCAAAGGTTTGCATATTCTCACCTATAGAAGTTGATCTAATAAAAGATACCTTCACCTCTCATATTTGGGACCAACATGGCAACCACACACTCTCTCTAGATGCTATAGTGACAGGACTCCTAAAGCAACCTATGTTGACTTGGCTAGGATAGACTATAGAATAGAGAAGAACAGAACAGTTACCTACATACCAGGCAACATTAAGGGCTTGATCCTTAAACAAGTGCATACTAGTGGATAAGGTGCGGACAGGTTCAAATCCTGTCTTAACCATGAACTCACTGGGTGCCCTTGAGTAAGGGTGAAAACAGACATGACGCTAACCACCCTTTAACCACCCTTGGTGGTTATTTATGCATGTTGCAGGGCTGTATTGTTGCCCTATGCAGCCCTGCAACATGCATAAATTACCACCAAGGGTGGTTAAAGGGTGGTTAGCGTCATGTCTGTTTTCACCCTACGTCACTACCTGCCAGCCTCAGTTCTCCATCTGTAAAATGGGAATATGGAAATAATAATGACCTACCGCACCTGGTTGTTGTGAGGGTGAACTAGATAAGGATTGAAAAGCACTTTGAACACTGAAATTGCTATATAAATGATAAATACTAAAAATAACATGCACAATGCAGATGCAGAATGTTATATGTATGTTGTCTGTGTATCCCATGAATGGCTTAATCACAGTAGCATCATTTTTGAGCACTAAGTGCTTGTACTTTTGAGCTAGGGTTCTCATGAGCAAGGGGAGCCAGGCATCATATAACTCTTCTTTTTCCCCAATCTCCCTGCTTGGGAACTTTTAGCAACCTGCTAGAAGGAGGAGCTAGAATAACAATCATTCAGAGAGGCTGACATTTTTGTGTGTAAGGAAATGCTGAGCATTTCTAATTCCCACCCCTCAATACAGACAAACAGCATCCTGGAGTAGGAACCTCCCTTCCTACTTTAACTATGCTTGTTTGGAGAGGTAAGTTTGTCCTCTTTTCCCTCACTTTAACTCTTGAGGTTGTAGGCACACAGGTGAGGTTAAAATGATTTGGGGGGTACTTACCTCTCAAAAGATGTTTGTGAGAAATACATCTCTGGTTGTTAGTGTAACACATGCTGTTCCCCCTGTCTCCATTCACTTGGTTTCTCCAGTGGCTTGGAGACGCTCTGCCTGATTTTCCCCACCCACATCAAGAAAGACAGGGCTACCTGATCCTGCATTAATTAGAGTGCCTAAAAGAAGAATTAATTTCTGTGGGCCTCATTAGCATGATAAGGACTGTGTTTAACATCAGGTCCTGTCTGTCACAATGGAATTTGAGCCCATATCCTGCCTCTTTTTAACTTTTATATTTGTGAATAAGGAAGCAGGTGTACAGGGACTCTAGACCCCACCTCAACTGTGATTATATGCCACCTCTCTGCTTATACTTGCACTGGAGTTCAACATCTTTTCATTGGCCTCAATTCATAGTAGTTAATTGCTGTGCTGGATGTGGTCCAGAATCAGGACTTCCAGGATTAAGGGTTAAAACAGTCTGGTGATTCATAGTTGAGCAGTAGCAATTTTGATGCAGGAAAAAAAAATCTGTACTCACTTCTACAGGCAGATATGGTTAAGTTTGTGTATGCAGTCTCAAGAGAGAGATGAAATTCTGGAAGTGCGTTAGCAGAGAATGTTGGAGCTTTTCAAAAGCGTTTCACACTTGTTTTTATGTTTGCTAATCCAAATTTGTCCATATTATAAAGATGGTGATGTTATTATGAGGAAACATGAAAGTATAACACGCAGTAAATCCATTGCACAGATGTGGGGCATTCTCTCTCCCGTGTGCCACTTTGAAAATTAGACCCAGCTATATAGGCCAGATGGGAGTGGGGTGGGGGAGGCAGGACACCTAAGAGAGCTGCCAAGGATGGGTGAAGAGAAGGAAGGGTCCAGATTATGGATGTGGCAGGAAACAGCCTGATGGATCTGCTGCCCCTTTAAGAAGGCAACGAGCACTAGTCTGGGGACTGGACAGTCTGGGTAGTGACTGGGAAATGGGAACTGAACCAGACAGCTGGGTAAGGGGTTAGCAAGGCCAGCCCTGTAAGAGAAAGTAAAGACCCAGCAGACACAGGAGAGAGTGTGACAAGAAACTGGCCCTTTAAGGGCTGGCAGGGCAGCCTAGAGGGCTGGTCATGCCCACTCTGCAGATATAAGAAGAGGGAAGGCAGAGAAGGGTTCAATCTACCTCATACCTTAGGGACCGCCTCGCCCTTCGCGCCCCAGAGCGGCTCCTGCGGTCTGCCGGGGGTGCCTTCCTGGAGGTCCCCCGTGTTAAGCGGGGGGCCATGATGGAGAGGGCATTCTCGGTGGTGGGACCGCGGCTGTGGAACTCCCTTCCGGAGGAAGCTCGCCTGGCCCCTAGCCTTTTAACATTTCGGCGAAACTGTAAGACCTGGCTGTTTGCCCAGGCCTTTGGGAGGGAGGGTGGAGAGGGAGGTTTTTATTCCCCAACCCATTTGTGTTTTTTTGGTGTTGTCTAGCCCTGTTTTAATATTTAATATTTAATATTTGATTGTTTTAGATGGATTTTATTGTATTTTATTGTTTTAATGTTGGAAGCCGCCCCGAGCTGCGTTGCAGGAGGGGCGGGGTATAAATTT
>QEPC01003632.1:1356545-1371112 GCA_003113815.1 Sphenodon punctatus | reverse complement strand
TCCCCCCCCCCCCCCCCCAATGCGGCGATCTCTCTGCGAGAGCGGGCAGTGCACCTGCTGATGCCCGCTTATGCCCCCCCCTCTCTCTGGCACACCCACACAAACACAAGTCCTGCCCACTGGGGGGCTGACTGCAAGTTGAGACCCTGCTAGCACATCTTGGGGCTAATACGCTACATGTGCTGCTGCTGTCAGGTAGGGAACTGACAAGCTGTATATACAATGAGATTCTGCCACCTGCCAGAAGAAGCACAGAGGGATAAAAGTTTGGACAGGACAAACTCAGCTGGTAACAAATATAACTTTTATAAAAACTTTTGAAAAAACATTTTAACTTTTGAAAAACTTTTCAAAAAAATGAACATTAACAATATAAAAAGACAGAAAAACAACAAGTGTCTGTGGGCCTGTCCCCCGGAATGTGGGGAAAAGGGGACAATGGTGCGCGGGACTGAGGTGCGGGCACATCATCCACCTCTGCCCCATGTCGCCTTGCAATGTCCAGGGCCCCCACCATGGATGCCTTCCATGCCACCAGGGACTGACGGAACGATTCAAGGGCGTTCTTTTCAGTCCCAAGGTACTCCTTGTATGACTCAGCCTGGCGTTCTCTGATTTGGAGCTCCTCAAATTGTTCCACCAGCCTGTCCTGCACATTTCGGGTGTGGTCCTTGAAGCCCGACATAAATTTTTTTGCGGGCCTGCACAGTGAAGCCTGAAATACCCTCGCTTTGTGGGTCTCCTCTTGCCGGGGGGCTGGAGAATCCTCGGAGGAGTTGGAGGGGGAAGGACTGGGATGGTGCCTCTTCTGCCGTGCCTGCCTCCCTTCCTCCGCTTGATGTTCCTCCCTGCTCCTTCCAGCCCAAGACACATCTCGCGTCACCTCGATGAGGTGGACGGTCTCAATATGGGCAATCAGCCCTGACGTGGTCCCCTGCACCCCCCTTTTGATTTTTTTGTCATAGATCTAAAGAACATAAAAAGATAGGAACATAAGAAGTGCCATACTGTGTCAGACCAATGGTCTATCAAGCCCTGCCTTCATTCTGTGTCCACAAGTGGGTGGCTGGCCAATCTCTCTCTCTGCGGGGGACTTCCTAACAGGTCATAGGGCAATCCATTCCCTGTTGTTCCAGCCCCCATGTCTTACCTTGCATTCTGCAAATCCGCCTTTCGGGGTAGGGAAATATTTTCATACCATGGACCTCGTCGGCCTGGTTTGGCCCCGAGACATCCGCCTTGATGGGCCTGGAACACCCTTTCTGAAACAAGAACACATAAACACCTACATAATAGCATGCATTCATGGTGATGCCTCTAGTCCTTCCCAGACCAATACCCATTCTCCCACACCTGGTGGATGGTGCTGCAGTGCTGCCTACTCACCTCTTTCCCTTTCTCCCACATACACCACCACCACCTGGGGTGCTGTAGAGTCTGCAAGTTGAGACTCTGGCTGCTGCTGCTGCTAGTGCAGAAAGACCCCCTCTCTATGTGGCAGACCCAGAAATAAGATATGTGCAAATCGTGCCCTTCCTGGGGTGCTACTATTGGCAAGCTGAGACCCTGGCTGGCACCTCTCTGGGTGGGTGCGGCTGCTGCAGCTCATGCCTGACTGCTGAAAGAGCCCCCCTCTCTGTGGCAGACCCAGAAATAAGACACGTGCAAATCCTGCCCCTCCGCTGCCACCCGCTGTTTGTGCCTGACTTCCCACCACCCATACGCCAGCAAACTCGCTCTAAAGGATAGTATTCTTCTTGTCCTCAAAGTTATATGGAACAATAAACAAAAATAAATTTTACAAACCTGGCAGCAGTGGCACCTCCTCTGCCCTCTTCCTCCTCTGGTGAAGAGCCGACCTCCACCACTTCACTAGATGGCCCAGGCTGGGCCTCCATTTGTTCCTCCTCCACCTTGACCATCCTCCTCAGCTTCATTTTCATTTTCCTACCATCAGCACCACTGCTTCCTTCACCTTCCATCCTTGCACAAGACATGCACAAACCACACACACACACAGCTACAACACACACACACAAGCTCACAACCAATTTTTCACACAAGCCACACAGAAACCACGCCACCGCACACGACAACACACACGATCGAAATACCGTTTCCGGTTTTTTGGTCTCGCGAGATTACGAGACCAAAAATTGATATTGATAACACTAACGAAAATAAAACCTTGGTTTGAAACCGTTATCGGTATCGATAATGACAGTAACAAAAACGACATTGTCTTTATAACAATAATGATAAAATGACACATTTTGATAACGACACCAATAACGAAAATGAAAAATGACATGGGGCTCTGGTGCACATCCCTACCATTCACTGAAGGAAAGAACAGTCACTCTCCATCTGCACTTAGCTAGCAGTGGCCCAGCTATCAGTTAGATGAGCCCAACTCAAATTTTAGAACACAGAGTTCTTTGACACAGCTCACTTTGGGCACACTACTTTATAGTGCAAGGAAATGCAAAGTAACATATGTAGGCAAGCACCTTATTGGCATGATGTGTACTGTGCATATAATTGAGTTTCTACAGATTTACGCATCCTCAACCAATGTCCCACCTCTTGCTCTTCCCCTGTGTACTTACTTATAATGCAAGGGAACACAGGTGCTTGTCGAAAACTCTGCAGACAGGTAACTTTACAGCTTCATTTTTCATGTACTATTGTATGGCATTAACATGCACTTATTCAGAAGCGCTGCGACCTTGGGCACCCCTCAAAGACTTGCAGGAGTAAGGCCTCCTTCCTGTTGAGCTAGTTCTTATTTTCCAGAGTAGTATTTAATTTGATTTTTGTGATCACTGCATTAAAATGCACTTATCATTTTCAAACAAACGTGATTGATGGCTTGGCCATGATTTGTAATTTAAATCGTCATGCCTCTCCCTCAGTTATACATTTCCATCCTCCTTTCATGTTTTAGTGGTTCACATTCCACATCAGTGAGCTGCAATGTATGAAAACCTAGGACGGGCTTGGGCTGGTCTAATAGAGATTGCAAACATTTATTCTTGGTTGGAAGTCTAAGTCTTCTTGAGATATCTCTCAGTCTGTGCTCCTCTGGAGTTCTCTTTCTCGTTCACTCTTAGTTACATTAGTCAGAGACTTTCTTGCTAAGATTTTTAATTAGTTTCTTTCCATTAAAGGTTTTCCTCCCTCCTCTCTGTGGCAATCTTGGCAAACTGCTTGGATTAAAAAATCCAGCATGGTGTATTTCCTTCTCCAATTAGTTTCTTTCTTTACCAGGGCCATGTAACTGTCTGTCTTCTCTCAGAAGCGGTTATGTAGCCCCTTGTATTGCAACTGATTTGCCCATTCAATTGCCACCTGAGGTCAGTAGCTCAGGTCCCTGAAGAAAAGGCAGCAGACTCTCCAGCTTCTTCAAAATTTTGCCTCCTTAGGGTAGTTCTTCAGCAGAGAAATTAGCCTTCTCAACACTGGGTGTTACCCGGGTTTGGTCACATATTTAGCATGTATAGCCTAATAAATAGTCACCTCCCTGTGTGTTTTTTGCGCAGGCAGCCTCCCCTCAGCCTCCCACTAGGGATGGACGAACCCGGTTTGGATGTTCGGAGTTCGGACCGAACTCAGTCTGTTCGGACATCTGAACCGAACGTCTGAACTGAACTCTTGAATGACCGAACAGTTCGGTCATGTTCGGATGAGTTCGGGGGCAGGAAAAACGTCTTTTCATCGGGCAAAAATTAGGTTTCGGTTTCGATAGCGCTATTTTTGACTGTTCAGCCAAGTTCAGCCAACCCGAACTCAGCTGAACCGAACCATCGAACCCAAACTCGGGTTTCAAACCGAACGACCGAACATCCGAACCGCATTCTGTTTGCCTATCCCTACCTCCCACTCACAGGGTTAGCATGACAAACCTAATAGACAGGCAGGGGTTCTTCCCCGCCATGCTCCTCCCACAACCCTTCACTTCCCAGAATTCAGCTCCCCATCTTGACTCGCAGCCATGGCGAACCATGAGAAGATGCTGCCTCAGCTCTTTCTTTCCTCTTATGACTCCGATAGGCGGTCCAGAGCCTGCTGTCCCCACCCATTCATGACAGTTCATTCCTGTGTTTTTACCTACCAGTACTTGGTGGCTGCAAATTGCCTTTTGGTATACAAAGAATGCTGAGTATATTGAGCAAATTGCATACTTTATTGAGCACATAGTGAAAATTGAAAGCACAAGTAAAGATTGAAATTGAAAACAATCAGTCTTTGCAAGTTGTCACCACCCGGTTTCTCACATCCATGGCTCACAGCAATGTACGGGCAGATATTAGCATACAGTTTTATTGGGGTCTTGCCTGATGTGGTGTTGGAAATCCCTCTCAGTTTGCATAAAATTCCCAGTCAAACATGTACCTCTTGTACCCCCTCTCTAGCATCTTCTGCATCAACTTTCAACATGCAGTTGGAAAGGAAAACATCTCTGATCACCAGGGCGCTCTGCACCTCTTGAAGTGTCCAAACCTCGAAAAGGGCAAGGTGGTCTTCATCAGTGAGTTCACATTCCCTGTATCCCAAGCCACTTGTTTCCCCAAGAGTTTAATCTCTGCCATCCAATCAAGGCACTCCCAGTGGCTCCACAATTATCCTCTTGCTGTCATCAGGGCACGGATGAGGAAAAATGGCAGGGAAGGTCCAGTCTCTGTTAGCAATTTCCTTACTTCTGGCAGTGCACAAACATCCAGAAAAGCCATGGTCTTGATCTCATCCCACTCTTGCAACTTTTCCAGGCCTCCCACTCTTCTATGTTGCTGAACTTTGAACTGCAACAGGGTTGCGTGGTGTCTGTATTCCATCGTGCATACATAGAACTACACTGGGTGCATGTGCCACCCTATGAATGCATAGGAAGACTTGGAGGTTGAGTTTGACAGTACTCTGTGCATGTTAGTAGGGGTGTGCACAAGACCCCCATGCCATTTTCATTTTTCATTTTTGTTTTCGTTATTCAAAAATGTTGTTTTTGTTATTATTAACGACAATGTCATTTTTGTTGTCGTTATCTTTTTTGTTACCATTTTTGATATTGTTTTTGTTACCGGTATCGATATTAGTATTGTTTTTGGTATTGATATTGATATTCGTTATTGTTATTGATATTGGTACCATTTCAAACAAAGATTTTATTTTTGGTATCAGTAGCATTATTGATTCCTGTGCATAACTAATATTTATCTAAATCTAAGGGAGAAAGGGGAAGGGGAAAGTAAAACTATCTATTATCTAATCAATTATCTATATAACTATTCTAATCTAATCTATATGTCTATAATATATATCTAATGTATATCTATACTACCTATCTCTATATAATGTACAGGGGGGAGAAGGGCAGGGAAAGGGAGAAGGTAAAATGTAGGGTATGAGGAAGGATAGGTATTGGTGGGAATACCTAATAAATAAATAATACAATGAGGGCTAGGGAGGATTTTTTATGTGCAAGCACCACTGTTCTGTAAACGCAACCTGACAAGCAGAGCTCTCACACACCCGAGAGAAAAAACCTGGCCCTCCCATTATAAAGGGTTGTAGTGCCCTCTTCCAGAGCCCCTCTGATTGGTTGTGGGAGGCAGCAGGCATTGAGCAATCACAGAGTCCCATGAGACTGCTGGGGCCTGCTTGTGCTGCTCATTGGCCAGGGATACACCCATCAGATACTGCTGAGCTGCTTGCCCCTCCCAACACAGGCACAGTTCAAGAGTTCAACCCTGTTAAGACTCCGAGATGTCTGCTTCCTCCTCCCCTCTCTACATTTTCCCTCCAAAACCCAACTGCCACAGCACTAATAATAACAACAATGATAACGACATTGTTGTTTTTGTTTCTTATCATTTTTGTTATTGTTTTTGGTATCATTTTTGCTATCATTTTTGATATCGGTATCGATATTGTTACCGTTACTGTTATCTGTATTCTTGGTTGTCATTTTTGGTATTCTTGGTTGTTGTTTTCGTTATTGCAATAACGAAAATGAAAATATCAATTTTTGTTATCGTTATTGTAATAACGAAAATGACATGCACACCCCTACACATTAGGCCTCACCCAATTGTCAGCGACAGCCAACACCCACTCCCAACTTCTCTGGGTCCCATGCCCTGGGTGGCCACAGCACCCAACAGTCCAAAACTGAAGCCATTTGGCTTTCCTTGGCAAACAACATGCAGCAATAGCTTTCTATAGTGTTATGACCTCTTATGCTCAATGGAAGTAAAATTGTTACTTTCAAATAATAAGAAAATGAATTACTTTTAACCAATGGGCAGCTCTGCTTCCAGATAACCTCCAAGCAAAGCAACCGTGATTGCCTTGCTGATTTCCCCCGCCCTGCTCCTTTTTTAACATTCAGTGGATCCCCCGCTTCACCCTGATTTTAAAAATGACATGCTTCCATGGTGCTAACATGTGTAAGATTTTTAGATGAGTTGGTGTGTGTATGGACATGTTTATGATGGAAATGTCTATGCAGTTTAGTAGTCACCTTGATTGGCAATGCCGGTGTAGCAATACATACACTGCATAAACTTTGCAAAACCTTTTTAAACCAGTAGCTGACCTGTAACTAATAGCAGCCAATAGCATTGGCCAATAGCATCTGCTGATGTGTGGCATGCAGCCAATCCTAGCTAGGCAGCTGTGCAGTTCTTTAAACTTTTCAAAAATGTTTGATGCATGGTCTTCAGAGTTCACTGACACCAGTACTGTAACCATGCAGATGCAAACCAAGAACTTCATGGTGGTTATCTTGATCCAGGCCTTGGTTATTGCTTCTCAGCGGAAACTACGAGCTATTCAGCAGATACATGCCTTCTGCTGTTGGCACAATGAGATCGCAAGGCAATGAGCTCTCATTCAATCTGTGACCAAGGTAGTGCAGCGTTCCATAACATGGAGGCGGCTTTTGCTTCGGTGCCATGTACTTGCCTTCCTCCAGTGGCAACAGACAACACTTGGGAGGATCAAAGCTGATGAGTGCCGAGCAGTACTTGTCAGGAGACGCAGCTTCAGTCGCCAATCCCATCTTCAGGGCTGTACCCACTGAGAGACTTGTGTGGATGAAGGAGTAAAGCACAGACTGGTGGGAGAATATGCTGTTCTTGTGGGGCAACTCCAAGTGAATCTCTAACTTTCATATGCCCTGTTGCCTTGAACTGCAGATAGCCAAGATCCTCAGGACGCAACTGGAGAAACAGAGCATGGCGATGTGGTTGGCCATCCCCATGAAGAAGCACATGGTCATTGCCAAATGGAAGCTCAGCACTCCAGACATCTGCCACTCTGTTTCCAACGCCAAATTGCTTGGCACTGCCATGGTGGGCATCATCCTCATTGAGGTTTTCATAGTGGTAGTGGAAGTGCTACTGGACCAGGCAGTTCAGTTGGCAGATCCCTTTCAGCGGGAGGGGTTCCCGAACTGTATCAGGGTGACAGATGGGAGCCATATCACCATCACCTTCCCACCTCATAACAAGGATGACTACATGAACCGGAAGAGGTTCTTCTCTGTGGTTCTCCAGGCTGTAGTGGACGGCTGTGCCTGGTTTGTGGACATGCTGGCTGGGTGGTCAAGGAAGAACCATGGGCACCTGCATCTTCCACCAGTCCCCCTTCTTTGACAGCATGTATTCTGGGGACTTTGGGCTTACCACTGAAACCTGCATCGAAGGGGTGCTCATGTGGCCTGTTCTGGGAGACTCTGCCTACCCATGGAAGCCCTGGTTTATGAAGGCCTACAGCATTGCTTGCACCCCAGAGCAAAAGTATTTCAACAGGCAGCTCAGCATCACCCACTCTGTTGTGGAGAGGGCTTTTTAACTTTCAAAGTAGCACAGGGAGCAATTGTAGCCAGGATCGATTTTCCAGCTGGAAGACACTCCCCTGCTAACCACTGCTGCCTTTGTTCTCCACAGCATTTGTGAGACTGGTGGGATTGCATTGGAGAACCAATTAGTTCAGGCAAGCCAGTGCCCCTGTTCCGGGACCAGCTGAACAGAGTGGAGCAGTACATATCCAGAGAGATCTGAGACGCCTTGTGCCGGCACATCAACCACAATGATAGCACAAACACCCAACCTTAAGTGACAGTTTTACTGATCATAAATAAATCCATTAAAATGTTCAATAAAGTCCTAAACTCTTAGCTGTTCTTCCTCCGCCCCTACCCCCCAAGATGGCATGCTTTCCTTTCTGGGGCCCTCCACCTTTCAGTCCATGCTATTTTCCACCCTTTTCATTCCCTGTGTGTTCTCTATTGACATTCCCAGGATAGCTGGCTGCAGGCATGAATCTCTGTGTGGTCCACTAGAATCGTAGAAGGGAGTTGGACTCGGAGGGTGTCTGGGACTGAGTGCTGCCACCCTAGACATGCACATTGTCTACTTGATTCCTCGTGGTACAAGTTTACAGCTTACTGTGAAGATGATCCTGCATGCACTAAGTACCTGTTGTTAGGGGGGGACGGGGTAGAAGAAGGAAAAGGGAAGGGAATGGGGAGTCAGGTCAAGCCCTTGGCAGGGGTTCCTCCTCTCTGGCGGTGCCACGGGGTAGGCAGTTCCCTCAGGGTCTTGTTTGGGCGTTCCCTCAGATGCTGAGGGCAACCCAGCTCATCACAGGGAAGGAGAGGAGGGCTAGGCTCAAGGGCTAGGGGGACCCACAAACAAACAAGAATAACACTACTCACAGATTCAAATGGTCCCAGGGTGCTGTGATCCAGCTGATGAGGAAGGAGGGGTCCCAGGGCTCCATGGGGTGAGAAGAAGGGGGGAGAGTAGGAATGGGAAAGGGAAATGAGGAGGGGGCTGGCATCCAGGAATGGGAGAGGAAGATGACAGGAGAAAGGAATGAAGGCACGTGCGGTGGGAACTCAGGCAGTCACTACACAGTCACATGAAACTAACAAGGAGACTGGAGGGGGAGTAGGGTAGCAGCACAATAACAAAGGGGGCACAAGACAGGGACAAACAACAAGTACTGAGTCAAGGTAGAGAAAGCACAACAGAAGGGGCCAGCCTCTCAAATGATTACCGGTGGGGATCTGTTGCCCCGCCGGTCCTTTTATCCCTTTAAACCAGGTGTGGGCACTTAGAGGAGAGTCTTGGCTCCACCCCCTATGTGCTACACTGCCCCGCCAGTCTTGCACTGCGTCTAGGCGTGGCTGCGTCTAATGGACCTGCGGCGGGTGGCTGCAAGGGTTGTGCCGGACCTGCCGCTCCCCCATTGTCTCTGTTGGGTTGCCTAGCAACCCGTTGCACGCTTCGTCGCAATTGTAAGTGGCGGTGCGGCGTGACACCTGTCAGCTCTACTACAAGAAGCACTCTTAGGTGCAAGCTCCAGCCTCCACTATATGGTGGCCTACACCACCATTAGTGCTTAGGGGTTTCACATACACCTGTTCTCTGAGCCCCTCATGACCAGTCACATATGCCCCGCTGGCCTAGGCTACAGTTGTTCCACTGGGCTTGTGGCTGGAACGTTTCCACTTTGAACTCCCATGCTGTCTGAATCCTCCTGGTCCAAGTTAATGACTCCTGTAGCCCCTTTGCTGTCAGACCAACACCCTGTCAAATCTGGAAGCTAACGGATTGCCTTTCTTGGCTGGAAAGCACACAGAGCCTCTCCAGAGCTCCTTCCCTATTGGCCTCCTGGCCACTCTCAACACCCTCTTCTAGCTGCCTCTCCAGCTTGCCCTGGGCTGATGCTGTCTTTATAGCCCAGGTGGGTCATGTGACTATGATCCCCTGGTTACATGACCTGGCTCTACTGAGCATGTGTGAGTCTCTGCCTTGAATTGCAATTAGCCTCACATCCAGCAGGTGGTTAGCTAGAACCCCATTCTGGGCCAGAGCCTGCAGTTACCCGTGGCACCACAGGAAGAGCTCCTAAGCAGCCAGACTCCACTGCTACCATATGCATCTCCAACAGGTGGAGCTTCTGTGCGAAACCTTGTACCCTGTTACACTCTGCTTTTTCCTATTGGCATTCACAGGGTAGCTGGGTCTGAGAAGGCTAATAGGAACTGCAGAGGCAAACATTTGCTGCTGGCTACGGTGGACCTCCCCCTCACGTGCAAGAGCTTCCAACCCCCAGCCCCCCAAATCAGTTTCTATCCATAGCGCCATACTGCCCCCACTCCCTCAGACCTCTCACCTTTCCCAGGAAAAGCATGGAAACCATTGATTGTAAAAAATATAACAACTTTATTTAACAATATAAACTTTAACGTTATTTAAGCGCTTTCTTTTAGAACTGTGTTTTTAAATCCCCCCCCCCCCATTTCCTACTGCACCTTCGCCTTCTTGCTACAGCTGGGTGCGCTCACTTTGGTAGGGGTAATGGCAGGGGGGCATTTTCCTCCTCCTCCTGCAGATCTGCTGGTGGAAGTTGCAGAGCCATGTTCACTGGCAGTGTGTTCGAGTAACTGGTGGAGGGAGAAGCATACCTGGACCAGGGTAAGTTAACCTGCATAAGCACAGGGCAGAGAGGGCTCAAGTACTTTCCCTGGAGGGTTGACTGCTGGAGAAACCAGAGTTGTTGGTTGGGATCCAGGTGCAGTGGCGTAAACTGCCGAACAGGGGTGCTTGTAAATGGTGCCTGCCCCTGAGCAACAATGTTCATGGTCATGGCAGCTACCTGCTCGAGAAGGGAGGTCTGGAACTGGTTTGACTGGAGTCTGGGACAGATTTTTTGAGTCTGAGCCCACATCCCCTCTCCTTACTCACCTTCTTGAGCACCTTGCCCAACTGATTGAACTGCTGCCAGAGATGGGCCCAGTGCCAGTCCTCTCGTCGGCAGTTCAGGTGGGCCTTGGCAGCCAAGGCCTTGCATTGAGTTGTGTGTTGTTCTGCCGCACAATCTGCCTGTGCTCTTGGGCTGTGCCCTGAAGTGTGTCCCCGATCTCATCTGTCTGCTGCATGGTCTCCCCCACCAAATCCTCCCTGTACCACCAATTGCAGACCTGCAGGTTCTGGTTCCACTGGGCGCCTGCTGCAATGGAGCAACTGTAGCAAGGCAACAAGGAAAGCCATTGGTTCATACCATCCCACTCCAGTGTTTCAGCCCCCACTTGCCGTTCCCGCTCAATGTAACGGTCACCCTTCCTGGCCAAATAATGGCCCGTTGCCACCTAAAGGGAAGCGCGAATGAATACCTGGCCTAGGTTGCTGCTGGGGTGGTTGCTGCAACGGACTCTCTGGGGCATGTGGTTCTCCTCTTGTGATCACTGTAGAGTGAAGAGCATAGAGAAATCAAGCCCCGCCATTAGCGCCTTTGTGCCATGGCTGCCATGGTGCCCCCTAGTTGGCTGTCCTGCCATGGTGCCTTTCCTTCCCCCCCAGCCCCCATGGTACCTTTCCCTGCCCCCATCCCATAGGGTGGCCATACTGCCTCCCCATCCCCTTACCGGGCATACCATTCATGTCCAGTGCAGCTGTGTCTTGGGAAGCATCCTGCTGCTCCCCAATGCTCTCCTAGCCACCTGTGAACACAGTAAAGAAAAACCCCACATAATTAGATAATAATGAACGAAAGCCTTTATCAGGTAGCTATGTAAACGCAGCCCTCCTCCCCCTTGGTGCATTAACATACCATTTTTGTCCACCTCCTCTATGAACGTGGCATCAGGGTCTTCCGTACCCTCGACTAGCACCTCTGGTGGCCTCTCAAATAGAGGCTGGCTCTCGAGCTCGAGGGGATACACCATGAGAGTTATGGTGCTTGTGTCCTCATCGACCCTTGCTGGCTCTGGGGTGGGGAAAGGCATGGAGCGATATCTGCTGGCGGACACGGCTTCTGCAGGAGCAGCTGAAGCGGGAGCGGATGGAGCAGATAGTGGGGGAGCCATATCCACCCACTTCTGGCCCCTGGTGAAGGTGCAGCTGTAGAAGCAGGATGCCATGATCGCTCCATCCACATATACAAACCAGTCATGGAAATCATAGTACAGTGATGTTGCCTGCCTGTGGCCAGAGGCAAAGTTGTTGCGGATCTCTTTGTAGCCCCTGTGCAAGTCCTTGTCCCACTGCTGGCACTGGTTCATGTCCCTGTTGTATCCCTGGAGTGCCATTTGTGCCACAGTTTCTTAGAACACCACCTCTTTCCTGTAGCACTTGACCAGTTGGTATTGGACCTTCTTCTCCCTTCACAGAGAGATGAAGGCCTTGGTCTCTTCCTCAGTCCAGGGAATACCTTTGGTGGACAGACTGGAAGGCAGAGAGTGCCTTTAATGGAATCCCAGAGGCAGTGGTGCTGGTAGTTGCCTGGCTGTCATTCTGAATTATGGCTTGGCAATGTAAAGGCTGAAGAAGTCACTCTGGAGAAGGCAACAGCTTTGAAACAGAGAGCATCGGGCACATGCTGGAAAGCAGGATGAGTTGGGACAACGCATACTTGAATTTGGTGCACATTGGACTTTTAAGGAGGACGTTCATGCATACCAGTGAGAGTGAGTGGTGAGAGGGGCAAGAAGTGGTCGCTCCTTGGAACGCTCTAGGCTCTTCGCCCACGGCTCTATGGTGCCTCTTTGTGTGGAGGCACTGCACACAATTTAATTGACGGGATGCAGACACATGGGTGCACATTAGCTCACGTTTGCCTGCACGGCAGGCTCCACACGTTCCAGGACCCTGCCGTGAATGGTGGTTGACTTGCATGTCCAGTGGGTGGTGGCGACGTGGCTAGTGGGGGGAAAACACCTAATAAACAGGCAGATGTCCACCTGTGAACACAGTGGACATCTTATGTGGACTACATAAGATGTGGATTTGTTAACACCACCCTTGTTGGGCTTTGCACCATGCCTGTCTCCCAGGTCCTATTACTGACCAGGGAAGCTGGGGCCGAATGCAAAACCCATGGTGTGTGCCCCCTTCTGATATAGGAATGTTTGACAGACACACACTGACACGCCCATTAGAAAAAGGAAATGTTACTGTAATTAATTTTTGATGTTCAATTAAACATAACATCCCTTTCAAGGGCTGGAGCTCCTTGTCTTGCTGCTGCCCCTGTTATACATATGTTGTTGTTTCTATGTGTTGGGGACGTACTATGTGTTCTATGGTCTCCATGTGTTGGAGGCGTACTGCTGAATCCCCACAGGCTCTCTTCAGGCTGGGGCTCCCTATGTCTGAGTCCCTATTTTATGCCAGTGGATCTCTCACTCATGTTGTCATTTCAAGTTTATTCATGGACCCTGTGTATTGGGTTTGCATTTGCCTGGATCTGTCCCTACCTTCCAGACGCAGAGCCTGTGATCCATGAACCGCTTACTCTGGAGGACTCCCATTGACGCTCCCTAAGTGGTTTGTGGATCACAATTGGTCTCTATTTCCAGATAGACTTAGCTCTCACCTCTGAGCTTTTCTGCCTCCTTTTTGCAGGTGCCTGCAAAAGGATGCAGTCTGGGGTTTTAACCTTTGATTGCTTCTGGAGACTATGGCACTCTGCAGCCTATCCTGCCCTTAATGGGAAATTGGAAAGGGGTGCTTTTTTGTTTTTTATACTGGGGGATGGTAGATAGTTATTCTTCTCTATTTTCTCCAAGACTTTTAACATACTTTTTAAGTTAAGTGGAATTTCATGGAATCAACTCTCATTGGACTCATCAAAGCCCCTCTTTATCAACCAATCTTTCCTTAGTAATTAAAAACATATTTTGAACCCCAGCTCCAACTCTCTGTGATTATGATTTATTAGGTCTTAATCTGTAGATGTAAATTTGCCATCTTGAACTACCCCCTTTTTTTTTCTAAAGCTTGTGGGAAAATAGCTGCAGTGAAGTACTTCCAAAAAAGTTATTCAAAATTAAAATTTAGTCACAAGATGGTATTTGCAGTTTAATTGGCTATGAATGCTCAGTCTCAGTTTGGTAACCGAATTTGAGAACCTGAAAGAATAGAGAGTCAGAATGGAGAGGCACATGTTCTCCTGAGGCTCTAGTGCTGTACTTGGAGTCACACCTGTAACAACTTAAGCACGGTCAGACAGGGCCAGACTTTTGGTTCATCTAACCCAGTATCCTGTCTCCAATAGCGGCTAGCACAGGTGCTTCAGAGGAAGTGTATGAAATCAGGGCATGCATGTGAAGTGATCCATTCCCTAATATCACTCCCAGTTTCAGGCATGCCAGATATCACAACACTCTTGTGTTTTGTTTTTGCAATCAGATTACACATCAGACAAGGGGCCAGGAATGCATTAGCCCCACTCCTTGTGGAACACTGACATCACAAGAGCCTAACTGTATTGAGCACAAGTCAGACATTGGCCGCTTTTAGACGAGCGGCGCTCCAGTTCGCGTCAGCGGTGCGCATATTTTGAAACTTCCGCCTGGTCTAATGAGACGAGACGGAAGTGGCTTAATATGCGCATATTACGGCGGAGGCGCGTTTTTTAAGTGCGCGAATTAAATACCTCGATTATGAGGTATTTAATTCGCGCACTTAAAAAATGCACCTCCGCCGTAATATGCGCATATTAAGCCACTTCCGTCTCGTCTCATTAGACCAGGCGGAAGTTTCAAAATATGCGCA
>QEPC01003632.1:1310742-1354537 GCA_003113815.1 Sphenodon punctatus | reverse complement strand
GGCTGCCCCTGCAGTGGAACCACTCCTGGGGAGTGGTGGTAGACACTCGGCTGGGGACGGGGGGAAGCATTAGGAGCCCATGCTTCTCCATGGTTGCTCGGAGAGGTGGAGAATGGGAATCCTTCCTGTCCAGAGGGAGTAAGTTTTATGTAAATGTATACATTTGCATAATTAGGTGGTGCCTAATTATGCAAATTAGGCCCAGCACCAAGACTTTGCACATGGCCTCACAAACCCTGGGGCCGGCCCTGGTTTTGTTTAAACAAACGAACAGAACCATTATTCCTTTAGTTTATGAAATCCATTTATGAAGTGAATTTAGCTCTGGCAGAGGATGCCATTGTGATAATGCTGTAGAATTAAGCCCTCTTTTTCCCACAGACTGGATACCAGTGGCAGGAGGGCAGCTCCAAAGGCTGACAGCCCTGTCTTGGTGAGAGTGCTTTCAGAGATGAGTAGGTTCTAGACCCATTCACTTCAGACCTGTCTGTTGATACTGTCAACAACAGAGTGTGTTTATTGCTCATTGAGGTGATGGATACTCCTTCACTAAGAATTGGACCTCTAGCTCATTTCACATAGGTCACTGAAGAGTGCTCAGGTGGTGAGAACTTTTGATCACTGACCTGGGTTAGGCCAGAAGCAATGACCCAGAGAGAAACCAATATCCCATCACTGCCTCTCATTCGGTATGATGTATTTGATAAGAGGTTTTATTACAACTGGAATTTAAGATCCTTCATAAATAACAATACACTTTGTTTTGTTCCTTATGTGTCTTTTCTTAGCTCGGTTACAGAGTGTGAATACACTTGTTTTCAATAAGAGGAATGAAAAAAAGGAAGAAACTGGCACACAATCATTAGAATGAAAATCAGTGATTACTTTTACAAACTACCTGCTTTCAATTAAGCAGGAAATTATCTAACCGGTTATTTAATTGGCTCTGGCTGACAGTCCCACAACTGCTTTATGCTGAGTGGAGCATGAAATTAAATATGTAACAACTTACCTAATGGTTATGTTTTGAGAGAGCCAGTATTTTGGAATCATGGGTGTGTGCACAGTACCAAAAATGACTGATATGTCAAAATAAGTAATTATTACTTGCATATCAGGGCACTTGCTATCCAAAAGGAATCTGCTTCACTTTAGAGCCTTTCACAGTCCAATTCATAATAAGGCATTTTTTAGTTTAACTGATGCAGATGTGTAATTGGACACTGGATCTTTTGTTTTCAATTTTCCTATTGATGGAAAGTTGTTTGTAGAAAACTTTTACTGCTAAAGTGCACCCACACGATTGCAGATTTTGTCTATGCAACAAAGTGTTACAGTAAAACTGTTCTTGAAATATTGTTTGGAGTTTTAAACATTATCAGTACTGTTTATATGCAGACTTGCCATTGAAGGAAATGGATGATAAGTGATCATTCTAAAAGGTTGCTCAACATGCCTTCCTCAGGACTCGGGGAGACACTGCGCAGAACTGATAGACAATGCCTCCTGTGCTGCTGCACTGTTCACAAGATGGGACTGTGTCTTCAAGGCACAATGAAGCCCTTGATCTTTAACAATTGGGCTTATAAGCACCATCAAATGATCCGATGCTCAAGCACACATTTGTAGGAGTTAAATTTAATGTTGTTTTTGATCCACGCATTGGTTACACACAAATTTTGTACAGTGAAAAAGATCTCTGTATGCGCCCCAGAGATGATCTGCTCAAGGAATTTTGGCTTGATGAGCCCAAGTGTCATGAATCATGTTTAGAAGTGTGTAGCCATAGAACTTAGACACTTTTCCTGTTTCATTTTATCAGCATAAAGCAAGGATTGGGAACAAAATCTGTCCTGCAGCAGTTTGATCCCTTTCCAATTCCTGGAACTGCCCCGTGATCCAGCTCCCATCCTCAAGCACTGAGCGTGTAAACAAATGTGACAGGCCCAGTTTTGAATGGGTCCTGTCATGTTCGTTTGGAGATGAGTAGCAACTATGTAGCCCATTGCGTAAGGCCAGGCCACTGGGGACCCACTGTGGATGCAGAGTATTTCAACGTAATTGTTGTGAGGCCTCTTAAAGGACTGGAAGCTGTGGTAGGGAAAGGACCAGGTCCTCTCCTTACCATAGTTTTTGCTGCTGCAACAGAGGCCTTGGAGCCTTATCCCAGGCTTGAGAGACTTCTTTGGTCCTCTCTCTGCCAGGTGCTTTTGCTGATACCACTGGATGGGGCTACAGGGAACCAGCTTGAGAGAAGTATCCACTGGTTCCCTGCAGCCCCATCCCGGAGCAGCAACAGCAGCAGCATCCTATCCATTGTCTAACAGCTCGGTGGGTAGCCGCTGTGATGTGTGAATGCTACATCCTCCGTGTATGTGCCCACGTGTGTGCCCAAAAGAAATTCTGAGGAGCTAGTATCATTTTTGTTTGCACCTTGACGATGTGAGCTCAGGCATGGGGGAGGGGTGAAGCCCTGGAGCTGCAGAGGGGACGGAGAAGCACGTGACACCTGCCTCCTCCCCTTTACAGGTAGACAGGCCCTGGGGTGGCGCCCCTGGGTGCTTTCCCTTTGGCACTAACCAAAGGGTGACACCTAAGGGTGTCGGCCGTCATTGGGGTCGTCAGCGGGGCAGTAGCAGATGCGGCCTCCCTGTGTGAAGGGGGTGGAAGCAAGACCCCAGATCGGCAGAGAGAAGTTCGAGGGGGACCTTCAGAGCCCTGCACCTAGGGGCTCGGCTGCACTCTCCAGACTGCCCCCACTTTTGGACTGCTCCTCCTCCCTCCTGCCATGGGGAAGGGGGTGGGGCTTGGATCCATACTCTTTGGATGCTGGCTTCGTTGGGTCAGCTTAAAATATTATTGTTGGCAGGGCTGTAGGCCTGTGCATTTGTAGCAAAGCCTCTTGGAGATGTGTTTTGTGTGAAATAGGTGGGACTGGGATGGGGAGGGGGGAGGTCCCGAGGGCAGCCCCAGGTGTGAGGTGGGTGGAACGTGAGGTTTGGGGCTGCCTGGTGAGAGAAGGCAGCAGGGAATGGGGTGGGGTGGGAATTGGGGTTTGGGGCGGGAGGGGGGTTGGGTTTGTATATTTTCCTTCAAGTGCACTGCTATTGGGTTGATGTTTGATCTATGTTTAGATGATATATTGTTTAGATTATGTATTTTTATATTATGTACTGGTTATTATGTATTTGTATTTATAATGTATTTCATTTGTGAATGTAAGCCGCTACGAGACACCTGTGGTGTAGTCTGCGGGGTACAAAATGAAAATGAAATGAAAGGAACATGAGATGAGGACAAGGGGTGGCTCCATGGCATAGATCTGTAAGATGGACCCACCCCTTTCTTCTCCCACCGTGAGCACACCCCTTAATGCTTAATACTCACCAGAACCCCACTCCGGCTAACAAAGCTTGGACTAATTTTCAAAGTGGCCCAGGGAACGGAAAAGGTTCCCCACACCTGAGAGCTACCATGGTGTACTATGTATTCCATCTGGGGAATCTCATTTTGAGATAAATAAAGCACATGATGCACAGGGTGTTAGGCAGAAGAGTAGAATTAGAGGAGGGTAATTCTATGTATCTCATTGCAATAATGCAACGAGACTATCACTACAAATAATGTGTTTAACAAATGCGAATATGTGGTCACGCTCACTGCCCGCAGCCTGCTTGCCTGCTCTACTTCAGCAGCAGGCCTATGCTGCAGCAAATCAGGATTGCCTTACTGGACTCAGATACAGGCAGCCAATAAAGCTGTACCCAACTGACTAGATGCTAAAGTTCATCCCGTGCAGTTTAGGGGCAGCCTCATTCACATATCTGTAGACTCCTTGTGTCAAATTGCTCCTTTACAGAGGCTAATGGGCCAATATCCTGGCCAGTGAGAGGTAAGGAAAGGATCTGTGCATCCCACTCCTCGATCCCTTTGGATATGGGCTTGATTATGTAGAAATGGCTCTTTGACTTCTTTAGCTTTAACAGTGGGTCAATTTTTGTTTCCAACTCTATAATTCTGAGATGTAATAGCCTCGTCGCATTCCCAAACATCCAGCTTCGAGCCTTGCTCAGACCAGAAATCTGGGCCCTGCCCTGTTTTCCTATTGGATCAGTCGTTTCATATGCTAACCACACTACAAGTAAATATTTTCCTAGTCTCTTCTACATGGATGTGGCTAAAAAGTCTCCTTGTTATTTTAGAGTTACAGCATTTCCAATGTATCCCATTCTGATGTGGTTAGGCCCCCTGCCAGGTTTACCACTAAATTACATCAGAGAAAACAGAAGAATGATCTCCCCATGAGTAAGACAAATTTATGTTGAAAAGACAAGAAAAGTCCTAAACACCTGCACAGATATGATCTGTGTTTGTACTATAGTGTTAATATGCAAGTATTTGCAACTGTAATTGCCATTTATTTTACCCCTTTAATTTTAGTTTTAAGCTTTAGTTTTCGTTTTGTCAATATCGTTTAGGGAGCTGATTGGAAAAACATGACGAGCCAAATGCTAAAATATCAGGAATTGCGTAGTTTAGGGAATTTGTATTTTGAAATGGGGAGCAAAATCTTTCCCTAAATCAACTCCAGAATGAGTTATTTGAATACTGCAGCCTAAAATAGTAGGGAATACATCTATGATATTTTCCATTCAAAGATTCAGACTCTCTAGTCTTTGTGAGGTTGATAAGATTATCCATATTTTACATATGGGAGAAACTCGGCCACACAGAGTTTAAAAGAGCATTGAAAAATCGAAGAATGGGACTCTGATCAGCGAGTTTCATTTTGGAAGAGGTGGTTCCAGCTGAGTGGGAGAGGTAGTGTAAGGTAAAGGAAGCAATAAGGACAAGGAAATAAGGTTAATGAAGAGGTACTTGAGGTAAATTATTTTTTTTTCAGTTGTGAGGCATCTGGCTTTCAAAATATCTGAACTGTATACTCATTATGATATACCACGTCTGTAAAATACATTACTTTAAATACTTCAGTAGTCTTAATTGTGTCCCTGTAGCATCACACCAACCCCTAAAATACACACACATAAGGCACGACCAGAGGCTAGGTAGGTAGTATGCAGGATTATAAATACATGTGCATAACTGGGCAGCACAATTATCAGGTTTTAGTGCTTTTATTTATATCGGTTGTGCATCAGTAGAAAACTGATCTGTAAGTGCCTTCAAAATGAAGCTTTTAAAACAATATTTCTGTACAATCCTGCTTTTCTTGAGATCAATGGCAAAGCTCCTGTAGGATGCAATCCTGCAAACATTTGCATAGATGAGATGGCCCTTGGTTACGCAAGTATTCTGACTGAAGAAAATGGAATTACTCACAAGACAGAAGGAAGAACTACTTACATAGGAAAGGACTTGCAAGATTATGAGTTTATTGTAGAATTTATTGGTGTACGTTTAGAAAGAGTTAGTACCTCACAGCTTTTGTGTCACAGTTGGGCTCCAATGACTTGTAGGAAAGGTAGTCCCTCTGGTACCCTACTGAATGAGGAGCATTGCTATACCAAGATTACAGGATAGGATTACAGAAGTGAAAGTGGCAAGACTTTCAGTCTATTTATTAAAGCATTTGTAGCTCCCTTTACTAAGCATGAGAAATGATAACTGATTGGGAACTCGTAATATTAACCATATTAACAGCTAGGTTCCAGAGACTACCAGAAAGTCTTTCCCCACAGAAAGATAAAGTGAAGGTAAAAATTACTCTCTCATGGAATACTCTGCAATACAACACTGCCAGTCCTGTTCATTGAAATCAATGGAAGTTCTGTCGCTGTCTTTCAGAGTACAAGATTAGCTCTAGAAATGGCATCAAGGCACGCTATAGAAAGATGGTTTCCAGCCACCAGTTTTTTCTCTCTCTTCTACAGTGCTTTACAATGGGTGTTTTCAGACGAGAAAGTCAAGCGACAGCCAGGGGTCTGTGGCCTCCACATGGCTCTGCCACGGAGCACCCACACATGTGGAGGGCGTGGGGTGTGAAACAAACAGACAGCTTCTAGCATGACTACCATGGCCACGGAGGCAGCTGTTGAACATTTATCTGGCCCCGCACAACTCACCCCGCATTTCCCAACATTGCTCTGTGAGTGGCTGAGAATGGGTTCACTGTGGGTTGCAGGAGTGCACATCCTGCTGCTCCACCTTCAGACAGGCAGTCAGATTCGTGGCTCATGGGTGACTATGAGGGTAGCATCTCATCTGAAAACACCCAGTGATCATGGATCTCTCAGCCCTTAGAGCACAGGCCAAGACTTACCTCCTAACCAAAATTTGCTCACACTAACAGCAACATCAATACACACCATCACAAATTATCATGCATCCTTCTTTCTTGGCTGGGAAAGGAAAGAAGAACCAAGATTGGGCGTTTTTAGATGTGCATGAAAATCACATTGGTTTGTAATGTCCTGTGTTCTTTCCTCTCCTGTGACAAAGAAGGTGGCGCTGGGAATCACAGGATTGCAATGTCGCATCTGCATGGAAAACCCCTGCAAGAATTGCAATTGGGGCATTTTTAGATGTGCATGAGAAGCAATTCACGCAAGTTTCAGTTTTCAAATGCGCATTCAGAAACCCTTGATATCTAGGGTTTCTGGATGTGCATTAACATGTGGACATTTCTGCAAGACTCGTGGGAGAGTAGTTTACACGTGCAGGCAATTCGTGGGGTTTATCTCCTGCGCGAGTAACGTCTCATCTAAAAATGCCCTTTAACTATTTGTATTACCAGATGGGTTTATGTAATTCTGTTCAGCACTTTAGGTACCAGAGTTACAAACATGGTATAAATCAGAAGTTGGGAACCTTTTCCCTCCCATAGGCTGCTTTAAAAATTAGTACAAGCTCCACGGGCCACATAGAAGTTGAGGCAAGAGTAGATTAGGGGGTACACTCAGGAAGAGAAGTGCCCAGATTAAGGATATGTGCAATAGATCTGTTCTTTATCCTTGTGTGCATGTCCTCCTCTCTGCTTCCTTACCCCAAGCTCACTCTTTCAGTGCTAGGGGGTAGGAACTGGATCCAGGGGCCAAATAATAAGCCGTGGGCTGCATTTGGCCCTGGGCCTGAGGTTCCTCATTCCTGGTAAAGATATCAATTTATTATAAAGAAGATATTTGTGAAGTAAACTCAGTGAGCAAAGTGTCCTTTTAAAATTCCGATCTTAAAAAAATCACAGTTCTTTAAATAACTTTACTGACAACAATTGTGCAGTTGTCCTACATCACTAGGTGCTCTTTGTGAAAATATGAGGCTAGGAATATCTCAGCCAAGCAAGGACTGTACTGTGGGTTTCCCTCACGGCTTCATGATTTAGCCATAAAGATAAAGGTGCAAGGAATATTCTGGGGCTTAATAACTGGTAGGGAGGAGTTAATGGCCTGAGGTGCAGTTGAGGGCCATTAACCTCAGCTTGTTATTAATCCTCATTGAACCACATTTAACCAATCACAGCAAAGGATACACAAATATTCTAAGCACCTTTACCTCCCCTCCCCCCTTCCTGTTACCAGTGCAGCATAGTCAACTCTTGCAGTTCTCAAGTCAAAACTCATTAGTCCTTGTTCAGGTCAATTTAAAATGCCCTTGCAAAACACTGGGTGCAGGCCTCCACACAATGAAGCCAATGGCAAAACTCCCACTGACTGTAACGGTGGAGGAGTGTGGCCTCTATGTTTGCCTGAGTGTGCCATCTGGTTTCTGGATCCCACACAGTCCAGCTTTTGTCTGGGTTATGGCACTGAGACGGCATTTGTGGCCCTGGTGGACGACCTCCACCTGGCTATGGACCAGGGTCAACAGACTTTGCTGATCCCATTAGATCTGCTGACTGCGTTTGACACTGTTGAGCATGAGGTGTTGATGGGCCACCTGCGGGACCATGCTGGGGTGGGTGGAACTGTCTTAGAATGGTTCCACTCTTTCCTGACTGGGACAACTCACCAGTGGAGTTCTGCAGGGTTCCATTCTGTCCCCCCTCTTGTTCAATGTGTACATGCAGCTGCTGGGGGAGGTCATGAGAGGGTTTGAGGGTGTGCGGTGTCATCAGTATGCTTATGACACCCCAGTCTACCTCTCATTTTCATCAGACCCAGGTCCGGTGGTCTCGGTGCTTACCCGGTGTTTGGTGGCTGTGAGGAATTGGATGAGGGCGAGCCATGTGAAGCTGAATCCTGACAAGATGGAGGTGTTTACTGAATGTTTGGAGGTTGCCTTTATCTGAGATACTGTTTGGTTTTTTTGAAGGAGTCCCTCTTTACATTCTATTATGGTTACAGAGGCCTAGAGTGCCAAGTGCCACACAGCTTCACTTCTAGCTATCGGCAGTCCTCATCATATTTATGTGTTCTGGTCCTTACTATCGCCATCTGAGTTCAGAAAGATTGTGTTAAACACACTTTTGATTTATGAGATCCGTTGTAATTCTTGTACATGTCTTTACAATATGTGTGTGTGTATGCATAATCTCTGCATTTCCATACATCCCCTATAAGTGATATATACATTTCCTGTTTTTAGTCTTTGTTTCTTGCAGTTTTTGTTGTTCTCAGGATTAAATCTACAATAGTATTCTGTTCATGTGCAGTGTTTCTTATAGGGAAAAATCAGGTATGTTTTGGAAACATGCCAATTTC
Organism: Sphenodon punctatus; assembly: GCA_003113815.1. Lineage (NCBI taxonomy): Eukaryota > Metazoa > Chordata > Lepidosauria > Sphenodontia > Sphenodontidae > Sphenodon > Sphenodon punctatus. The sequence continues at coordinate 1,345,880 of QEPC01003632.1, read as the reverse complement.
TGGTGATTGCGTCATAGAACCACTTTACGGGCCTATGCCATAGCTATGCAGGCAGCAAAAGAGTTTTTTGCTACCCTCATAGCATCCGCTAAATCCCGTACAGCGGAGCTTTTCCGGGTGGTGCGGGGGCTGGTCAGTCCGGTCTCTCTCCGCCTTGAAGTGGAGTCATCTATTGCTCGCTGTGACATGTTTGTGGATTATTTTGTGGATAAAATTGCTCGGATTCACCATTACTTTGATGCCGCAATTAATACATATGGGGAACTGGAGGTTATGGAAGCCTCGTCTTGTCTGGTTTTGTGGGATCAATTTCAGTCGGTGACACCCGCCGATGCGGTTGGTGTTCTTGGGACTGTTAGGGCCACATTTTGTGAATTAGATCCTTGCCCATCCTGACTGATTAAATCTTACCTGGAGACAATGGGGCCATTGCTGGTTGGGGTGGTCAACGCCTCCCTTCGGGAGGGCAGAATGCGGGACTGTCTCAAAGAGGCAGTGGTTCGTCCTCTGCTCAAGAAACCATCGCTTGACATTGACTCCCTTGCCAGCTATCGGCCTGTCTCTAACCTTCCTTTTTTAGGGAAGGTTCTTGAACGGGCAGTGGCTCAGCAGCTGCAGGGACATCTTGACCGTGTCGGTTATCTGGACCCCTCTCAGTCGGGATTTCATCCGGGGTATGGCACTGAGACTGAGCTTGTGGCTTTGATGGATGATCTGCGCTGGGAAATGGACCGGGGTTGTTCGACCCTGTTAGTTCTATTAGATCTTTCGGCTGCATTTGGTATACTTGATCATGGGATGTTGGTGATGTGACTGTGCAGGGGTGGGTGGGACTGTTCTTGAATAGTTCTGCTCTTTCCTGACCTGTAGAACACAGCGAGTGATTCTTGGGGAGTTTTTTTCATCATACTGAGACCTCTCATGTGGAGCCCCGTAGGGTTCGGTTTTGTCCCCTCTCCTGTTCAACGTATACATACATCCATTCGGTGATGTGAGCAGGAGGTTTGGCATGCGGTGTCATCAATATGTTGATGACACCCAGCCGTATCTCTCTTTTTCAACCGACCCAGGCCCTGAAGTCTCGGTGCTTACTTGGTGTTTGACAGCTGTGGGGGACCGGATGAGGACTAACCGAATGAAGCTGAATCCCGACAAGATGGAGGTGATGTTGGTGGGTAAGGTGCTGGAGATGGTGGCCCCCATCATTGGCGGGGTCTGCCCTCCATTGGTGTCCCAGGTACGGAGTCTGGGCGTGCTCTTCGATGTGCAGCTCTGCCTGGACATCCAGGTGGAGGCTGTGGCCAGGAGTGCCTTTTGCCAATTACACCTGGTGCGACAGCTTTGGTCATTTGTTTCAGGCTCTGATGTGGCCACCATCATCCATGCTTTCATCACCTCTAGATTGAACTATTGTAACATGCTCTACATGAGGCTACCCATGGTGATGGCTTGGAAACTACAGCTGGTGCAGAATGCGGCGGCCCGTCTTCGGGTAGGACTGGGCCACCAGGAGCACATTACACTAGTGCTTCGCTCTCTGCACTGACTGCTGGTGGTTTTCCTGGCCCGATTCAAGGTGTTGGGTTTGGCCTATAAAGCCCTAAATAACCTAGGCCCGACCTATCTGCGGGACCGCCTCACTCCCCGGGTGTTGGACCGACCCCTGTGGTCATCGGGGGGGGCGCCCTGCTTGAGGTTCCCGCTCCATGGCTGTGGCCGCTCCACAGATGTGGAGCGTCTTGGTGACTGCTCCACGGCTGTGGAACTCCCTTCCGGTGGAGGCCCCATTGACCCCGGATCTCCCCTCTTTTTGGAGAAGTTGTAAGACCTGGCTGTTCCACCAGGCATTTGGCGGGGGAGATGTGTGAGATGGTGGGCTGTTGGGTAGGGGTTATTTTTCTTTTTGTCCTCCTTTTAGTTGTTTTAAATTGTTGTTTTAATGTTTTAAAGTTTTGTGAATTGTAAGCCGCCCCGAGCTGCCTCTGGGGTAGCAATTTAAAAAAAATACAAAAATAAAAATCCCAGTACAGCAGGACGCATTCAGTATTCCTCCCCACCCCAACCCCCAGTGAAGGGATATATAGAGGGAGTTGGTGGAGTGCATTGTGAGGGGGAGAGGAATTGATCTCCATGTCCTTTGCACTAGCTGCTGTGGAATATAAAGAAGCCTACAGGCGGCTGTGGAGAAGCTACTTGTAAGGCTGTCATAATCCTCTGCTCATTGAAGTCAATGGCAGAATTTTTATTGATTTTAATAGTGAAGGATTGTGTCCTTGGGGCTTGATCACATGATTCTTTATTTGAAGGTAACTTACCATCTAACTCACCTTATCTTCTCCTGTTTTCACATGAGCACAAGTGTTAAAGTGAAGATAAAGACTGGGAGGGGTAATTCTCAAAACAAGTGGGATTAAACTGGGGAGGAAGGCTTTACTCCAAGAGGCATGCTTATGTGTACTGCTGAGAGGAATTCTTCTTACGTACTTTATTCTGTGTAGCCCTCTGTTTTCCCAACAAACCTCAGCACTTCTTTTGTGTGTTCTCACACATAACCTCTGCCTCGCTGACTGATTGATATTCCAGCCTTCTTTCCCTTGCTGAAAGATTCCTGCAAGTGCCAAAGTAGGGAGGCCAGAATAGAAGTGGATTTTTAACCTCTGCTTCCCCTTGCTTTTACTACTTTCCATCCATAGGGTAGTCCACTGCAGCCCAGAGCAGCACAGGATCTTGATGGTGCAAAGCCTCTTCTCTCCACCCTCCTTCCTACTATGCCTCCTGTCACATACAACAAAGCATCCACCTTTCGTTGCCTTCGGATAAAGGTAGATAATATGGAGTCAGCGGAGGGCAAAAGGATCAGAGCTTTTATTGTCTTACTACCAGGCCTGTAGCCAGATTCTGAGAAAAAGAGAGGCCAAAAGGCCCTGTGGTTGGTGGCAACAGTAGGTGTTACCACATGGGTCAGGAGCCTACCAGACCCCAACCCCTCCCCCCCTGGGGCAGCCCCACATAGCCGCAACCCATGTGGACAGCGTGGGGAGCACAACAAATGGACCGCTCTCTGCCCACAGTTGATGTGGTTGCAGCAGCCTCCAGAGAGGTTTCAATTATTGCCTTCCAAAGTGTTGGAGGGGCGGTACCAGCGGACACCCTGGCCTTTACACATATGTCCCTGTGGCTCGGAACAGATAGATGATATTCAACATATAATTTTAGGCTGCCGATTTACGGAGCCTGTAAGGACTAACAGGTTGTATAAGTTTCTGGGGGAGAAAAAATATTGGCCAGTTGATTATATCCTCCAGTTCTTGTTAGCTGGAAGGAATGTAGAACAAGTCCGGGTGATAGCTAATATTTTATATGCCACGTTGCAGGTCAGAGAAAAGTCCGGCAGATTCAAGTAAGGGTGTGTGTGAAAGGTACTTTAATGAAGAGCGCATGGCCATGAACATGTTTAGATATGGTGGCAATTTGGCACTGGCCGACCTTTCCTTCGTGACTGTGGGTACTGTATAGAGTTTATTTTAATTGGCTGCGATGATCTTTTTAGAATGTTAGTACGGTTTTGTATTGTATTTGCTTTGGTTGGCAATGACCGTGTGGTCACGCCTCTAATAAAGTTTGATTGATTGATATAAGCATTCAGGCATCTAGTGGCTAGCGAGCTAAAGGAGCTGGAAAGATAAGGAGAGTTTTCTAGCTGAGTTCCAGGCTAGGTCTTTTCTTATTTGTTTGTTTTGTGGTTTATTTGAATAAACAAACAGTTTAAAGCAAATTTGCCAGACCTGGTTATAGTGAGCACCCTGGTATAGCAAAGCTTTTCTCTGGTCCAAAGGGAGTTTATTATACAAACGTTGTACTTACAAATTACCCAATGTGGATGAAAACTCTTTTTTTGGTAGCCATGGATAATAAAATGTGATAAACAACTAAAATTCTTGCCCTCGTAGGATGTTTCATGCATCAATATTTTCTACAAACATCCGTCTAGCAGGTAATGTGCAATAAGTTACCATGTCTTTTGCTAGTAAGTATAGGTCAAAGTATTACTTTTCCGCATAGTGGGTTTTTTTATTTTTTGTTTTTACCCTTGATAATACTCACCTTTTGCTATAGGCTGAAGTGTGTTACCATGTACCGTGAGGAGAAGTGTTTGTATGCCAGACTAAAGTACATAAAATGAAAAATACACTGGATGCATTTTTCTAGGTAAATATCTAAAATACTGCTATTCCTCTTGGCAACCAGCATATTTTCCTCAGCAGAGGCACTGAAAACAGTAAAATACAACCCTTTTTACCGGAGTCCCCTTGCATATGAGATTTATTTCTTCAGTAATTACAAGTGACAGCTTAACTCCATTACTATCAGTACTGGATCCAGGGAAATTGGGGTCTTGTGTGAAACGGTGGTGTGGGCCTCATCCTAACACAGGAATGTTTATTCATGAGCCCCATGTGTTGGGGATTTCTTCCCAAATTGCCACAGGCCCCCCTCCATAAGCCAGGCTTCATGCATTTGAGTTCCTGTGGGCCCCTATTTTTTGCCAGTGCTTCTCACCCGCATGTTGTCATTTCAAGTTTATTCATGGATCCTGTGTTTTAGGGGACTCCTGCAGGGCCGCCAAACACATGGGGTGCTGTGTGGTTTCAGAGTCTGCACATGCTTGGACCCAGTCCTTTATTGCTATCATGAGTTGACACCCATCGATAAAAATCAAAATGTTGTCTTCTTATTTGTAACAGAGTGGATGCTTCGAGGCAAGCAACATCCACTAGAACTAGGCTAAAAAGCTGCAAGCAAGCTGCTAGCTAGCTGCTGCAGCCCTAGTTGAGTACAGCTGGGCGCTTAATTCTGCAGCTAGCTAGTTGAACCTCCAGCAACACACACACAGTTGTAGAGGGCTGCGAATAGGTATATAGTTACTTCAGCCAATCCCAATAAGGGGAGGAGCATATAAACAGGCAGCTTGCCAGTCAAGAAGGGGAACTTGAAGAGAAAGGCTGGTGTTAAGGCTGCTGGGCCAAACCAGCCAGAAGGCCTGCTGAATGCTAAGTGTTTACAGGTGGTAAGTCTCCACCCCCTGCCCCTGACCAGCAACTCTCCCCGTCTTTGATCTTTGCAGACAACGTGGAAGTTGAAAGTGGGACTTTCCATTATTTGTCGCTTATGCAAGAGCTTGGGATTATGTTTGTTTGAAAGGCTCACAAGAGAGTCAAAGACTGTATGAATTACTGAACCTAAGAGGTGCCCAGGGACCTGGCTTAGAGACATTGGGGGCAATCCAACGGCCCACGTACGCCACCTGCAGGCACTGTGCTCAGGTGAGAACACGCGCGCTTAGGTGTGCATGCGTCTCGTGCACACAGCAGAGCTGCCCCGGGCTGTGCTGCTTGCATGGCATGCGTGTGCACCTGTGCACGCACGTTCTCGCTTGAGTGCAGTGCCTGCGGGCGGCGTACGTGGGCTGTTGGATTGTCCCCTTTGAGTTGCCTGTGGGCCTATATAGGAATAATTGTGTTTACCCGAGTGGGGAAGGACTTTGCATTTACTCATTATGTTCTAGGGACCCACTTTTGGGGAGAAGCCCCAAGATGGTATGGGAGGAGTTTGAAGGTGATGGGAGTCTTAAATAAATTAACCCCTTTTTGGATTGTTCAAGGCTGACAGTCCCATCAAGGACTCTTATTAATAGTGCCACTAGGTACCACTATTGATTCCCCTATTGGGGGAGATTATTAGATACCCTACAAGGGTCATCAGAGGAGTGATTTTGGTGTGGACAGGGATGAGCTCATTCCCTAACTGGCTCCTCCTGAGCTGGAGAGCCGACCCAACCACATAAATGAAATCTAATTTGTTTAGAATCATATGCATTGTTGTTGGCATTGGAGTGCTTATTTCACAACAAAAATACACTTTCCCTCCTCCTCCTCCCAGTCTGAAAACCATGTGTAACAATTGGGCCAGTGGCTGTAAGTATTTCAGTACCAGTCCTCCAATATGCACTTCACATGCTTGTTTATTTATAGCATGCAAGCACACACTCCCCCAAAGCAGGCTTCGTAGTCGGCATATATTTGACAGTCTGGTAGAACGCACCTTTTTCTTGTGGCGTAAACCCCTTTGCAGGGCTCTTAGGCTCCTCCTTGTAAACCTGTGCAGTCATGACCCTGTTCTGACTCATTCCTTCAGCTTGGCTATGGCTACCCTCAAGGTGTGGCCTCCCTGAGACAGCTGACTCTGATGGCGCACAGCCCATCTGGCTGTGTATCGTGAACTCCCTCGTTCAGTCTTTTTATGCCATCACGCTCCTAAAATGCCAGTTTCCCAACTCTGGCTTGCATCCTAGGGGCTTCACCTCTGCAGTGACTTACCCTGACCCACTTTGAGCCTGGTCCTGCAACCACATAACGCATACAGTACTTCCTACTTAGGAGGGACAGTCCTGAATCCCATTGTTCCTCTTTTAGGGATCAAAAGCCCTCTGTCAGGAAAGAGAGACAAAAAGACCAGTATTACAATCTCAGGCATCTCTTTCCTGGCTGCCTCCCAGGAAAAGCACTTGAGAGGGCAATGGGGAAGATGATGGAATGACCTAAAACTAAGTGGAATAATAGGCAGGAGGGATTCTGTCCTTCTTTATGCACTTGGAATGTTGGGAGGTGTGTGTGTGTGTGTGAGTGAGAGAGGAGAGAGAGGGGGAAAGGATTGATTGAGGGGGTAAGGCAGGGATCCGACTTGCCAGCGGGATCTGAAGGACCGGATTCTACAAGGGAGGATCAGAAGGGCCAGCCTCCAGCTGGCCCAAAGGACACACGTGGTTCAGGGAGTGTAGAGCTGGTTCAAGGTACATAGAGGCATGAGGAGACATGGAAGGTCACAACAGGAACCAGGAAGTGACTGGGAATCAGTGAGTGGGCGGATCATCAGTGATGATCTGCCCAGGTTCTTGTGGTTACTGGCTGGCCTTGTATACAGGCCAGCAGCCAACCAGGAAGCTTGGGGTGTGAAGTGAGGGCAGCAGGAACCAGTGGCGCCAGAGTTATAGATGGAGACAAAATAGTTCAGATGATATCTCTTGTTGGATGAACTTCTGTTGATGAAGGTATGCAAGCTTTAATGGCTATAAATGGACCCAGCAGTCACCACAGTCTGCCTGCATGCGGGCCCTCCGCACCTTAGAGCTGTGGGTGGACTGGCCGCCACTCTAGGGTGCTGCCCACAGCTCTATTGCATTGCCGGGGCAACCCCTGGCCTGAAGTGGAGCTGCAGTGGTCCGCCAGCCGAATAGACAGACCACTGCTCCGCCCCCAGCTGGTGGTCCGGGTTTGGGCAGCCCACTCTGCTTGTGCTCCAGGATGTTAGAACACCGCAAGCAGAGCAGGCAGCCCCTACTCTGCCTCCGCTCTGCCTCACACCCAGGTAGCCCAAATGGATGGGCGACCTGGGGGTGAAGCAGTGCAGAAGTGTAGGTGCAGTCCATGTAAAAGCACCCATTGACTTTTAAGTGGCTTGTTAACGCCCTCTTCCTTTCTTAGTGTATATCTTCCAGACAATCACCATGTGTTTTAAAAATGTTAATCTGTTCTCTAACAGTTGCAGTCTACATCGTCTTGCAATTTGATTCTTCGTTGTTGTTCGTATTGAATTGAAATTTTTAAAGTTCTGTCAGCAACAGATTGTGGAATCTTTAGCAAATATTATTTTTGATGTTTATATGGCAAAATCCGTGTAGCTATTTTGGAGCCTATACTTATGAACTTGGGGCCTTGTCCTCAGCATAATGCCCTTGCGGCACTTTTAGGAGATCAGGACAATAATATAACTATGCAAGGTGCAACATTTTGTGTATTAGCAATTAAATTGAGGAAGGCTGCACTCAGTGGGTTGTCTTAAAATGGGAGGACCCTATCTTTTAACTTTGAAATTATTATATTTTTGGTATTGTTGTGGTGTTGTGCTTTATGTTTTGTGTTGGCATGTATCTATCACAATAAAGTTCAATGATGATCATATTTGGATGCCAGCATCTTCCCTAATGTGTGTTCATGTGTATATCACCTGTCTTGCATTTGCTCAATTTTAGTTCCGACTTGCTTATCGTCTGATGAAGAGTCCTAGGGCTCGAAAGCTTGCATGCCCTCACCAACAGAAGTTAGTCCAATAAAAGACAGCATCAGAACTACTTTGTCACCTTCTAAAAGTCGTACTCATGTTTTCCTGATGCTTGTGTCCTTGTTTTAAATGCGGTCATTGTATAAGTATTATAACGTGTATGAATACCTATGAACAAAGACAGCGGCGAAGAGTCTAAAGTGGTGTAGATAGAATTAATGTGAATTTGACATGTCCAATTTGTCAGCAGGCAATATAGTTGTTTGTTATGAATGCAGTCAAACATTATTTTGATATATGCCCCATTCTGGGGGTGTACTATTTTTGAGTTTTATCATTGTCATTATAGATAGTAAAAGAGGAGGGGTGAGAGCAATGTCAAGAGATGAATCTGTGGAAATGGATGAGAGTTTATTTTAAAATAGCATTATTCATAGGTCATCATCTACACAGAGAATTGACCTGATCCAGAAAATGTTGTGTGAATGCAGAATAAAGAGTTTATCTTTAATTATAACTTAAATAGATTATTGCAACTGAGGGCACAAAGTAATGACATTCTCATTGTCTTCCTAGTATGACTCCTTCACGAGAAACTCAGATATTTATTTATTTAATCAATTTATATCGCGCCCCTCCTGAACACAGCTCGGGGCGGTGTGGAGTGGAGCTGCAGGGTTGCCCGAGCTGCTTGCTGGACTGGGGTAATTGACAAGGGGCGGAGCTTCCTGGAGAGGCTGAGCATTTAAACCCCTGACCAACGGCCTTGTGCGCGCGGTCTTAGGTGCCGGTGGGGCCGAGGCCGAACCCCCTTTCTTTTCCATCCGTTTTTGGTGCTGGGTGATATATGCTTGTGTTTGTGAACCGTCTGTCGATTACTATTGAAGATTGTATAAGGGCTGTTTTATTTAATGATGCAACCACAAAAACGTACCCGGCCAGAAGCCGCCAGTGCCTCTCCTCCTATATATAAGTCCTCTAAGCAGAGGAAGCTGGATAGTTTTTTTCCTTGTATAAGCACCAATTCCTGCACGATGAGTGCTGAGGTCCCTTTATTTAATCGTTTTGCTCCCCTGGCAGATTTGCAGGATGCGGTTAAATTTTCCACCAGTGTGGCTATACACTCCTCGCCCAAACAGAAATCTTATGCCTCTGGACTTGAACCCCCTGGGGATCTGCCAACCCATGGGAGTTCAAAGAGTCTTTTCTCCTTACTAGCAGAACATGTTTCTCTTACGTCGCAAACAATCCGCCTAGTTTTTTCCCAGCTCCATAGCTTTAATGCTAAATTTGATACTTTGGCCCGCCAACTACCTTTACAACAGCCCATTGTCTTGCCCGCCCGAAACGAACAGTTTGTTCTTAATCCTGTGGGAAATAGTGGTAGGAAACCCGCTTTTTTGACAACTGCCCCTCAGGGTACCCTTTCTCAGCACTCTGGTCCCCCAGAGATTCTTAGTTCCCTGCCAGTGCATGCGTCAACATCTAAATGCCTGGTACCCATTGGAGGTAATTATGACTTGCTGTCTATCCATGGGGAGTTTACTAGATTGACCAGTAGTGTGATATTTACTATTCTTCCCCTCCCTAAAGGCAATTTGCCCTTTTGGAGCTCCCCTTTGGAAGTGGCGGAACATCTGAGGGTACTACTGAAAATTCCTGTCACAAGTAAAAACATCTATTCAGTTGATCATCTTGTGATGACCACAGGTCGCTGGATTATAAACATACTCTTTGACTCTGAAGGATGGGTATCTCAAATTTTTGCTAAGGAAGGCCTCCTTAGGGAGAAGGCTATTTTCATCTCAAGGGCTTATGCTAGGACTTCTGGAAAGGGTCCCTCCGTGCTTCCAACTTCAAAGGACTCCGGTTCCGTTATCCCTCCCCCGAGTCATCAGGGTGGGATTATCTGTCCACCGGAGGGGTTGATAGTAAAATCTTCAACTCAGGTACCCGTTGGAGTACTGATTGAAACCTCCAATTGTCCATCAATGGAGACCGCACCATGCTATAACGTGCCAATACAGTCAGTTTCTCCAGTGGTTTCCTCAGCAAATCCCCTACTGGAACTTGATAACCATCTTGAAGTATTAGGGCGTATGGACTCTCTTTTCTCCCAGCTAGAAAAAATGGATGCTGGGTTAGTTGCAAACACCCATTCTCAGGTTACCCCAAGGGGATTGCAAGCTCTGACCAGTGTACAACCCTCTGAGCTGTCACCAGTAGGGAAGTCAATAGGGCCAATCTCTTTGAATGGGATTTCTGATTTATCAATCCCGCCCTTAGAAACCTTTTCGGAGGATAGGGCTCCGACTGAGGTTTGTGGTTCCAAATTAGGCTCTGACTTCACCATTATGCACACTCGTATCTGTGTTGGTCCAGGGTTGGCGGGAAAGGGGACCCCCCATGTTGGAGATTCTCTGATTTTGATCCCTTCAAGTGCACCATTTGGGACCTCTGGTCCCCAGGGCCCCTTTTTGACCCATCATGGGTTGTCTATGTCCCAGGACGAAGGCAGGGGTCGGCCCCCTTTGGGCCTACTGGAGGATCCTCCGACAATGGAGGCCCCAAAGAATCCAGTATGACTGGGTGGGTGCGCTCCTGCAGCGTCAACCATTGTAAGTTGGAATGTGGGTGGATGGTCAACTCATAATGCAGATCCTTCTTTTCAAATCTTTCTGAAATCGTTTGATGTTGTTTTAATTCAAGAGACCTGGATGACTAAGGAGGTAATTTGCTCTGGGTTCCAGGCTGTTAGTGTCCCAGCTTTTTCTTCCTTCTCTAAAGGGAGGTCTAGCGGAGGTTTGGCTTTTTTGGTGTCCAATATTGCTAATATTAAAATCCATTTGATAAATAAGTATAAATCTTACTTTGCCATTTGTCATTGCTTGCTCCCTTCTGGTCTCGAACTGCTTCTGGCAAATGTTTATATCCCACCTAGCAGTTCATTGTACTACCAGGACGAGATCTGGTATATGATTAAGACACTTTCATGGGATGCCCGGGGGAGATTTCCCAATGCCTGCCTTATTATGGGGGGGGATTTTAACACCCGCCTGGGAGCCCCGCAGGTGAATCTGTTGGATACCTCGCAGGAGGGGTGTTTACCTCCCTATATTAGTGGCATTCGTAGTACATCAGATAGGGTGGTCAGCGTAAGGGCCCCTTTGTTAACTAGGCTCTTGGATGACACAGAACTTGTAGTCTTAAATGGGATGGCACCAGGGGATGAGGAAGGTAATTTTACCTACCATTCCCCTTTGGGTTCTAGCATCATAGATTATTTTGCCATACAGGCTGACCATTTACAGATTGTTAGAAAATTACAGGTTTTGCCTATGTTTATGGCTGACCATTTTCCTTTGTGTCTTTCCATCTATGATGCCGGTAGGGAGAATCTTTTGCAGCAAGTTTCGACAGGTAGGGAAATGAGCGAAAATACTGTGGCTATTCCATTTCGGCTAAGATCTAAGCAAGAGCTGACTGAAATGTTCCCTCCTTTTATACAGGAAGAGAAGGTTGTTAGACTGGTCACCGAAATAAGTAACAATCAGGTAGAGCCTCTTGCCAATTTTGATACTTTAATTGAGATGACTGTAATGTCTCTTAGTGTACCAAACTCTTTACAATCAAACCTTCCCAAATCCAGGGGATGGTTTGATAGGGACTGCCGCAATTTAAGAACTATCTTGAGGCAGTTGGCTCGAAGGGTGGCTAGTCTTCCATCCTATGCCAACCGGGTTCAATTGTCGTCATTGCGAAGGGAGTATAGAGGTTTACTCTCGCGGAAGAAAGCTGAATTTTGCAGAGCAAATTGGTTGGCACTTAGTGAGGCTGCCCAGGGAAAGGATTCGGGGAAGTTCTGGGCTCTTATTAGGCAAAATTTTCATGAACCTGGGAGAAATTCTTTGCCCCTTATATCCCCTGGGTTATGGCTGAGCTATTTTGCAGACCTATTTGCTAAATCCTATTTGGATTCTAACCCCTTTAATTCTAGCAGTCTTTCTTTGGCCGATCTTCCTCATTGGCAACCGGTTCAACCAGCAGAGATTGAGAATTTAATATCTACATTAAAGTCAGGGAAAGCCCCTGGATGCGACTATGTCACTACAGATCTTCTTAAGGTAAATCCCACTTGGTGGGCCTCAGTTCTGGCCCCCTTTTTTTCGCATCTTGATGCAACAGGTAGTTTTCCAAAAAAATGGCTTAACAGCCTGGTGGTGCCCATCTATAAAAAAGGAGACACGTCCCTTCCTAATAACTATAGGCCGATAAGTCTCCTTAGTGTACTTGGAAAACTCTATGCTAAACATCTTTTAATAAAACTTCAGCTTTGGGCAAAGGATAATGAAATAATTCTCCCAGAGCAGGCTGGGTTTCAGGAAGGTCAGTCAACTCTTGAGCATGTGTTTATTTTGCACCAGCTGATTATTAAATATGTTAAATCCAATCAAGGCTCACGACTATACCTGTGCTTTGTAGATTTGAAATCTGCCTTTGATACGGTAGACAGAGATCGTTTGTGGCATAAACTAAGTGAGACGACTATTGATAGACGTCTGTTATTTCTTATGACCAAGCTATATGCCAATAACACCATGCAGATTCGCCTTTCCCGGAATTCCTTGCTCACTCCAGAAATTGGAGTTTCGCGTGGAGTTAGACAAGGATGCATATTGGCCCCTTTCTTATTTAATTTTTTTCTTAACGATGTGGTTCCCCACATGGCTAAAGTGGACACGCATCCGCCTAATCTTGCAAATCGCAAGATATCTATTTTACTCTATGCGGATGATACGGTTCTGATATCTCAGACACCGATTGGCCTTAAAAGGAGTATGCAGCAATTCATGGGTTATTGCCAGAAGGAGAATTTAACGATTAACTTCTCTAAAACCAAAGTCATGACCGTGGGCAGTAGGAAAGTGGTCCATCGCTGGCGTATGGGCAGTCATTTAATTGAACAGGTCCCTGAGTATAGGTACCTGGGTGTGTTATTCTCAGCTTCAAGGAGTTGGCGGTCCCATTTTGATTCAGCTCTTAGTTTAGCAAAAAAAACTTCCTGTGCTATCCAGGGCTATTTTTTCTCACATGGAGGCCGTCAAGTTAAACCAGCTATACGTCTGTTCAAAGCCAAGGCAGTGAGCCAACTATTATATGCATTCCCAGTTTGGGGCTTAGCGTTTTTAAACATGATAGATACCCTCCAGAACTGTTTTCTTCGAGCAATCTTAAAGGTGCCTAGAGGTACATCTCAGGTTTTGTTGAGAGCTGAGACTGCTTCTCCACCTTTGAGGTCCCAGGCCCTTTTCTCATGTGTTAAGTTCTGGATGAAAATTTTTGTATTTCCCTTCAAATCCAACTCTCTTATTAACATGGTGGCAAAGGCCTCAGAAACCAATTCCTGGCGTGTGTTAGTCGAAAGAGAAGTTGGGAACTTAGGTTTCTCAAGTTCTTTTCTTCGCTCCTTTAATTATAAGGGAGCCTTGGTAATGATCAAGCAGAGGATTGGCGATCAAGAAAGGCAAACTGAGATTGCAGCCCTGGCCAATCAGAGAGTGGCGCCCCTTTATGCTAACATCAACCCATGTTTGAGAGAACCCAGGTATCTTTCGCTATGGTCCGACTGGCGTAGAATGCATGCACTGCTGCTGTTTCGGCTGAATTCATTTCCATCGGCAAATCTTAGTGGCAGATATGTGGGCAGACCAAGAGAACTTAGAAAATGTCCAAACTGCCCTTTGGGGCAAGTAGAAGATCTGGCCCATGTGATTCTGGTTTGCCCAATTTATGCAGATTTGAGAAGGAGGTTCCTTGCCCGGCTGCCTCTCTATCAATCTCAGGCAAAACAGGATCTAATACTGATTTGGCTACTTAGCTCTGAGGACCCATATGTTACCAGATCCATGGCTTCCTTTTGTGCGGGGGTTCTGGATGTCAAATGGAATCAATTTTTAATGTAAGGTAATTTTGAAAATAATTTTGACTTGTACTTATGATTTTAAGTGCCCTTTATCTGCCTTATGGCTGAACTAGGCTATTATCAGTTATGTCTTTATCAAGGCTACTATTTATATTGTATTGTTTTTTGAAATGACCTTCGGGTCTCTCAATAAAGTTATTACTCACACTCACAGCTCGGGGCGGCAAACAATTTCAAAAATATAAAAATACAATTATAAAAATATTTTAGAACACTAATAAAATCACACAATTAAATATGGCTAGGGTGACACTAAAACAATTAATACAATAAATAAGGGTGGAGGGAGATAAAAAACCCTAACCCCCCGTACCCCCCTCCCCAAAGGCCTGGGCGAATAACCAGGTCTTGCAATTTCGACGCAATATTAAAAGGCTTGGGGCCAGGTGAGCTTCCTCCAGGAGGGAATTCCAAAGACGCGGCTCGGCCACCGAGAATGCCCTCTCCATTGTGGCCCCCCGCTTAACACGGGGGACCTCCAAGAAGGTACCCCCGGCAGACTGAAGGAGCTGCTCTGGGGTGCGGAGGTTGAGGTGGTCCCTGAGGTACGAGGGGCCCAGACCGTGAAGGGCCTTATAGATTAACACCAATACCTTGAACCTGGCTTGGCATGCTATTGGCAGCCATGCAGAGTCCGGAGCACAGGTGTTATGTGCTCCCGACGGCCCGTCCCTGACAGGAGCTGGGCCGCCACATTCTGCAGTAGCTGCAGCCTCCGAACCAGGAACAAGGGCAGCCCCACGTAGAGTGCATTGCAGTAGTCCAACCTCGAGGTGATGAAGGCATGGATGAGGGAGACAAGGTCTGGGCCGGAGACGTACGGACGCAGCCTCCACACCAGATATAACTGGTAGAAAGCGGCTGTTGCCACTACCTCCACCTGTTGCTCCAGGCGGAGATCTGCGTCCAATATCACTCCCAGACTCCGAACCTGCTGAGGTATAGGAGGGCGAACCCCCCCAATAAGGGGGGCCGACACCTCCCTCACTCTCCCCACCAACATCACCTCCGTCTTATCGGGGTTGAGCTTCAGTCTGCTCTGCCACATCCACTCCACCACAGCCTCCAGACACTGGGATAGCACTGAGACAGCAGGGTCTGGGTCAGCTAAAAAAGAAAAATTTTGCAGGCTAAATTGAAAACAGTGGCATTCTAATTTTTTAATTAAAAATAAAAATCTGTTCCTACAAGTACATGTGAGAAGAATTCATTTCTCCCTCTGAGGGAGATGCAGCTTTTCATTTCATCTTGCACCTACATTGGTTTTTAAATGTGTGTGTGTTTTTGTTTTGTTTTGTTTTTAAAGAAAAACTGGAATTCCACCCCTTCACTGACTGTGCAGTTGGTTGGTGAACCATATACGAAGAGTGAGAGAGAGCTTTTTTTCTTGAAGCATTCGTATGCTGCAGATAGACTCTGCTAGAGGACACCTAAATACATGGCAGAAGAGGGAACAAGCCTAGGAATTAGGAATGCAATGAATTCAGTGTCACTGTTATCTAGAACTGGGCTGACTAATGTGGAAGAAATGTTTTTCAATCTCTGTCTGCACGAGGCATGATTCCCATATAGTCTATTTTCCTAGTTTACCCAGAAGCCTTTCATTCCAGAAGTATAGACTACTTTAATGGTGGAGGATTTCACCCAAAGTCTTCCTTGCACCAAAGTTAATGGGGCTGAGCCATTGACTTTAATGGATGGAGGTATGCCACCAGGCTGCTATTGAGTTTAAGTGGCAGCAAAGGGGCACTCTGGGTGAAAATAAATGGCATGATAGCCAATTAGTTTATCTTGGACTGGGAACACTGGTTCCCGTTCCAGTGCCTCAGCACAGTGTGCTGCCATGGAAGGCAGGGAATGTTGTGCGGGCTAACGAATGCCCATGTGTGGGTGTCCACGCCAGCAAGTGGGCATGGTGTGTGTGTGTGTGTGTTGGGGGTGGGAGTAGCTGCCAGATTGACTTTGGATAGAAAGGAATGGAAGCAGTTGCCGGCCAGCGCTTAGAATGTGGCCAGCAGTCTTTCTTGTCTCTTTCCCTGTTGACTGGGAAGGGGACAGGAATTATCCATGCTGTGGGCATACTACACTCCCCCACAACCCGTGTGTTAGGTGTTGATACACTCACCCACATCCTGTGTGTAACACCACACTCACAGGGTGTTTTTAAATTAGATGCTATCACCCAGGAGTCATTAAGCCGACCGCCCATCTGAAAGTCATGCAGGGGAATGCGCGCTCCCGTGAGCCCCGCAGCACCTACTCATGGCCACTCACAGTGCACTGCTGAGAAATCTGGTGTGCGTCATGTGGGGCAAGCAAAAAAAGTGCTTGGCAATGGATGCGCATGCATCTCCTGCCTATATGAACTGGGGCAGCCACCCACACCATCAGACAGGTCCCCTGCCCATAGGCACGGTGGGTACAATTCAATTTCAAACTTTATTAATTTTTATTTATTTATTTATTTATTTATTTAATAGATTTATATCCCGCCCCTCCTGCCATGCAGCCCGGGGCAGCTTACAACAATAAAAACAATTTAAAACACTCAGTACAAAAAAAATAATTAAAATATTTAAAACAGGGCTAACAATATATAAATAAAAGTTATAAGTTAGGTGGGGGAGATAAAACCCCTCCCACCCTCCCCAAAGGCCTGGGCAAACAGCCAGGTTTTAAAACATCGCCGGAATGTCAACAGGCTTGGGGCCAGGCGAGCTTCCTCTGGAAGGGAGTTCCAAAGGTGCGACCTGGCCAGGAATGCCCTCTCCATTGTGGCCCCCTGCTTAACACGGGGGACCTCCAAGAAGGCACCCCCGGCAGACCGCAGAAGCCGCCCTGGGGTGCGGAGGGCGAGGCGGTCCCTGAGGTATTAAGCGTGACATAACGTCATAGCCAACATACAAAACACACAACATTTCACAAATAAGAATAAGGTAATCAACCTCATAAAATCAATACTATAAATAAACTAATAAAATACGAAAACTTAAATTCAGAATCCAGAGTTCAAAATAACACATCAGGAAGGAAATGGTAACTTAAAATCTAAGAACTGTTGCCTCTTGACAAAGACTTGAATCAAAACCTAGCCACCCGGGTTAGCATCTCCTCACTCTTATTAGATAAGGTACAACCATAAACACAACTTTTGCAAGTCACAGGAACTGGCCATGAGCACTGGGGAGCCCAGTTTCCCAGCACTTATGTCTAGGACATGTCGGTTTCAAAGGCCGGACCGGTGTACTTCCCCCTCCCCATGGTCTGTGGCGGGGGAGTGTGAGGCAGGTGCCACAGTTGCTATGCTGAGAGACCCGTATTAGAATCCCTCCCCATGTGCTCCACCTGCGTGGGTGTTCCGCAGCGGTGCATCTCGGTAGCCACGGACCCACCCCTTGAGCCTTGCTCATTTAAAAATATCCACAGCCAGCACACAGTGCTACCATCCCATTTGTTATCACCCAATGAAGAGGCTGCTGGGTCCTGCATCTCACACCGCTTTTAAACAAGGCGCTGAAAAGTGCGTCCTGAGCCCCGCGTTGAGAGAAAAGCCACACGGGGAATGTTTACAAAATCCCTGCGCTGCTGGAAGTGACGTGCTCCCCGTTGCGTCAGCAGCTGGAGATGCGTTGCTTTTGAAGAGGCGCGTTCTGAAAGTCTCACTTTTCAGGCTTTCAGGACGTGCCTCTTCAAAGCACCGCATCTCTAGCCGCCGCTGTCGGCAACGGGGAGCAAGTCACTTCCGGCAGCGTGGGGAGCATGTAAACACTCCCCGCGCAGCTTTTCTCTCAACGTGGGGCTCAGGACGCACTTTTCAGCGCCTTGTTTAAAAGCGGTGTGAGTTATAACAGAGAGGAATTTAGGTTACCCTTCATCCCCAAAAACTGTTCCTGAAGAAAGATTTGGGTTATAGTTGATTTCAAAAGATGAGCAAACCTTTAGATCGATTCTCCTTGTATCTAGTACTGATTGCTATATATATCAGCTAACCCAATTGAGCTTTATTTTATTTTAATCTGAACTCTTTCTATTGTGCCAGTTGAAACCATGTTCCAGTAGCTTTCTGTTGCACACTGTTCTCATGCAATCATGTTGACATCCTTCCTTTCATTCGTTCGTTCGTTCGTTCGGGCCCGCTTGTGAATGACATGCTTGTGTAATTTAATCTTCTAGGGCTGGTACACACTGAAAACATTTACCATGTCTGAACACAGTGGTGAAGAATCAAGTTATCTAGCACAATACCAGTCACAACTTTGCAGTCATGATGATGGTCGCTTTTTTGCATGAGAAAAATGGGTTTTTATAAGTGCTCGAGATAATACCGGGTGTCATAAAGGCTGGAGTTTTGTAATGTGTGAATGCATTATTCCCCTTCTATGTAGTGAGATTTCACAGCCTTGTAAGACCTGGCCACTTTTAGATGTGCATGGTGCACACGCGGCATAAAAACACGCCGCATGTAAAAATCCCACATGCAGGGTTTAGACGTGACATTTTGTGCATTAAAGCCGGTCGCGTGTTCTTTTAAAACCGCAAATTAAATACCTCGGCATAGAGGTATTTAATTCATGGTTTTAAAAGAATGTGTGACCGGCTTTAATGAGCGAAATGTCACGTCTAAATCCTGCACGTGGGATTTTTACACGTGGTGTGATTTTATGCTGTGTGCGCGCCGCGCACATCTAAAAGCGGTTTGTGTGACTCTTACAAGGCTGCAAGATCTTGCTGTATAAAAGGGGAACAGTGCATTCACACATTACGAGACTCCAGCATTTATAACACCCAGTATTATCTCGAGCACTTATAAAAACCCATTTTTGTCATGTGTAAAAGCAGCCGATTAAACTGCTGCTCCATTGCCTAACACATTTTTTGCTCTGCTCTATGTATGCCATAAAAGTAGGGATTAGAGAAGCTCAGGGCCAAATGTGGGCCACAGCTAGTTTATATTTAGTCCCTTTCAAGTTCCTAAATCTTCTGGCCCCTGGATCCAATTCCAACCACTGAAAGACTGAGCTCAGAGTAAGGGAGATGATGAGAGCATGCACACAAGGATAGGTGACGAATCCATGTCATCGATCCTCTTCTTGAGTACACTCCTCTCCACAAGTTCTATGTGGCCCTTAGAGCTTGTACTTCAGTAATTTTCAAAGTAACCCCTAGGAGGGAAAAGTCATGGTAGCCCTAAGGTTCAAGTCCCAGTGCTACTAGAATGGGCCCTGGTGCTGCTTTGCTACCATGATTATCTATGGAGAGTGTGAAGTTTTATAATTTGCTTTGTTTGTTTACTTTTTAGTTTATTCACTTCATTTGTAATGGGGACAACTCCCTAAATAAATGTCACCAGTTTAACAAAGTATCAAACCTTCCACATATATCACACTTCCCTTTCAGCACAATAGATTGTTACCTCCATACTATGGATGTGCATGTTGCTAGCAAATAGCTTTCAATTATCCATTTGCTTTTTACCCTTCTTCCTCACTTGTCTCTTCTGCCCAATTTTTCCTGCAGTACTTCGGGGCCTGGAGGGGGGGAGGGAGGGGACCCTTTGTGGGATAGAGAGATGAGGAGGTGGGGCAGTATGTGATATTGAGGGGGGGGGAGATTGTGTACAAGCAGATTTTTACCGCAATACTATGGATGTGCATGTTGCTAGCAAATAGCTTTCAATTATCCATTTGCTTTTTACCCTTCTTCCTCACTTGTCTCTTCTGCCCAATTTTTCCTGCAGTACTTCGGGGCCTGGAGGGGGGGAGGGAGGGGACCCTTTGTGGGATAGAGAGATGAGGAGGTGGGGCAGTATGTGATATTGAGGGGGGGGGAGATTGTGTACAAGCAGTTTTTTGTGGAAATGAGACTAGGGGAGCTATGGAGAGGGATTGTAGGATAGTTACGGAAGAGGGTAGGGGAGAGTTGTGTGTTGGTGGTGTGTCGTGGGTGGGGTTGGGGAATAAGATAGGAGGTTGGGAGGAGGAAGAGGAATTATTCATGATTGCTGACATAGGGTTGGTGAGGCCACCTCCCCCTGGTGAGAGGAGGGTGGAGGTGGTCAGGTTTCCCCTGATGGCAGCAGGGGATGATGTGTTGGTGGGATCTACCCTGTTGTTGTGGGTGAGATCATAGAATGGTTCGTTGGCTGAGCTAAGAGGATGTGAGTTTTCTTTGTTTAAATTGTATATTATGTTAGATGTTGTGTAATGTTTTTTGGGTCCCTGTGTGGTAAACCCAGAAATATGTTATGTTTTTGTAAGCCGCCTCGAGTCCTACGGGAGAGAGTGCAGGGTAGAAATAAAAATGGAAATGGAAAAAAAATGGAAAAGTAGTTGCTGGTGTGGTAAGAATGATCACTTTGGCCTTGGGGAAGGTGGGGAACTCCTTTTGTGTTGGTCCAAAAAACTAGCAAGGTAATTATCTCTATTTATAGCCTACCTGTTACTGCTTGATTGAAATGCTGCCTCAGTCTTTAGTACCACTGATTCCTCCCCAAGGAACAGCTCCAGTTGTCTAAAAAACCAACACCTTTGGACAGGCACCATCTGGCCAACTACTTATTAACTCTCATGATCTTGGTCTAGAGTTCATTACTTCTGTGAATGATCCGTTTCCTCTTAGTGACCACGACCTAAAGGCACCCTGCCAGTCTTTCTAGACCCCAATATGTACCATCGCTAAAAACAGATAAAGTTTTATGCAGTTTCCTTAGAGAAACCCATATTAAAGTCTTTATAATTTTATAAAGATAGAAATTCCTGTGGCTCATTAGAATAGACATTTCCTGCCGTGAGATAGATTTAGATGAAATTTTCCATGAGGAGAATTGAAAACAATGATTTTTCAAAAACTTTCAAATTTGGAAATGTTATAGTGTCACAGGGCTGGTACCTCAAGGGTCATTTAGTCCAGCAACCTGCACCAATGCAGGATTCACCATACCCAAAATGCCTGCACAGAAAAGTCTATCCAACAAGAAACAGAGACTGTTAAAACATCTGCCACAAGTAGAGACTCGGACCAACCAGAGCACATTGATGCCTGAAATAAAACAGAGACCAATTTGAGACATCTGAATCTTACTTTTTATAAAACAGGTGAGCGAAACCCACACTGCAGGGGAATATTGATGTTCCAGAATTTCAAAATGTTCTTTGCTTCAGGCCTGCTGTTATGGCAGGAGGGGCGGGGTAAAAGTCTATAAAATAAATAAATAAATAAATAAATAATTTTTCAACTTCTTGGAGTGTCTCTCTCTGTGATATCTGACAGGATGTAGTTCTTCCAGGTGGGCCTGTCCTGAAAGCCATATGAGGGAATAAAGTGATCAGAAACTACAACCCCCATGAGGAGATCTTCCAGCTGGGGGAAGAGTTAAGTGGTGGACCCAAAATAAAACACTTTCAGAATTACAAAACCATTTATTTTATAAACATTTATTTCAGTCTTATGAATCTAAACATTACAGAACATTTCGCGGAGTTTAACCTTTTGATATTTATTTTTGGTTCAGGGTAAAAACCAAATGTTTGAAATTTCAAAATTTCCCCACAGGATGGAAATCCCATTTTTGATACAGTAATAATTTTCCTAAAGGATGGAAATGCATTTTTCATTGTTGACAGAAAATTTACTCTGAAATTTTTCCTTTCTTTTTAGTAGCTCTCCCTCTAAAAATAATAGCTTGGAGGCAGACCAAGCATGGCCTCTTGACTTCAGTGGGAAGATACAGATCTGAAAATTGGGAATTGAGACAGCCCAATATTTCAGTCCCTTGGCTTTAAACCGAAACAGCCATTTTTGGGCTGTTTTGGTTCAAACCAAAAGTTCCATCCCTAGTAGTCAGGCTTCACAGGCCAGCACTCCATGGCATCTTCAGCTTAGAGCAGAGATGTGCTCTCCTTGGTGTCCTGGCAGGTTCTGCCTCTCGTCTTCTTGTTTCCTCTCTTATATGCAGCCAGGAGTGGGTGTGGCTTCTACCCACTCTGCAACTCTTAAAGGACCCGTAGCCCTATTGTGGCTCATCTCTGCCACACACCTCTTACCCCGTCTCCTCCCCAGGGTGCTGATCTCACACTCCTCCCCTAAAATGATCTTTGAGAGGCTGGTCCTCCTCCCTACACTGTGATCTACTAGACACTAGCTTGTGATCTACCAGTTGATCGTCACCTACCTCTTGGCCGCTTCTGTTGTACGCTCTCTCTCTTTATTGTCAGCTGCCAGTGCTTCCCTTTACAGCCTCCTCTTCATCCGTTTGACCTCTCCTGTCCTGAGTAGGCTCCCAGCATTGTGAAATCCACTTTCTAAATGCTCTATCCCCAATGCTCCTGGCAGCCCTCTAGGTCAGTGTTTTCCCAAACTGGGTTATGACCCCCTGGTGTGTTGCTAACACAACACTTGGGGCACACACAGGGCTCCCTGGGCTGGGACTTGTGCTCCAGGCAAGCTGTTCTGTCAGCTAACATTTTGGCAAGCAGCAAGAATATCCTGTCTGCAGCACAACAAGGGGAGGACTGGTGTTGGATGGGAGGAGAGTAAGGCTGGAGCTGTGGGGGAAACTGGTCAGGAGAGGGAGATGAGCTGGTTGCAGGAGGCAAGTGGGCTAGATGGGGATGAGCTGGTGGGAGCCAGGGCTTGGGGTGTGAGCAGATCAAATGGGGAATGAGCCAGTAAGTGTTATGAGGGGTGGGGAGCTGAACTGGAGAGTTTAACTGGGGTTGGGGTGAGGGTGGTAAGCAGGTGAAATTGTGTCATCCAAGTGTCATGCCAAAGTCCAGGGGCTGAAAAAGGTGATGCAGTCTTGAAAAGTTTGGGAGCGGCTGCTCTAAGGTAGTTCTGTGGTGAACCTTTAACATAGCACTTGTGTGTTACAGGCATATAATCAGGGACTCTTGTTCACTGCGTTTTCCCCATTCAGTGGGGAAGCCACAGTGAACATGGGTCCCTGCCTGTAATACAGCTTTTAACTTTTTTCTTGAAACCCAATGAAAATACAGTCTATTTAACTCCAAACAAGGCATGTACAAGATCTCTTAATTCCAGCCACTATTTATAATCTTTGTTTTTGTGTTGGCACCAGGTTTCCAGGGGGTGGAACCGAAAGATGAATAAAACACTTAAACTAGTTTTTAAGTCAACATATGTTACAGATGTTTTTGCAGAGCAAAGTCGAATGAGACAAAACTTCTCAAACAAATTAATATGTGCACACTGTTCTGTCGTGAATTCTGCCCCCACCCCAAAAGAACTTGCTTTGGAAATGCTTACAATATCCTGCAGGATTCCTGTGCATGACATTTATGTAGGGAAGCTATTGCCCCCCTCTAGTTTCCCAGTGATGCTGTCCAATTAATACAAGATGGAAAAAATAGATGATGCCCTACTGTGAAACACTGGAAAGCAGCTGTACATCGCCCAGTTCAATGCTGTTGAATTAAATAAGTTCAGCTTTCAGATGTGCAACTTCTGGCTTTCTGATTACTATCCAGTGTGCTGTGCAACTACTTCAGTCTTTAACCTTCAAAGTTTCCTCAAACCTAGGGTGTTTATTAAGAATATAAGAACACAAGTAGTGCCATACTGAGTCAGACCAACAGTCCATCAAGCCCAGCATGCTGTCCTCCAACAGTGGCCAATCTTGGTCGCATGGGAGAAGAACCAACAGTCACAATGGGCAATCCATTCTTTGTTGTTCACTCCCAGCTCCCGACAAAGTTCATTCCGTAAGCTACTTGGTTAATAGCCATTAATGGACCTACTCTCCAAGAACTTATTAAGTCCTTTTTTAAACCCAGCTATACTACTGGTCTTGACAACGTCCTCTGGCAACAAATTCCATAAGTTAATTATACGTTGCGTGAAAAAGTACTTCCTTTTATTTTTTTTAAATTGGCCGGCAACTAGTTTCATGGAGTGTCCCCTAGTTCTAGTACTATTTGAGAGGGTAAATAACCGTTCCCTATCTACTCGTTCCACACCACTCAAGATTTTATAAACCTCTATCATGTCCCCTTCCAATCTTCTCTAAGCTGAAGAGACCCAGCTTGTCAAGCCTCTCTTTGTACGGAAGCCGTTCTGTACCCTTTATCATTCTCATTGCCCTTCTCTGTACCTTTTCTAGTTCAGCTATGTCTTTTTTGAGATGGGGCGACCAGAACTGCACACAGTATTCCAGGTGTGGTTGCACTACTACTACTCATTACTACTAATATCACACTATTACTACTACTAATAATAATTTCTATAGCGCTACTAGGTGTACACAGCACTTTACAGTCACAGATTTTCAGAGACAGGTCCCTGCCCAGTGGGCTTACAATCTAAGATGGATAAGGGTGAGGGAAACACAGGCACACACACATTCTCATTTTGCAGATGGGGAACTGAGGCTGCGAGGTTGTGAGTTGCCCAAGGCCACCCAGGGAGTTTATGACTAGGGGTGGGAATTGAACCCTGACTTCCCAGGTTCAAGTCCAGCATCTTATGCACTACAACACACTGACTCTGATCATCTGGGTGCACAAGTAAATTATGTTCTAAAATGCTGCGCTACTTAAGTGTGCACTTAATACTTATTCGCACTAGCGAGAGGCATTGTTGTACAGCATAACCACTGCTGCCTTTAATGTAGGAGGTAAACATGGAACTTGCTTTGTACCTGAGCATACTTATAAATGGTCTAACCACATTAAGTACTGACCACACAGATGGGGCTGCTTTGGACCTGCGTCTGGAGGGTGGGGATGATACTGGATGTACAAATGAGAGTGGGTGTTGGGCAATTGTTTATTTCACTGTGAATGAGGTCTTGGCACCCACTTGTGTGCTGACAGAGTTGCATTTTAGCACACACATTGTGTGTGTGTATGGGTGTGTAACCCCCTTGCTCACATGACAAATGAGGGTCATGATAAAAGATTTGGCATATTTAACTTTTTGTTTTGTTTGGTTTCTTATGCTCTTCTCTTTTGGAAATCAGAACAAAGGGCCTGATTCAGAATATACTTAAATAAATAGTAGGAGTCATATTTATTTCAGTGGGCTTTGGATTAGATGTTTAGTGCTCACTCAACATGCCAGATTGACAATATTGGAGGATATAGGGTATTTTCAGACGTTACGAGATCACGCTCAACCACGGTGAATCCCCACATGGTGAACGTGATCCCGTAACGTTTGTTGGAGGGAATGGAAGCTCCCCGCCAGATGTTCACCCGCGTGAATCATGGGGGTGGGGGGTGGATCACATTCAACACGCAAATGGAGGTCCTGCCCGGACCATCTCCGTTTGCGTGTTGAATGTGATTCCCCCCCGTGATTCATGGGGGTGACCACCCGGCATAACACTGAACAGACGTGACATTGACACGCTCAACCATGGGGAATTCCCAGTGGTTGAGTGTGTCAGCGTCACGTCTGGCCGCTGACCACGGCCCGGAATCTTGGCCATGCTCGCTACCGATTCTGGGCTGTGGTCAATTTCCTGGGGGTGGGCAGGTGCAGCGGCCATATTGGCCACAGTGCCCGCCCGTCTCTGGAAGGGTGGGCTTCTGGGGAAGCGTGGGGGGCGGGGCTGTGCGGCCGCACATTGGGCCGCGCAGCCCCCCCCCCCCCAGAATCCCCGCCAGGAGCGGCCAACACGTCTGTTGACTGTTACGTGTTGGCCCCAGCGGGGAATCAGTAGGGTGTTTCTGTGGCGGGACGAATTGAACCCTGTCACGTCTGAAAATACCCATAGTCTTTTTAGTCACAGAAGTGACAGCAGATGGACTGAAGCAGTGCAAGTGTGTCCAGCTTCCCCAACCATGGGTAAAAACAGACATGATTTGGACCCACTTTGGCCTAGGACCCAGCGGCTTGTGTAAATACACACCACCAGATGTTGGGCCTGGATTGCCCTGGGTGGTGGTGGTGACTAGCCAGGACTGTGACCACCAGACAACCTCAGAGGTCACAGTCCGGGCTAAGGCCTGCCCGACTGGGCCAAAGCAAGCCAGAGTGGGCAAACATTTCTGTGCGGCCATAGCCTAGCCGGCCCGGGATAGGGGTCACTATGGCCGACAGCCATGACTGTGCCTCTGTGGCCGCCATGGCTGCCCATCATGGTGAGGGGTGGGACACTGGGAGTACCTGCATGTTTGTTGTGCTCCTGACCAGACCCGAACCATGCAGCTGGTGGGACAGCTCCCCAGATGTGGTCCTGTCAGGTCAGAACTCCGACCTGACCTGGAGCATGTCACCTAGGATTTTCCACCCCAGGGTGGCCCGGGGAGTGGTCCTGCCAGCCGCATGTCTGTTTTAAACACATGTTCTTCAAACCTGTATTTAAGGGAACATCTCTTGAGAATGTCCTTTCATTTCCATTTCTATTGAGTCCTCTTAAGGATGCAAAGAAGTTTCTGATCCTGATGTGTGTGATGGGGTTTTTTTGGTATTTTTTTTGTAGCATGGGTCTTTTGGATGAAGGGGACAAAATTAGAGTAATAAATTCTTTCTGCGGAAATTGGTGAGAATGTATAGGTGAAAAAAGTAAAGATCATTTGGTCCAGTGACTTTCAATCCTTGTTGAGCAGAAATAAAGCTGAACAATGGCCTAAAAGTGAAAAGCAGTTTTGGATCCAGGCAAGCAGAGAGTGTGACTGCATAAGTAGAGAGTTCGACTGCACAAGGCCCCATGTGCTGGGATGGCCCCATAGGGGCCCCCCAGTACATGGGGTCTATGAATAAACTTGAATTGAAAACTACTGAAAAATATTTAGCAACTTGGTGGTAGTTTTTGCAGTAATATGATCTGTTTAACTTTGAGTCAATGAAATAAATGAGAGAGCACCTCATCCTGAGCCCAAATGTGCATGTTATTCCCTTGGCTTCCTTTAAGAGAAATGTTAGCTTTCAGATCTCCAAAATTTGTTCAACAATGAAACCTACATGTTCAGCAAACAAAGGAGGGGAATTCCTATATTCAGAAGTTAAGTCTCAAGTTCTATTTGTGGTAAAATCCAATGCCAATCCAAAGGTATTCTTTCTAAAGTGTACTCGTCCCGTACCATCATTTAGTACCCAGATAACCCTGAATAATGATCAAGTGGGTGGAAGATTTAGATACAGAATATTCTAAGGAACAAATAGATTTGATTAAGAAAAGAATGTACAAAGCTGCAAGATCACATGAGGCTAGGGAGCAACAAGGAAAGCTAATAGTGAGATTCTATAAGCCCCCTCAACAACTAGCCAGGAGTGGGATACTAATTTCAAATTCCTGTTGGCATGAGTGCAGTGAAATGGGAACACTATTACATTGCACCTGGAGTTGTGTAGTAGTGAACAAATTTTGGAAAACTATATGTAATAATATTTACAACATCACCGGTTGTATATTTTCATTTTCACCTGAAGTTGTATTACTGGGTATATACCACAAAGTTGAAATGTTCGAAAACCATAAGGACACTATAGTTGCACTATTTCTGGCTGGACTCTATGGGATAGTAAGGAACAGGAAGCAGGGTGTGCACCAGGGCCCCATGTCATTTTTTGTTATTGTTTTCATTATTAAAATGTGTCATTTTTGTTAATAACAAAATGTCATTTTTCATTATTGTTGTTATTGGTATCTGTATCGGTACCGATTTAAAATGATTTTATTTTTGATATCAGTATCAATTTCGTGTGCCAATGAAGACTTATTGTCAGTAGTTGAACTCCTTCCCCTTCTCATTGTGATACAGAAAGAACTGCACACAATAATATATACTGTATAGAATATGTAGTTTTATTTATATAATATATACAGAATCTAAGCTAAACCTAACCTATGTATAATACAAAATGTTCCTGTCCTATATTCCTAATAATACATAATAAAACAGCCTAGTATCTAATAAGGATTGGGTGGTAGGGAAGGGAATAAGGGAGATATAAATATATATATATGGGAAGATTTCTAGTGCAAACACCAGCAGCTTCTGCAAATGTACCCTGACAAGCAAGGAGCTAACACAGAGTGAAGCAGCCCAGCCCTACAATATGAAGGGTTGCAGTGCCCTCCCCAAGATCCCTCCTGATTGGTTCTGGGAGGCAGAGTCATTGAGGAATCACAGGGTGCCATTCTTCTGCTGGGATCTGCTTGCACCACTCATTGGCTAGAGATACATCCATCAGGTCCTTCCCCTCCCAGTTCAAGAGTTCAACTCTGTTTCTGGCTCCGAGATGTCTGCTCCCTCCTCCCCTCTCCACATTTCCCCCCCCCAAAAACACCTGCCAGGCAATAACAAAATCAATAATGACTTTTGTTATTGATTTTGTTTGTCATTTTTGTTATTGTAATAATGAAAACCACAATTTTAGTTTTCGTTATTGATATAACAAAAACGATATGCACATCCCTAACTGGAAGAACAGTTTGAGTCTAAGGGAATCAGCATCGATCAACAGGGTCTGGTTCATGTTCTCAATGGACAAATTAAGTATGTATGCATAGTTTTATTGACTCAACCATTGGTTGCAGCAATTTATACAAAAGAGATAAAATAACAACAAATCTATAAAAAATATAAAATACATCATTTGCCTTTATCCAGGGTGCACAAGTTTCCATAATACAACTCAACCCCCCTGGAATGGAAAATGTAAAGCAAAAGCAGGAAGATGATTCAGCCCCAAGAACATCCTCAAATAGCAGGTCCCAGCCCCGCTGTAGGCGGGAGCCAACACTGGCACTTCACTCACTTTGGGTAAAACAGACATGATGGAGGCCTGCTTTGACCTGGGACCTGAGAAAAATCTGGAAAATCAATAGCCAGGAGCAAACATGAGAAAACTTTATTGAAGCAAGAAGGGCATATAACAAACTGCTACAAGACAAATTAAGTGTAGAACTACATGGCAATCACAAGGACTTTCTCATGGTTTGATCCCCAATCTGGGAATTTCTCCAGACATACAAATAACAAAACAACAAGGTTTTCTATCTCCATGAGAAAGACATTATCTAATTTCCCGCAACAGTAGTGGTGTTGGTATTGGTTACTTATTTCTTAATCTTCGGCATGGACTAAATGATTAAACTACAATGACACTTAATTATATGACTTGGGGGGAGGGTTGTTGTTGTTGTGTGTTTGAGGTTTTGTTTGTGAATAATTGACCAATAAGGAAAACAACAACACTTATCAAACACCTATGTTTAGGTGATGATTGCATCAGATAAGATGGCAAAATGATTGTAAGTGCATCTGAAATGCTGACCTGGTCAGATGTTCTTTATAATATTTTATACGAAGTATAATGCTTTGTATACTTCTGAAACAAAATAAAAATAATTATTAATAAAAAATAAAAATCAAATGCCAAACTAATTCTTTGTTACAGACAGTAGTCTGTGTCTTCACCTAGTTGCCTTGAGTGCAATTGCAGTAAATTTATTTCTATTTATTTATTTATTTATTTATTTATTTATTTCTAAAATTGAGAGAGGTTTTTAGTTGAACAGGAAGAAACTGCAAGGCAGTGTTTGCTTACCCCAACCCCTGACATTCTGCCATATTTACTTGCATTTAAAGTAGTCCCTCCCTCACCCCCAATCAATGTTTTCATCTTCTATTAAGGAAAAAGTTTCCCCTGTAATATAGTGGAAATCTGAAAAATGCTGATTTTTTTCATTTGGCTTCATAGAACTGGTGGTGCTATTGCCAGTGTCCACCTAGTTCAGTGAGCATAGAACAAATATTTTCAAACTTTGGATACATCCATTCAAAAATGAGAAATAAGCTTGCTCTAACAACTACATCAAAGGCTGTTTTTAAGTGAGGTAGGGTGTGTGTGTTTGTGATCGGTGCGTGGGAGGGTGCGTGGGTGCTGTGCATGGGGAGTACTTCACACAAGCGGCCCCATGCACAGCCAAACTGCCCATGCACCGCCCACCTCATCTGTGCACTGGGAAATCTGGATTTTTGTCAAAAACCCCGTGCATTATATATATATAATGCACGGGGTTTTTGCCCAATTAGGTGGTGCCTAATTATGCAAATTAGGCCCCGCACCAAGACTTCACACATGGCCTCACAAACCCTGGGGCTGGCCCTGGGTAGCAGCCCACCTGGGCTGCTCCCTGCTACAGGCTGCCTATAGTCTTCCGGGTCCGAAGTCCCCCGGGTGCCAACGATGGGGAGGGAGTTCTTGGTGGCTGCTCCACGGCTGTAGTACTCCCTCCCGGTTGATGTTCGCTTGTCCACAGATCCCCTTCCCTCCTGAAAACGCTGTAACACCTGTTTTGACAGGTGTTTGGTGAGGGAGCAGGTTGAGGGTGGGGGTTTGGGAGAATTCTGTTTGGGATTATTGTTTTTTTTATATCTATCTATCTATCTATCTATCTATCTATCTATCTATCTATCTATAAAATAAAATATATTCTCCCAAACCCCCACCCTCAACCTGCTCCCTCACCAAACACCTGTCAAAACAGGTGTTACAGTGTTTTCAGGAGGGAAGGGGATCTGTGGACAAGCGAACATCAACCGGGAGGGAGTACTACAGCCGTGGAGCAGCCACCAAGAACTCCCTCCCCATCGTTGGCACCCGGGGGACTTCGGACCCGGAAGACTATAGGCAGCCTGTAGCAGGGAGCAGCCCAGGTGGGCTGCTACCCAGGGCCAGCCCCAGGGTTTGTGAGGCCATGTGTGAAGTCTTGGTGCGGGGCCTAATTTGCATAATTAGGCACCACCTAATTGGGCAAAAACCCCGTGCATTATATATATATAATGCACGGGGTTTTTGACAAAAATCCAGATTTCCCAGTGCACAGATGAGGTGGGCGGTGCATGGGCAGTTTGGCTGTGCATGGGGCCGCTTGTGTGAAGTACTCCCCATGCACAGCACCCACGCACCCTCCCACGCACCGATCACAAACACACACACCCTACCTCACTTAAAAACAGCCTTTGATGTAGTTGTTAGAGCAAGCTTATTTCTCATTTTTGAATGGATGTATCCAAAGTTTGAAAATATTTGTTCTATGCTCACTGAACTAGGTGGACACTGGCAATAGCACCACCAGTTCTATGAAGCCAAATGAAAAAAATCAGCATTTTTCAGATTTCCACTATATTACAGGGGAAACTTTTTCCTTAATAGCAGATGAAAACATTGATTGGGGGTGAGGGAGGGACTACTTTAAATGCAAGTAAATATGGCAGAATGTCAGGGGTTGGGGTAAGCAAACACTGCCTTGCAGTTTCTTCCTGTTCAACTAAAAACCTCTCTCAATTTTAGAAATAAATAAATAAATAAATAAATAAATAGAAATAAATTTACTGCAATTGCACTCAAGGCAACTAGGTGAAGACACAGACTACTGTCTGTAACAAAGAATTAGTTTGGCATTTGATTTTTATTTTTTATTAATAATTATTTTTATTTTGTTTCAGAAGTATACAAAGCATTATACTTCGTATAAAATATTATAAAGAACATCTGACCAGGTCAGCATTTCAGATGCACTTACAATCATTTTGCCATCTTATCTGATGCAATCATCACCTAAACATAGGTGTTTGATAAGTGTTGTTGTTTTCCTTATTGGTCAATTATTCACAAACAAAACCTCAAACACACAACAACAACAACCCTCCCCCCAAGTCATATAATTAAGTGTCATTGTAGTTTAATCATTTAGTCCATGCCGAAGATTAAGAAATAAGTAACCAATACCAACACCACTACTGTTGCGGGAAATTAGATAATGTCTTTCTCATGGAGATAGAAAACCTTGTTGTTTTGTTATTTGTATGTCTGGAGAAATTCCCAGATTGGGGATCAAACCATGAGAAAGTCCTTGTGATTGCCATGTAGTTCTACACTTAATTTGTCTTGTAGCAGTTTGTTATATGCCCTTCTTGCTTCAATAAAGTTTTCTCATGTTTGCTCCTGGCTATTGATTTTCCAGATTTTTCTCAGGTCCCAGGTCAAAGCAGGCCTCCATCATGTCTGTTTTACCCAAAGTGAGTGAAGTGCCAGTGTTGGCTCCCGCCTACAGCGGGGCTGGGACCTGCTATTTGAGGATGTTCTTGGGGCTGAATCATCTTCCTGCTTTTGCTTTACTTTTTCCATTCCAGGGGGGTTGAGTTGTATTATGGAAACTTGTGCACCCTGGATAAAGGCAAATGATGTATTTTATATTTTTTATAGATTTGTTGTTATTTTATCTCTTTTGTATAAATTGCTGCAACCAATGGTNCTGCAGCACTACTAGAAGGCAGAGGCAGGTGAGGGATGGGGTCTGGAGCCAGGGAGGGGAGGAAGAATCACTTTCTGGGGGAGAAGCTGGCTGCAGCCTGCTGCCCAGCCAGGCAAGTGCGGGACCCAGCTGGTGGCGGGGCCATGTGCGGCTGCATATGTGGCACATGCCTGTGGCCGGCCCTGCTGCTACCCCTTTAAGAAGGGGGCTGTGGGCACCAGCCAGAGGGCTGGGCGCACACAAGGTGTGTGGCAGAGCCAACCCCAGAGCTGTGGGACAGCCTGAGGGGATACACGCTGAGTAACCCCTGGGACAGAGTGGGCACTGTGCAGGTTAGTGTCCCTTTAAAGCTGAGAAGAGGCAGCCTGGCCACGCCCACTCTGCCTGTATAAATGGAGAGACTTAGGCAGCAAGGAGACAGTCTCTGTCAGGGAGGCAAAGGAGCAACATCTCCTTGAAAGCCTTCCTGCTCTACGCTCTCCAGGGTGCTGATGCCTGGAGAGCCAGAGGGACCCAGACAAGGTACAGAGGCTATGCTCAGGAGGGAGCCTCTTGGCTGGGGAAGGCTTAGCCAGAGCCTGGGGTTTGGAGGCCTGGCTGAATGGACTTTGGGGACTTGTGGTTGTGATGTCTCCTGAGTCTAGAGAGATGGATCTGGGCCTGTAGGGTGGAGGCGGACGAGCTGGCAGCCAAGGTACATGGGACACGGGGTAGTGCCCAATAAAGACTGTGAACAAAGACACGTGGGATTGTGTGGAATGTCCGGAGAGGGTACCCCCTGCCTGGAAGGAGGGGGTTCAGCCGACGCTTAAGGCTGAGATGGCATAGCAGGGGGTGAGCTAATTCCCTGTGAATGTGACCCCAGCACCCCGTGTGGCCCTGGGTGACCCCCCCCCCGCCCCGCTACACAGCCAATGCAGTGAGTGCAAAACTGGTGTTATATGCTCACGGTGACTCACCCCTGTCAGGAGATGGGCCACCGCATTCTGCACCAGTTGCAGTCTCTGAGCCACCACCATGGGTAGCCCCACATTGAATGTGTTACAATAGTCCAGCCTCAAGGTGATGAAGGCTTGAATGACAGTGAGCAAGTCTGAGATATATGGCCATAACCAACGGACCAGATATAATTGGCAAAACGCACTCCTCGAGATAGCTGCCATCTGGGCATCCAGGTGGAGGTGTGCATCAAGGAGCACTCCAAGACTATGAACCTGAGGGACTAGAGAGGAGCAGACCCCATCAATGACAGGATTACACCCCCCAGCTCCCCAGTTCCACCCACTAGCATAATTTCTGTCTTGTCAGGATTCAATTTCAGACTGCTTGCCCTCATCCAGTCCCCCGCAGCAGAAACCGCATAAGCACCGAGACTGCTGGGCCTGGGTCAGTTGAAAATGAGAGGTATAGCTGGGTGTCATCAGCGTATTGATAACACCAGATGCCAAAACCCATCACGACCTCGCCTAAAGGCTGCATGTACATGTTGAACAGGAGAGGGGACAGAATAGATCCTGCGGGACCCCACAGCTAAGATCATGGGGAGATGAAGAAAAGTCTCCCAGGACCACCTGCTGGGTTCTTCCAGCCAGAAATGAGTGGATTCATTCAAGAACAGTACTGCCCACCCTGGCTTGGTCCCGCAAGTTAGTCACCAACATCTCATGGTCTACTGTGTCAAAAGCTGCCAATAGATCTAACAAAATCAGCAGAGTCGAATGCCCCTGTTCCAACTCACAATGCAGGTCGTCGACCGAGGCCACAAGCGCAGCCTCCGTGCCATATCCTGGGTGAAAGTTGGACTGTGAGGAATCTAGAAAACAAATGTAGTCTAGATGCTCCTGAAGCTGCCAAACCAATAACCTTCCCTAAAAAGGTCAGTCAATAGCTGCCAAGAGAATCAACGTCGAGATGGTTTTTTTAGCAGGGGCTGAACCATCTCCTCCTTGAGGCAGTTCGGCACCCTGCCCTCCCGAAGAGAGGCATAGATCACCCCAGCCAGCAACGGCCCTAATATCTCCCGGCTAGTCAAGGAGACAGCCCTAATGTCTCCTTGACCAGCCAGGATGGGCACGGGTCCAGTTCACAAGCTGTAGTCCAAACAGCCCCAAGCACATCCTCCGCATCAGCGGCTGAAACCAACAGAAAATGATCCCACAAAATTGAACAAGCTGGAGCATCCATAATCCCAAGTTCCCCTATGTGGGAGATTGGTGGGCAAAATTGGTTTTCTGTAATTGAACAGAAAATTTGCATGGTCAAATGGACCAGAACTAGTAGTCTGCAACTCTACATGCTTCTGCTAGCTTAATGCTTCAAGCCTAGAACTCTACATTATTGTTGTTTCAACGAAGCTAATGTTTGACATTTATTTCTTTAGTATTAAAAACTGGAATGCATTATGGTATATCACAACTGTCTTGAGAAAATAGTTAAGTATCAAATCAAAATGTATACAGGAATTCAGAAGGTAAGTATTAGCAATGTGCTATGTATTAATGAATCGGTTTCTAAAATAGAAAATATTGGTGCCTTAAACTGGGACTAATTGGTTTTTCCCCAGGGTGTTAAAAACAGAGGCTGTTTTCAAACGGGCCACCAGGAGCGGCTGGTGAGTTTTGAGTTTGGAGGGACAGTAAGGCCGGTGAGCTGGTGGGCAGAACCAGGGGGACAGTAGGCGGAGCCAGGGGGACGGTAGGCCAGTGGCATGGCATAACGCAGCAGCAAGGAGTTCCCATGGTTAACGTCGGATGGAAGAAAACACAATCTACATGCACATCAAGCTTAAAATAAATAATGTATAAACCC
>QEPC01003632.1:1268318-1303368 GCA_003113815.1 Sphenodon punctatus | reverse complement strand
GCGGAACCGCGGAACCGCGGAATGAAACCGCGGAATTAAAGCCTCTGCCATGCCATTCCACTAATTGCGGAAACACTGTTTCCGCCGGAAATAGCTACCGCTGCGAAATTCCGCTACAGCCCTACTCAGAATCCTGGTTTTATAGTGTGATAAATGAACTTGCATCTAATACAATGATGATTAAAAACTACATTGGCACCTACTGTCTCCTCACCAATCAATATTTATTTTATTTGGCATTTGCTCACGCCATAGCCAAAACATTTAAATAAACATTCAATGGTGCGACTGCACCTGGAATATTGTGTGCAGTTCTGGTTGCCCCATCTCAAAAAAGACATAGCTGAACTAGAAAAGGTACAGAGAAGGACAACGAGAATGATAAAGGGTATGGAACAGCTTCCGTACAAAGAGAGGCTTGACAAACTGGGTCTCTTCAGCTTTGAGTAAACTGAAAGGGGACATGATAGAGGTTTATAAAATCTTGAGTGGTGTGGAACGAGTAGATAGGGAATGGTTATTTACCCTCTCAAATAGTACTAGAACTAGGGGACACTCCATGAAACTAGTTGCTGACAGATTTAAAACAAATAAAAGGAAGTACTTTTTCACTCAATCCATAATTAACTTATGGAATTTGTTGTCAGAGGACGTTGTCAAGGCCAGTAGTATAGCTGGACTTGATAAGTTCTTAGAGAGTAGGCCCATTAATGGCTATTAACCAAGTAGCTTACAGGATGAACTTCTTACTGTCGGGAGCTGGGAGTGAACAACGGGGGATGGATTGCCCATTGTGACTATTGGTTCTTCTCCCATGCGATTGAGATTGGCCATTGTCGGAGGACAGGATGCTGGGCTTGATGGACCATTGGTCTGACTCAGTATGGCACTTCTTATTTTTAAACAATATACTTAAAAACCTACAGTCTCCATGTAATTGGGTCAGAAGGTTTTGTGCTACTGCTGTTTTCAGAAAGCTCAGAAATTCTCTAATAGCACCCCCAGGTCATCTACTTAAGTTTTCTGCAGCATTAATATCCTGTACTAAGGTTGTCACAGCTGACAATTATTAGTTAATAGCTTCTGAAATTAGATTTTAATCAACAAATTTTTTATGTTGAGCTAGAGAGGAATCTACGAGACTGTGGTTGATTTCTCTGGGCTTTTTTCCCTTTTTTGATTACAAAGTGTCTATAATATTAGTAATAATAAGACTAATGAAAGGTTTTTTGAGGTCTGGTGGACACGTGTAGTTTTGGAATGTCACAGTTCAGGAATTCTTTTGCCCCATTCACTTAAACTTTTGCGGAAGAATTTTACTTTGGCACCATATCTCACCTATGTCTTGACTTCTTTGTGATGGGATCTTTAGGGAGGGTAGGCAGAAGAATGAGGCTTAGCATGGAAACCCTTATAACCTTAGTTTCAGTTATAGCTTCAGCACACACACAAATACACTAATGCAGAATCAGCCAGAGAATGTGGAGATTTTAAAGTGTCTCTTCATATTTCCCCCCATAGAAGATGCTTGCCGATAAAACATGCCATGTTGTCTACTCACAATAATGTATTTATTACAGGATTTTAATAAGATACCTTTCCGTATGAATCACTAAATTTCTTCACATGAAAAGATTTTGATTTTTAAAATACCATACAATTGAGCATTTCCTTTTTGTGACTGAAGATACAGTGCTCTTCCAATGAAGCAGCTTATGCACCTGTTCCACCTTTTGTGCCAGGTGCTTGCACTGTTGTGCGTTGCATATAAATGCACAAACAGACCCAATCCACCAAACATTTGACTTAGTGAAAGATACTTTGTGTTCCAAAGTCAAAACCCTGGGGTTTGCTTCAATAAGTAAATCTGAGGGCTGGAAAATGTGAACATTGTCCATGTATGGCAGATATTCAGATAAATTCTTGTTTTAGAGAAAGGTGTGGGAGAGGTGGGATCATTTCAGCAAGCTTTACAAAATTCTCCCTTCAAAAATTTCTTCTTTAGCGCATGGTTGCCATATTTGTCCCAAGAATGAGAGACGAGAGATGGAGTAGTTAATTTGACATCTTTTACCAGACCAACTTCTGTGGTGAGTGTGTGTGCAAGCTTTTGACTTTCCCAGACCTCCTCTTCAGGCAGGTATGAAGATGGCTAGCAAATTGAATCTAGTTAAATACACAAAGGCTAGATTTGATTAGCATATGGGATCATGGAACCACTTCTAGTGAACAAGAACTTTAGTGACAGGCCGGAGGAGGCTGCTTGAAATGAAAATGTCAATTAGCACATCAAACAGTTGTAGGATAATAATACAAGAGTGGGGAACCTTTTCCCTCCCAGCGGCTAATTTGAAAATGAGTACAAGCTCTGAGGGCTGCATAGGAGTTGTAAGTGGGGATGCTTAATGGGTTTGCTCAGAGCGGGAAAGGAAGAGAGGATGCAGATCATGTATCTCTGCCATGGAGCCACC
The DNA here is from genome assembly GCA_003113815.1 of Sphenodon punctatus. Lineage (NCBI taxonomy): Eukaryota > Metazoa > Chordata > Lepidosauria > Sphenodontia > Sphenodontidae > Sphenodon > Sphenodon punctatus. The sequence continues at coordinate 1,300,897 of QEPC01003632.1, read as the reverse complement.
CCTAGTCTTATTTGCATGCCCTCATCTCGACTTCCTTTCCCTGAGTTCAATCTTTTAGTGCTTGGGACTAGGAACCGGAATCAGGGGCAGGAAGTGGAAGGGATCAGATTAATGACTGGTCATATTTGGCTCCCAGGCTTGAGCTTCCCTACCTCACAATAGAAAATAAACAGACAATAAATTAGAGACTGTTATAGTAAATCAGGAAGCCAATATCTCTAGTTCTTTTTATTTTATTTTATTTTATTTTATTAAAACATTTGGTATCCCGCCCCTCCTGCCAAAGGCAGCTTGGGGCGGCTTACAATATATAAAAGTATAAAAACACACATAAAAATACACATAAACTGCGACATAAACCGTCTAAAATAGGGGAGAGAGGAAAAAAGGAAGAAACATCCCCCCCAAAGAAAGAGGAGGAAGGAAAGAAATACCTCATCCTTACCACTCCCCCATAAAAATAAAAACCCACCCTCACTCATCTCCCTTGCCAAAGGCCTGGCGGAACAGCCATGTCTTGCATTGATGTCAAAAAGAGGAGAGTTCAGGCCACCTGGGCTTCTGCCAGGAGGGAGTTCTACAGCCTCGGCATGGCCACCGAGAATGCCCTCTCCATATTCTCCCCCCAGGATACCCAGGGGACTTCGAGAAGGACGCTCCAAGTCAACTGCAGGGCCTGATCCAGAGCACGGGGAGTGAGGTGATCCCACAGATATATACGGCCCAAGCTGTATAGGGCTTTATAGGTAAGAACTAGCATCTTGAATCGGGCCCAGAGGATTATAGGCAGCCAGTGCAGCAGAGCCCGAAGCAATATGCTCATGGTAACCCGTCCCTGTAAGGAGACAGGCTGCCGCATTCTGCACCAGCTGAACTATCGCCATGGGCAGCCCCATGCAGAACATGTTACAATAGTCCAGTCTTGAGGAGATGAAAGCATGGATGATGGTGGCTAGGTCAGAGTTTGAGATGTATGGCTGAAGCCATCGCAGCAGATGTAACTGGCGGAATGTGCTCCTCGCCACAGCTCCAACCTGGGCATCTAGATAAAGCTGCGCATCAAGGAGCACTCACAGACTCCGAAACTGGGGAACCAGCGGTGTATGAACCCCGTCAATGACAGGAGATGCCACACCCACTGCCTTCCTCACTAGCATCACCATCTTGTCGGGATTTAACTTCAGTCGGCTCACCCTCATCCAGTCCCTCACAGCCACCAGACACCGTGTAAGTGTCAGGGCTGGGCCTCGAACCCCCGGCCTTCGGACTTGTCTGGAGCGCTCCCTGCCTCCTGCGCCACTGGCAGACTGCTGTAGGGAGTGGCTTCCTTCCTTCACTTGTTGTTTTCCCTCTCTCCCCCTCCCTGTGCCCTACGCACACCTGATGGAGGGCGTGGTCCCACCTACCACAGCCTGATTGGCTCTGTATATTATTTAGGACTGCTGAGGGCTGTGGCGGGCGTGGGACTTCTAGCCTTCCTCCCTTGACTCCAGCTCGGTCCACTTTCCTCATTACACCTTTCTTGATGATCTTCAGCTCGCACTTCTGCTTACGTCTGTGTTTAATGTTGATGAGTCTTAGTGTGTTGTCCCCCCTCTGTGTTCTGAGTGAATGAAACCCTTCCCCCCCCTTCCTTTGTGTTGGTACTTGTTCCTCGTGTATCGTCTCTGTGTTAGGGCATTACTTGCCCAGCTTCCCTACCCCTTTGTCTGTCTGCACGGGGGTGCGATGTTTGTCTCTTACTCACACATTGTCCTGTCTACATGTTGGTTTGTTTCCCTCATGTCCTGAAACCCTCACTGTGTATTTTGTTTCCTGTTTGTCTGCTCTCCTGTTAGCAGGAGAAGTCCAATCCTGTGGTTGCTCTGTTTCTCTCTCGGTAACTTTACTACCCTCCCCTCTCCCCCCTGCGGCCCAGATTCCAAAAGGGCCTTATCTTTTAATCCCCTGCTCCATGCTTCCTCCCCCCATCTCTGTTGCCCCAATTCCCTAGTGCTCCCCAACTCCCTGCCTCTAGTTCCCTGCTGCTCCCCCAGCTCTGGCCCCTGGCTTCCTGCCTCTGGTCCCTTGCTCCCTGTCTCTGGTCCCCTGTTGCTCCCTGTTGCCTCACCTCTGGCTCCCCGTTCCTTGCCTTTTTGGTCCCTCACTCCCTGCCTCTGGTTCCACGTTTCTTGCCCTTGGTCCCTCGCTTCCTGCCCCTGGTTCCCTGTTCCCTGTCTCAGGTTCCCTAATCCTGGTTCCTGGTTTCCCTCTCCTCAATTCCCTGTCCCTCAACCTCGATGATGAACCGTATGCTTTCTTAGACCAGCTTGCCTGGCTTCTATGCTGAGCACCTTGTCTCCTTGGTATTGGAGAGCAGCTGAGATCTTTCCTTGTTACCCCTTGTGCTTCCTTTCCCTTTCTCCCCGCCTACCTACCTTCCCCTCCTCCCCTTCCTCAAGCTCCACCACCAGAACCCTCCCTTCCCCTCCTCCCCCTCGTAGGCTTCGGCCGTTGGAGCATGACAGTAAGACTGAGACTGCGGGGTCTCAGTCAGATGAAAAAGAGAGAGAGAGTTGAGTGTCATCAGCATATTGATGACAACAAACTCCAGAGCTCCTCATGACCTCACCCAGTGGCTGCATATACATGTTGAACAGGAGAGGGGACAGAATGGAACTCTGAGGGACTCCAGATGAGAGGTCCCGGGAAGATGAAAAATGGTCGCCGAGTACCACTTGCTGAGTTCTTCCGGCTAGGAATGAGGAGAACTATTTGAGAACAGTCCTGCCCACTCCAGCACGGTCCTGCAGGCAAGTCACCAACATCTCATGGTCAACGGTAAGGGAAGGTTAGAGACAGGCCGATAACTAGTGAGGCAGTCAACATCCAGAGATGTTTTTTTGAGCAGGGGCCGGACCACCGCCTCTTTAAGGCAGCTAAGCACCCTGCCCTCCCAAAGGGACGTATTATCCAACCTTGCCAGCAACGGCCCCTGTGTCTCCCGGCTGACCTTAACCAGCCAGGATGGGCATGGGTCCAGTTCACAAGAGGTGGCTCTGGCTGTCCCAAGAACATCCTCCGCATCAGTGGGCGAGACCCACTGAAACCGATCTTATGAAGTAGGACAAGGTGGGGCTTCCATAACCTCTGGTTCTCCTATTGTAATAAGTGCAGCATCAAAGTAGTGGTGAATGTGAGTGATTTTTATCAGCGAAGTAATCAACAAACATATCACAGCAGGCACTGGAAGATTCCAGTTCCAGGTGGAGGGAGGCTGGACCGACTAGCCCCTTCACCACCTGGAAAAGTTCTGCTGGACTGCATAGGCTCGCAAACTAGCTCTATGACACAATCTGTCTGCTTCAATCAGCACAAGAACGATGCCACCATTGCTCTACCTGCCACTCTTCTTGATTCAGCAACCACAGATCCTCAGTGAACCAAGGAAGCCTGCGCCTAGGGAGCAAATGCCATGGGGCTGTCCGGTCATTGGCTTCAGTCAGCAAGATGTTCCAAATAGCACTGAGGTCATCGAGTGTCCGGCCGTCAAGATCAGAGGGTAATTCCCACCCCCCCGAGCATTTTGGAACCTCTCTGGTTCCATCAGTCTCTGAGGGCGAACCAACCAAACTGGTTCCACACCCCTCCAGGGGCAGACATGCACTGGGAGACAGGCCTGCAGAAGGTAATGATCTGTCCATGACAACAGCACTGTTGACACCTCCCCCCACTAACGGATCTCCCACGTCAAGGCCAGTGCAGAAAATTAGGTCCAGCGTATGTCTCCCATCATGTGTTGGGCTGATGACTACTTGAGACAAGTCCATGGTTGCCGTGGCAGCCATGACCTCGTGCTCCACTCCTCCAAAACTGGTGTTGATGTGAATATTGAAGTCCCCCATCTCCTTTTGCCAAAAACTCCTGATAGTCCATTGTTTTCGGTATCTAGTAGAGTTATGAATTCCAGTTCCCAGGCCTGTCTGTCTTTAAAAGTTTACATGGGTTCCTTTTCAAGACAAGGGCAGAGATCGGAAAAGAAATAAAGTGATCAAACTGAAAGAAATGTTCCTCCAGAGGTGATGCTGTGTCTTTGCATATACTTTTTTCTATGCAAGTCCATTTATGATCTTAGGGGTGGTTTTGTTTCACCCACATGCAGTAGCTGCCATTTGAGCATTTAGGGCGTTTATAGACGAGACAAAAAAGGCGGCTGATCCTTTGATCAGCCGCCTTTCTTGCCGCTCGTCTATATGCCTGGGCTGCTTTTGAATCCGCGTCGGAGGGGGCAGGCGATCCTGCCCCCTCCGACGCGGATTCCCGGAGTGCCGGCTTTACGCCGCACTTCCGGGTCCCGTGCGAGAGTGCGCATGCGCAGAAGGGCGCGCATGCGCACTCGCACTCTGCGCTGTGTCTGAACATCAGACACGGCACTGAGAGACTCCTCGGCGTGGAAACACGGCGTTTAGCGATCCCGCTTGTAAGCGGGATCGTCTATAAACGCCCCTAGTGTACTGAATTCTGCACCCCACATACTGTGATCGACATGAGTGTTGGGTCCCAGACTTGAATTGTTTGTAGTGGGAAGTGCTGACAATCTCAGGGTGTTTATAAATGAGACATTAGCAAGCTGGAATCTGTGTTTGGTCCGTGCAGCCCCCCCCAATGTTTTAGCATGTAGAGCTAATAAGTGGGCAGCCCGCTGCAGGCATTTTATGTGTTGATGGTTCTTTCCCTCTCCCCAACCCTGGCTCTGATGGAACAGGAGATCACAGCCAGAGAAGACTACTTCCCGGGCTATGACCCCCCTTTCCATCACACTCTCCTCTTGCAGCACTGCTCTCGCGCTTAGGTGGCTGCAAGAGGAGAAGGTCCTTTCTGCACCCCCACTTTCTCTTCTCTTCTTGCAGCTGCTTCACAGCTGATCACACTTACAGCTGCCGAGCATGCGATCAGCAATCAGCTGTGAAGTGACTGTAAGAGGAGAGAGCGAGGGTGCAGAAAGGACCATCTCCTCTTGTTCCCGTTCTCTCCTCTTGCAGCTGCTTCTCAACTAACCACTCTCTGGCAGCCATGTTAGGTACCACTCCATGGTGCTGGCAGACCTGGATGCGGGTAAGGCTGTAGATGAACCTAATAGATGGGTGGTAGATACCACACTAGCACACATGCAATGTACTTGCATGATGCCGTGAGTAGGTCTGAAGTGGCAGCATTGTTTTCTGTTTTGCTGTTTACTGTTGACATTTCGACAGTCTTGCCGCTGCTCCAATGGCATTTTATTTATTTATTTTATTTATTAAAAGATTTAATATTCCACCCCTCCTGCCATAGGCAGCTCGGGGTGGCTTACAACAGCATATACCAATTATAAAACCATAAAATCATAAAAAAATATAACTCCTCCCCACCCAATCCCTCCCCTCCATATGCTTGTAAACTGCCATCAATTTGTCATCAATTAACGGTACTATCCAACATTTTACGACAGTTCCAGGTATTCTGCGGCACTTAAGATAATAGTGACAATTCCTGACATTTCCAAAGTTTTTTCAAAACTTTAGAAACATATTCCAACACTTTGCGACATTTTCCGACACCTTATGGGACTTGCGACAGTTTTGGACAATTTCTCGGCTGCCAAGAAATAGCAACAGGCAATAGTGGAAAGTGGTAGCAAGCACTGGAACAAGTATGGAGATGCTGTGTCCATGCGATGTTGGGAAAACAGCAAGAGATGGGAGGTTTCTGATAGAATTGTTGGACACTGCCGCATGTCATTTCAGGCCTAGCCGTAAGTGGGAGCTGCAAAGGGGTGCAGCAAACATGTGGTGAACACCTAGGGCGAGGCCACACAAGACAGGGAGGGGGATGCTACCACACCTTAGGTAGCCTTACCCCTCCCTGGGCAAACGAGCCACGCGATGCAGTGGCTCATGTGCCCAGGGCCAGCTAGATATTCCCCCCTGCCCTAAGGTGGGGCAAGCAGCTGGCTCCTCCACAATGTGTCCTTGGAAAAATTCTGAGGATATGCCATGGAGCAACCATACCCCACATGAGGTAAGGCTGCCCAGGGTAGGGCAACCCGTGTGGCCAAGCCCCTTCTGCCTGCCTTGCGGCAAGCTCATGTAGAGACTGTGAGTGATGGGCCCTGTTGCCCATCTTTAGGTTGGGTGGTGCTGCGGCCCTCCCTGACCATGGTGGTGGTTCCAGCAGAGGCTGGCCGGCCTGGCTTCCCCACAACCATCTGGCCGGCTCTCCACGCTTGCCCCATTGTGTGGCAGTGGTGATTGCCTGCCACGTGGCCATGTTTATGAGCCCTCATCTCTAATAGATGGGCACGCAAACACCCCGCCTGGTGGATACTAATGTGGACTATTGTCTCATTTATTTTCAGCTTCAGTAGCTGAGATGTGTATGAGGTTGCTACATCTGCTGTTCTGACCGGATTTATTTATTATTATTTCCTTTCATTTACTATTCCACTCCTCTTGCCTCTGGAGACCCGGAGCAGCTTACAAAGTAATAAAACAATTTAAAAAAAAAAAAAAACGTAGATAATATAAAACACTGCCGGTTAAAATAGAAATATTTATTTATTTATTTCAAAAATTTATACCCCATCCCTCCTGTCACAGGCAGCCCGGGGAGGCTAACAAAATATATAAAACAGCAAATATCAAACATTACAATAAAAATGAGGAGGAAAAACCCCATACCACCCATCCACCCTCACCCTTCTCCATCACCAAATGCCTGACGGAACAGCCAGGTCTTACAATTCTTATGGAAAACTGGGAGATCTGGGGCCAGACAGGTCCCCACCAGGAGGGAGTTCCAGAGGCGCGGTCACTGAGAATGCCCTGTCTTGCGTGCCCCCCGGGAAACCCGGGGGACCTCCAACAGGGCGCCCCCAGATGACTGCAGGGGCTGATCCAGAACCCAGGGAGTTAGGCGGTCTTGCAAATAGGCAGGGCCCAGACCGTGTAAGGCTTTATAGGTCAAAAACAGCATTTTGCATCGGGCCAGGAAGACTATTGGCAGCCAGTGCAGAGATTGGAGCACTGGTATAATGTGCTCTCAGCAACCCAGCCCCACCAGGAGCCGGGCCGCCACATTCTGCACCAGCTGCAGCTTCTGAACCGTCACCATAGGTAGCCCCACGTAGAGCGCATTACAGTAGTCTAACTGAGAGGTGATAAAAGCATGGATGATCATGGCCAGATCTGGAACCGAAACCAGCGGCCGAAGCCGCTGCACCAGATGTAACTGGCGAAAGGCATTCCTCGTCACAGCCTCCACCTGGAGATCCAGGTGGAGCTGCGCATCGAGGAGCACCCCCAGGTTCCTCATCTGGGAAGTCCGTGGAGGACAAATCGGGGTTGTCATCTCCATCGACTTACCCACTAACATTACCTCAGTCTTGTCAGGATTCAGTCGCAGTCGATTAGCCCTCCCCATCCCTCTCCTACCCCCTCCCCCCCTGAAAGCCTGGTGGAAGAGCCAAGTCTTACAATTACATTGAAAGGCCAGGAGATCTGGGCTGAGGTGGACCTCCACCAGTAGGGCATTACCACAGCGATGGTGCGGCCTCCGAAAACACCCTTCTGTCCATCCGGACACGCTGATAACGTGGGACCTCGAGGAAGGCATCTCCAGACGACTGCAGGGGCCTTCCCAGGACCTCGGGGGACAGGCGATCTCTCAGATAAGTGGGGCCCAGGCTGTGTAGTGCTTTAAAGGTCAAAACCAGCACTTTGAATCGGGACCGGGAAACAATCAGCAGCCAGTGCAGTGAACAGAGAACTGGTGTTATGTGCTCCCTGCGGCCCACTCCTGTAAGGAGACGGGCTGCTGCATTCTGCACCAGCGGCAGTTTCCGAACCATCACCAAAGGCAACCCCACGTAGAGCACGTTACAGTAGTCTAGCCTCGAGGTAACAAACGCATGGATGACGGTGGCAAGATCTGAGTCCAAGACACATGGGTGGAGCCATTTCACCAGATGTAATTGGCGAAAGGTACTCCTGGTCGCAGCTGACACCTGGAAATCCAGGCGCAGCACAGATGGAACCAATGGAAGACAGACACCCCCAATAATGGGGGCAACCCCATCCCTCAGATCACCTGCCCCACCGGCCAACATCACCTCTGTCTTATCAGGATTGAGCTTCAACCGGCTTTGCCTCATCCAGTCTCCCACAGCCGTCAAGCACCGGGACAGCAAGGAGATAGCAGGACCTGGGTCTGATGAAAAAGACAAATACAGCTGGGTATCATCCGTGTACTGATGACAGCAGACACCCCATCTGCAGATGACCTCCCTCAGCGGCTTCATATACACATATAATCCCCAAGCACCACCCGCTGAGACCTATCCATAAGGTAGGAATGGAACCATTCCAAGACGGTCCTGTCCACCCCGGCCAAATTCCACAGGCGGGTCACCAACATCTCCTGGTTCACCATGTCAAAAGCTGCTGACAGATCTAACAGAACTAGCAGGGTCATATGACCACTGTCTAGCTCTACAAGGAGGTCCTCAACCAAGGCCACAAAGGCCATTTCCGTGCCATAACCCGGGTGAAAACCAGACTACGGGGGATCTAGAAAACTGATGTGGTCTAGATGCACCTGTAGCTGACGAACCACCACCCGTTCAATAACCTTCCCTAAAATGGAGAGGTTAGAGCCAGTAACTCGCAGGGGTGTCAATGCCAAGAGATGGTTTCTTGAGGAGAGGGTGAACCATAGCCTTCTTCAAATACACCAGCATTCTCCCCTCCTGATGATGTTCCTTCTTGGGTAGGGGTGTCCCGGCCTGTGGGGAACTTGCTTGTCGTGCTTAGCCTCTGAGAGATTGTGGGTTATTTGATGCCCAGAAGAGAAGTTTCAGGGAAACTTTCTTTCACAGCATGTCCCTCAAGGATTTGTCATGTAGGGTTTTGTCCCTCAAGGGCCCCTTAAGGCTGGAGGGAACATAACATATGCAGGGACCCATGTTCACTGCATTTTCTCTATTAGTGGCAATGGGGAAAATACAGTGAACATAGGTCCCTGCAAATTGGGCACAATCCTCCATCCATTAAAATCAGTGGCTCAGATCCCATTGACTTTAATAGTGGAAGACTGCCAGACAGGGGCCATTGGTTCGTATCCATTCTGGAAACTCAAGGTACCATAGCTCTGGAGCAGCATAGACCAATTTCCCTTCTGGGAGCTGCCTCATCCAGAATCTTGATTGGCCAGCAGGATTCTGCCTCCAGTTTGCTTTGGGAGCCTATATATACTTCCTCGGTCAGGGTCAGTCCTTAGTCCATAACATCAGGATAATAACCCAGCCTATCAGACCCTTGCCTCACCTCCCTTTTTTCATCCTCACTCCTACTTTATGGAGTGCTTCAATAGTCTGTCCTGGGGCCAGTGCTGTTTAACATCTTCATTAGTGATCTAGAAATGTGAGTGAAGAATGAGGTAACCAAATTTGCAGTTGACAAAAGGTTATTCAAGATAGTTAAGTTCAGCCTACAGCCACACCAGACTGAACGCGCCCGATCCCGTCCGATCTTGGAAGCTAAACAGCAGTTAAGTTCAGAGCAGACTGTGAAGAGTTGTGGAAGGATCTTGGGTGCTTGGGCAACAAAATGGCAGGTGAAATTAAGTGTTGATAAAGTTCAAAATGATGCACGTAGGAAAAAATAAATCCTAACCATACATATATAATGTTGTGTTCTAAATTTGATGTTACCAGTTAGGAAAAGGATCTTGGAGTCATTGGGTAAAAACAGATGTGACTGTGGCCCACTTTTTTACGCTTTGGCCCATGAGCCACTGCCTCATATGTTGAAGGCCACTAGATGTTGGTCCAGGATTGCCCCAGGCTCTGCCAGAGGCTAGCCTGGGATCTCCGCTCGATCAGGGAAAAGCAGGCCATAGCAGGCTATCACGTTTAGTGTGACCTACTGGGGCACGGCCTGGATCAGATCTGCCATGGCCAACCACCATGGTGGACATCATTGACCATGATGGCTGCCTGTCGTGGTAGGGGAAGGGGTGCTTGGTGCAGCGTGGAGGCAGGTCCGTCTGGCTGCATGTTCCTGCATCTCCCCGGCAGCCCATGTGGCAAAAAGCCCCATGCTTTGCCTTGGTTTTGTCCAGAGCACATGCGTCTGTGAGCACAGGGTGGTGACTCAACAACACAAGATGAAGCATCTCCAGGCATTCCTGGCTAGTGAAGTCATCCTGGGACAGGTGTTCTCAGGTAACTCCACCTTCATTGGCTAGACTCTCTAGCACGAACCAATCCCAGGAGAGGTCAGAAAGGCTATAAAAAAGCCAGAAAGGGGCGTGCTCGCTCTCTTGCTTCTGACACTCGTGCTGGTGTTGGGCCTCCTGGGCAGCTAGCAGCTTCTCCTGGGCTTCCAACTCCTCCTTAAGGTGGTTCTGCTCCCAGATCAGCTCCATCTGGGAATCCCTAGGGGTAAGGCAGCTCTGGCCCCTGCCACAGCATCTGGCTCGGCAGAGACTGCAGGAAGGCTCCTGGTGGTCTGATCCATCGCCCCCCGGACCTGGGCCATGGCTTCCTTCTTCAGACCCACATATGGGATTACCTCTCTTGATACACTCCTCCAGCTTTTTCTTGCTCATCTGGCTGTAATGCTCTGCCATTCTAACTAAGCCCTATCCAGTTGACCCAAAGCCAAATTCAAGGACTCAGTTGCTCAAGGCTTATTTCTAAGATACCTTCTTCCCCTGTGTGTGCTTTTAAAAACTCCCATCAAAAATAAAAACTGCTGGTGGATCCCCACTGTGTTTGCTCTCAGGGTTGCTTGGGTTATCCCACCGCTGCCACTACGTGTGTTGCGGCACAATAGGGGGCACTGTACAGCTGAGCCATCCACCTCACTGCACCGGCCAAAAACTGACCTTGGGGCTCCAACAGGGGCAAGAATGTAGCTATTTCCCCACCTGTTGGAAAGCCCCTAGATCTTTAGTTATCGCTGCCACCACCCCGACAGACACCAAATACCTCGAGAGTTTGCACAGTCTGGGATATGTCAACTCCAGGTTGTTACAAGCTTGCAGCTTCCCAAGGGCACCCCTCTTTCTGGTTCCCCTCTTCTGGCAATCTCCCCTTATGTGGGGGCAGAGACCCTTGGTGGAACCCATGAGTGCTTAACTTGGCTAGAAGCCGCCCTGACTAAAAGAACCAGTGGGGGATTCTCCTTTTTAAAATGAATCCTTTCTCCCTCTTGGTAGCTGTGCCTTTCAGGCTTAGGGGGTGTCTTTACGATGACCACACACACGCACATATGCCCAGTAGGGTAAAAAGAAAATCAGCTTAGGGTATACTGGTAAGGGTAAGGAAAAAGGGGTACAGTCAAACAGATACTTGGGAGAAAGGGTAGGCTAAGCACTTGAGCAAGTCCAGAGTCCAGTCTTGGGGTACAGTTGCCCCGTTTAGAATTCCTGTCTATCTAAACTTTGGCTAGTTACAAATGTGGCAGATAGTCTGTTCCAATTTACAGTCCTTTTTCCACATGCTGGACCTAGTGAGTTGAGGCCACGTGGGGTACAGTCCTTAGTTTCCAGCAGCAAGCTGCCAGATGTAGAGCTGTCACAGAGGTAAGAGAGTGAGTGGGTAGTCTGTCCCTTTTAAGGTCCCATTCCATCTCTGCTGGGATTGGTTTGTGGGAGGTCACCTGGTCTATGCTCCCGTTAGGGGGCAGAGAGTCTAACCAATCGTGGTGGAGTTACCTGTGGATACCTGAGCCGTGATGACCTCATCAGCCAGGAGGTTTGCCTTTTTCAGGAATGTGGCTAGATTGCCATGTGCTCACAGAGAAAAGAGGGTGGTTTGTACCCTATTCAGAACTACAGTGCTGTCCTGCCAGGGTCCCTCCAGAGGCAAAGACTTTTTGACACCCCCACCCCTTTTTTTCTGTAGCCTGAACTTACTCAGCCCAGCCGAGGGGAATGGGAAATGTGATAGAACTTTACAGATTCTTGAGTGGTTCAGAGCAAGTAAATAGGGAGCTGTATTTACCTTTGCTCAAAATACTAGAAGTAAGGGACACCCTATGAAATTAACTGGCAGAAGGAAATATTTTATCATTCAATATATAATAAACCCATGTAACTTATTGTCAGGAGATGCTGTAAAGGCTAATAGCATAACTAGTTAAAAAAATTGGATAATTTCTTAAGAGAATAGATTCATCCATGGCTATTAATCAAGTTGGTGAGGGAACAAGACATCTGACTGATGGGGGCTGGGAGTGAATTGCAGGAAATGGATCACTTCATTATAACCTGCTGTGCGCTTTTCTAAAGCAACCAAAATTGCTCACTGTCAGAAACAGGATGCTGGGCTAGATGGAACATTGGTCTGACCCAGCATGGCACTTCTTATCATCTTATGTCAAAGTCAGATAAATATTTTCAAAAATGTTATTCTTTGTAATGGGAGTGCATATAGAGAGATCACTTATGCAACAGAGGAAACAACTATCTTAAACTATTCCTTTTAATGAAACTTTGTTTATGTGTAAACATTTTTATATTTTTCTGTATCATAACAACCCTTATGAGTTCAAACCAAAAGCCCATATTGGAACGCCAGATCTAAACTACATGTAGCTTGATATATGCTCCCAAGAAACATTTTGCTGTTTCCTTACAAAACAGATGCCCATCCACACAGACACACCGAGGAAGAAACATTTAATATTTTATTCCTGAAGTGGCATCAATAGGTCTTAGCACTTTATAACTTTCCAGGCCTTTTTCATTGCAAAATCACAAATGATTTCACGGACATTAATTTTTCTTGTGAGTTTGCTCATAGTGCCCCAGCAAGGTGACTTAAATGTTCCTGTGACATTGGCTGTTTTTGATGAGTGCTAGCTAGCTGAAACTTCTTTTGGTTTCGGTCACTGCCAGTGTGCAAAACATTCATAGGGCTATGTGCACTTCACTAAAACATAGCTGTATTTTTTTAGTTGTAAATCTCATTAAGTAAGATAAGTGAAGGTTGTTGGAATCCTTTTCCAAATGGAGATATGAAGCTGTTTTTCTTTCTTTCCAGATGCACCTGGATGGCACATAGGCCCTTTTTGCATGGACTGCGGTGGGGTGGGGGAATGGGTGTGCGCTGGCAGTGGGTAGAGGTGGGTGTGCTCCCTTGCCCATGGGCGCATACCCATCCCACCACCACCACCACCACTGCAGCATATGCAAGGACACCACCCCCACACCGCACACCCACTCGCACATCCAGGGGGCGGGGGAGGGAGGAGTGTCCATGTGAAAAGGGCCATAGATACAAACATACCAAGTTATTTATAGAATCTTATCTCAAATATCCACATTATGGCCTGAATTTATTTCTCATGAAGACAGGCACGTTGGCCTCTTGGACTGCCAGACCCTGGTAAATTGTATCCATCTTCCCCACCCCTTTACTTGAGACCTGGCTGCATAATGTACAGAATTGCAATCCTGGGTGTTTTCATAAGTGACGGCGCCATGCACCGTCCATCACACATGGATCCTGCCTGGGGTGAGGGCCCTCACCCTGGACAGGATCTGGCCCGGCCACCAAGTAGACATGCCGGTGGCCCGGGCAGGGGAGTGGGCAGGGCGACGTGCGGACATGGATCCGCAGCACCTCTGCACCCCGAGCTGCTGAGCGCGGCCCTTTCTCTTCCCAGATTGGCAGGTGCAGTGGCCTATGAGGTTGCCAGGCACACCCGGAAAAGCTCCGGCCCCTGACTGGAGTTAGGTAGAGCGGGCCATCACACGTGACAGCCTGCTGTACCCTGGACTGGGGATGGCTTCCCTGGACTGTGGCAGGGCTTAGCCCACGCCGGGACTTGACAGGGAGCCCAAGTCACAACATGGGCTAAATCCTGCCATGGTCTGGGGAGCACCCTGAACCTGCCCATGGTAACATCTGGTGGGCAGGATCACATGTGAAGGCACCGCCGGTGGCCACGCGGAGTAAAGCGTGGCCACCCATGGTGGCATCACATTTGCAAACACCCTCTATGTCCAAACATTTAAGAACTTAAGCACTAGAAATCCAGATAGAAACTTCCTCTTCCTCTTTGGATTTTTGATCCATTGTAGCGGGAAGCTTGAGTTTCAAATTCCTATCTTGAGTTTGCCCCTAGGACCTTGATTTGGGCCTATGCCTACAGTTTCTGTGATCTCTATTGTCTTTTGCAAACCAGTAGCTTTCCATAGAACAGAACTGACTTATAGCATTGAAGTGAGATGGATTGCTGCTGTTCCTGTTTTTCAGATGGTGAGCTAAGGCTGAGAGTGACTTATCCAAGCCATCCAATGACTTAATGGCTAAGAGAGGATTTGAACCCTTGTCTCCATAATCCAAGCACAATTCCTTATCCACTAGGTTCTAAAAAAAATTAAGAAAAAATGAGACAAAAAGGACTTCACAAATGCTAGAATGTGTATGTTGTGCAAGGAGTTAATGAAAAAGCTTGCAATCTAGGTGAAAGCATATAGTCTAGAGATATACATATAAATGATCAAAATCACATCATACGGTGATGAAGATTGTTTGAAGAGTGACTTTGCCCCCAGCATTTCTTTTAATGGATGTTGGAGACAATACACATAACAAAGTAGTCTCCTCTGGAAAGAGACTGTGGCCATTTTTAAATGGGCACGGCTCAGGGTGGGGGCGGATCCTGATGTGCTGCGTGGAGCACTCACGCATGTCCAGTGAAATCAAATGGGCTACAGATGGATGTGCGTTGAGTGAGCTCCCCTGCCCACCCATGGTTTAGCCTGCCCCCGCACAGAACATCCTGGATTTTCCCTCAATGCTCTGTGCATGAGCATGAGTGGGTGGTGCATGGGTCACAGGAATTCATGCCCACCCACACCACTTTCAGATGGGGGCTCGGGGGGAGGGGGGGAGGGACGGCTGGACCTCCATGGACGTGTTCGTCTAAAAACGGCCTGTGTGATCTGAAGGCTGCCATGTATTGAATTGTGTCTGATGTGATCCAGCTGTCTTTACCCTTCCTCTTGGGCCATAGAGAGTGTAGGTTTTGCAGGCACTGCCAAGATCAGTGACTTGTTTACAGAGCTATCTGTAAGTGTCTGCGTTTCACAGAACTATGTTCCAGCCTAACCATGCTTGTGATATATAGTGTGTGGTTTTAAAAGAACAACCTGAGCAGACTTGATTCCGGAGGGTAGACTGAGTCCCAGGCAAATCTAGGAGCTGAAATATTTCCCTTATCAAGGACTGAACATCTAAATTGATTTGGGAGTTGTGGAAATGTCTTCCTTTCTAGGTGTAATCATCAAAAAATGTTCACATTTTCCAAATTAGAAATAATTCCCCCCACCCCCCAACTCCAAGAATTCATTCTTGAGATATATAACTGTGTGAATGTCTGCTATTTTGTCTGGGAAATTTGATGTTATAAACTTAACAGTATCAAGTCACCTGGACCAGACAGCATTCACCCAAGGGTTCTAAAGGGACTTGGATCTGAAATAGTAGAACTAGTATCATTAATATGCAACCTATTCCTAAATTCAGGCTCTGTCCCTGAAGACTGGAAAGTAATTAATGTAATGCCATATATTATATTCTATAATATTATATATATAATAATAATAATAATAATAAAAACAGCCTCCAGAGATTTCCTTGGAAACTAGAGACCAGTGAGCCTGACAGAAGTACTGGGCAAGGCAGACGTGAAATGAAAATCTCGGGGAGTGCTGCTTCCATTGGACGCAGGGCATTTGCTGAGATTTATGCAACACGGAAACTTACCCACTTTTCCTGCTGTTTTTGCCATTTTCCTGTATCTTTCGCATGTTGAACGGGGCTACCGCTGGCCAGTTCCAAGCCCTGAGTGCGCTCCGTACACTCCCTTGGGGGCACTGGAGATGAAAACGTTCTGGCTGAGCACCAGGGAAGTGCTGGAAACTGCCAAAAGTGCTGTAAAACTGCCATAAAATTCCCAGAAAGTGATGGTGGGGGGGATGGGTGTCTGCTCAGTGTTTGCCCATCTGAACGCCGAGCAGGATGGGTGAGCGTGCATGTGCGCTCCTGCACAACACCCACCTCCACCCATCACCCACCCACCTCCACCCACGGAGCCCTCCAGAAAACTGGAGGAGGCCCCGTGGGTGGAGGGTGTATGTCCATCTAAAGGGGGACACACACACCCCTACACCCACTGCTCCAAAACATCCATCTGCCCAACCCCCAGCCATGTAAAAAGGGTCTTAGGTAATGATCCAGATTGCAGTATATCATCTTTGTATTTGGACATATAGGATCATATTGTACTTTCTGCTTTAATGAGCAGAGCACAGAGGAACACGCAAAATCCTGACTTGGGCTCATGCCAGTGGAGATATAGTTGTATAATATTCTATGTTCCCCAGCCCTTTGCGTTTGTATGTGGGTCCTGGCTAAGAAAATGGCTCTGGAGGTCACATTGGGTATTTTCAGTCGTTATGAGATCACGCTCAACCACAGACAATACCCTGTGGTGGGGAATGCTCCCGTAACGTCTGTTTGAGTCCTGCCAGATGTTCACCACAGTGAACCTCCGGCGGGAATCAAAATAACCACGCTTTTGTTCTTGTCCGGGGACCATGGCCAAAAGCGTGGTTAGCTGAACCACGGCCCGGACCATGGGTCGGATCGGATGCAGCGGACAGATTGGCCGCTGCGCCTGCCCGTCTCCCGGAGGGTGGCCAGCCAGGGGAGCGTGTGTGTGTGTGTGTGGGGCGGACTGTGCGGCCACACATTGCGCCGTGCAGCCCTGCCCCCCCAGATTCCTTGCCAGGATCGGCCGGCATATCTGCTGACTGTGACGGTGGGATTCCAGCAGGGAATCAAATGGGTGATTCCGTGACGGGGCAAAAGCCGCCCCGTCATGTCTGAAAATACCCATTGTTCCTCCATTTAATGACTATCTTTTCCCTTCTTCATCATGGAATCTACAGATTACGTTGGCTTTCTAGGGTCAGCAGCTAGCAGAAGTCCTTCAAGATCTGGGTTTTGGGGAAGCCAGAAGATGCAGAAAGGGCTCACAAATCAGTGTAGGTGTAGAAAGCCCTAAGAAATGGCTTTCTACATCACAAGATCCCCAAGGTCGCTGGATTTTCAGGGTTGTTGGTTCCACAGGGGGAGAAAGCTATTCACAAAGGGACAGGGAAAAGTTAGGGGAAAGTCCATGAGGGGAATCGGCAGTGGGCTGCATAGAAGAGACAATGTATCCATAATGAGCTTGCTTTTTAAAACTCTAGTGATGAGCATGTTCAAAGAAGAGCCCTGACAGAGCAAATGAGATTGAACTGAATTACAATTGATTAGCCATTTTTGTAGCACAATAAATATTATTCTTAAATTTGCATAATAAATTGCTAGACTAAATTGCCTCTGCTTACTAAATGAATCCCAGTACAGTCTTTCTGATTTGCCACACTTCACCCAGACATCAGTGAGGGTGGAGGGGTTTTGAAAACCTCTGCAGGTGACAGCTTGGACATTCTTCCTGGTCCCGAAAGCAAGCTGTCTCTCTTAATCTATTAAACCTAATAGCCAACACATCTATAGTCAAAATCTTTTCCAAGGCAAAGATGGGTGGGCTAGTGAGGACGAGATTGATGGCTGGCATCTGTATCTATGAGGTGGTCAGCCAGTGATACAAATTCCTTCCCCCCACTCTCAGGGCTGTTGTATGCCACTCTTCCTCTATACAAAGACAATTTGCTTTTCATGTAGTAATGAAGAACAATGTTTTAACAGACAAAGGAGCTCCTAGTTTATTATTGTGCTGTCTTTGACTAGAGCTAGATGCTGGGAAAAAATGGTAATTCACAGTGTGAATGCTTCTCTTCCAGCTGTATGGGTTAGGGCCGAGCGTGTACAATGTATGGTGCAAAAGGTACAATGGTGAACATTGTGAGCAGGAGAAAAGCACAAATTACAGCTGTTTTTGATAGCCAAGAAATCATAGGCTTTTGTGGTGGAAAAAACCCCAACAAAACCCAAAATATTGTCCTTTGGAAGTGTGTGTTGCTGGATTTAGTTACAATATGTTCGCTTTGAGTGTTTGCAAATTAATATACAAAAACTACTGAGATACTGTTGGAACACCTGTGTTCTCCCTATTTTCTCTTGCGAGCCAATACAAGGCACAGGTGGCTCTTCATTAACTTATTTCATGCAAATATAAACATACTGCGTGGTTTTCTCCTGCCTTAACTATATAATCACCAAAACATGATTGTTACTGATTTAATGTAATCAGTGTTGTGGGGGGAACATTCTGAGCCCTTTGTGAACAGCTCCATTCTGAGGGGATTTACACTCCATGTAAATCTGATTTAAATGGGAAAGTGGTGGAATGTGGCTTTCCTATTTAACCTATGCAAAAATCTATATTCTCCCACCTAGGTTCCTTGCTGCGCAATGGGATACTCAGCTGGTACACAGTAGGGGGAGGGGAGGGAGAGGACTCCCAATAGGGACAGGGAAAATGCGGGAGGGTGAGGGATGAAGGGGAAGGAATGTCTCCAACAAGCGAGTTATACGGTTTGATTCAATATTCTGATATTCTTATCGAGGCCTTCCAGCATGTGACACTGACACAAACTGCAAACAAGAAGAAGAAAACAGCAAACATGTATCAATGTCTTTGCTGTTTTACAATGATTTTTCAAAGAGACTGAGCGTTGCAGCACAAGTAAAAACCTTAGAGAGAAAACAATCGAAAATCCATTAAGATTCAGCAGCAAATGTCTCTTTAAAATATAGATAATATATATTTTTTTAAACTATATCTCTGTTTTAATTTATTGAACGAAAGCCAGATTTATTCAATTAAGATAATACACTTCAAGGTTAACTACCATTTGCTGTTCACTTAGGCAAGCTATTGTACAGTTATGTAAATTTCATGAACAGAGACACTACTTGAGTGTCTTAATTACAAGCAAAAAAGTGTCATTTAAATATGAATAAGTGAATAGTTGCTGGTGTTTCCTGTTCACATTTTCCTATCATCTTCAAGCCCACTAACTAACCAGTCATCTATACATTTCCTTAGCTTCCTGGTCTGTTTCCAAAGCCTGCCTGTAACAAAAAACAAAGGGGGGGGGGGGGAGGGAGCAAGTGCAAAGTTTATACAGTGATTGCTAACAACATGAATGCTAATCTACATTAGCATTTTATACAGAATTGTTTTATATCAATTTTCTCTTCTGTTTCAAAATGAGATTGATATTTTCCATAAATGATGCCATCTATATTTTTCTTTATAAATCTCTTTTGTCCTTTTAACTTGCTAAAAGCTTATTTTGCATGCCTTTGTATTTACAACTGAGTGCTATTTTGAATTTCTCTCTCTCCCTATTTTTTGTAGACCTTTGTTCAAAACAGCTTTTTCCCTGAGTGATTTATAAACGTAATAAATGAAATTTTATGTAACCAACCGTTTATAGCATTACTCCCTTATTATCTTTTTGGACCTAGTTCCTTCTGTTCCTGTCACATGTTGACAGTTTTGAGATTTTCCCATTGTTTGGGATTGTTTGTGTGTCTAAAAATGACCTAGAAAGAAATCTGTTGTTAATCACAGATCAACAAGGGAGGAACGAGTTGCTAATAAAAACCATGCCTGAGCTCTGTGGACCAAACGGTTAAGTCCAGTTCTCGGTATACACAGAAGCCCTCAGAAGAATATTCCCATCCTTCAGTGATGTCGCTGGCATTCTCCCCCAGGAGTGAGAAGTTCAGTATTCATTCCATGCTTGCATCATCCTTTCTAACTTGTTCCCACTGATACATTAAAGGAATTAATTGCTCATAATGATCTCACCATCTGTTAACAGAGGTTCATACCTACAGGCTGGTGGCATGTGGTGGTCCTATTCAGAAATCAATAGGCAATGCTGGAGGAACGCTTTCCCACATTGCCTTCCATTGGACTCTGAAAAGGGGAGGAGAGCTCAGTGTTGGCCATCTGCTCCTTGTCTTTCTGTGAGAGACCTTGATGCAGTCCAGCACAGCTCTGATCTGACTCCAATCTGATTGGAATGTGGCTGATCTGAGAGCCTCTCAAAGCTGTGAAAGTGAGTCAAAAGGAGATCCCCATTGTCTGGAATGGCTGAAAGAAAATGATCACTTTAAAATTCATAACTCCCAGGTGCCTGCCATCTATTCATGGGAAAAACTCTCTGAACTTTCTCTTCATTAAAAAGGAGAGGGAGTTTTGCTAAAAAGAGAGAAAAGGAAGTAGTTTGTGGGAATGTGCAGAGGATTTCAGGCTAAACAAATGAGGATTTTGGAATTTTTGCTCGTATTAAAAGAGCTGTGTAAGGAAGGGGAAGCAATTGTAAAAGCAGTGCCTGTGCACTGGAGGCCCTTCCCTGGGGCACTGGAGCAAAATAAAACAGGCTGTTTTTTCCCCTCTCTCTCTAGGGAGATTCCTCCCTGCGTCCCTGTCCCCCCCTTACCTTACCTGTGTGAAAGATGATAGGAAAGACACATGGGCCCTTTTCACATAGATACTCTAACACTAATAAAATGGGTGTTACATTTTATTACACATGTTGCATGGGTGCCCTGCAATGTGTATAATAAAATGTAACACCCATTTAATCACTGTTAGAGTGTCTGTGTGAAAAGGGCCATGAATGAATCTCTTCCTACTCTCTAGGATGGCACGAATGAATTCATTCTCTCCCCTGCTCCCTGTCTTTCCTGGAATTTAGTTCAGGTGCTTATAGGCTGGAATGACCCCAGGCATAGGCAATATCATTATGTGGCTTCCCAGCAGCCTGCATTTCTTGGGAAACCCATGCTGGGCGCACTTGCTCTATCACTGTCAAATTGCCCTGCCTCACACCCTCCCCTAAATCACGTTAGGATCTTAGAAATCCATTTGGTACAAAAGGCAGCGCTGTGCCCTGGACTCAGTCAGGAAATCAGGCTTCTGTTCCTGCTCCTGCCACTGACGTGCTGTGCCTCAGTTGCCCATCAGGAAAATGGGGTTAATCTTATTTGTTCCTATGGTTCAGTACTTTTATATATTAGACCAAATGAACAGTGTTCTGATCTTCCTTCTAGATGACATAACAACATATCTCCTAATGCCAAGCACTTCCAGATTGTTCCTTGGATCCCAAATGTGTGTTACAAACCCCTACATTATTCATGGGACTTCAGAAAATTCAGAGTGGGCTTAGAGTACTACTCCCTTTAGTATTGGAGGTGTATTCTTTCAATATTTTTGAAATGGACTTAAGAAGAGTTAAAGCCAAGATTGGTGAAGAATTTAAAACCATGTTTGACAGGAGGTGGCAAGTGAGGGCTGCAATGGGACAGGAATGTTAAGAGATGAATAGTGTGTGATGGTGAATTTAAATTCTGTACCTGTAAATATGCACAACAGGCAGTGAGTGGAAATGGAAGCTTAGAATTTCCTGAGTCTTGCGGGCAACCGAGTCATGTGAACTTTTTGCATGGGATTTTTTTTTGTTTATTTTAAAAATTGAGGGAAAAGAAAAGAAGGAGAAATACTTTCTGGGAACTTTAGTTATATTCTCAATTTCACAATATGGAACAAACTGAAGTTAAAAAACAAAACAATCCTGAAGGGTGAGTGTTTCAGAAAGCCGGAACAACTTTAAAAATGAGGTTGGAATGGACACCATTATAACTGTAGATGCTGCTGCCGCTACTCATAGGTCACAGGTCTCTATCCAGTGAAGTCAAAAAGCTTGGCTCCATTGACTTTAATAGTGGAAGATTGCACCAATATTATCATCATCATGGTTTTGGCACGATAAGGCACTTGTCATTCTCTTTCTGCTAATGACTTCTTTTTTTTTTTTTTGTCTGAGTGCAAAGAGACCATTTTCATTTTAGGTAAAGTGAGTTATACAAGATTGCTGGGTCCCTGCTTCTGTCTTGTGAGGGTGTTAGTAAGGTGACTCCAGTTTGCAAACTACAAAGTGTAAATATTAATAAAACCATAAGCTTTGGGATTCAAGACTGTCTTTAGAAAGGATTTAAAAGAGGAGAGGATAGTGGTTGCAGTGCCCATATAACACTATTCAAACAGGAGGTGAACTACTGAGGATGCTACAATATAGATATTATTTATTCATCTCTGTGATTTATTTTTTAATATATTTTTTGAAGAACTTGGTTATAAATGAACTTTGGAATTACATATGTAGCACCATGCGAGTGAGGGTGCTACATATGTAACTAAACCTCAAGTAAAAAAGATCCAAAAAATCCTACCCGTCTACGGCAGGGATGGGGACCCTTTCCCCCTCCCATCGATCACTTTGAAGATTAGTATAATTTCCATGGACTGGACAGGAGTTGGGGATGGGGAGTTAAGAGGTGTGCGCAGATGGAAAGAAGGAGTAGGAGAGTCCAGAACATGATCTATGATATGACTCCATCCCCCTATCTTTGAGTGCATGCCCTTAAAGTCACTGTTTTGGTTCTGGAAGAGAGGAACTCGATCCACAGAGCAGAACCAGGGACTGAAAAGGAGCCAAATTAAAACAAAGCACCCCCCTCCCCCCAAACAAACAGCTGCTGCCTGGATTTGTAGGCATGGGCGAATGCGGTTTGGAAGTTTGGAGTTCAGACCAAACTCAATTTTCGAACCGAACCGAATTTCCGAACTCGTCTCTGTTCACCCATCCCTAAAAGATAATATTCCATTTAGTTCAATGGGGTTTGAATTTCTGCCGAACCGAACCAAATTTCGGAATTGAACTGAACTGAATTTCCGAACTTGATTCTGTTCGCCCATCCCTATGGATTTGGCTCACAGGCCAGAGGTTCCAGAACCCTGCTCTATGCCAAGGAAACAAGCCCCATAGCGAAGAATCTCTCACTGAGAAAATACAGTCAGGATGTCCCTCTCTTTTACACAAGAACACATGATTCTAACTAGCATACATTACTAGGTTACTTTCCTTTAGTCAGGTCTCTGTGACCAGTGAAGTGCTCTTATGTGCATTCATTTTTTGAGAGCAAAGCTAACTAGGGGTATTTTCAGACGTGACGAGATCATGCTCAACCACGGTGGATTCCCACCGGGCGAGAAAGGTCTCGTCACATCTGAAGGGGGAATGGAAGTTCCCCCCCAGATGTTCACTCCCGTCAATTGCGGCGGGGAATCACATTCACCACGCGATCAGCGGAACCGGCAGGGCCGGCCCCGATCACGTGGTGAATGTGATTCCCCACCATGATGAAGGGGCCCGTCCCGTCTGGATGGCTACCACGGCCTGGAATCCACGGCAGGATTCCAGGCCATGGTCAATTCGGGCGGGCGGCGAGGGGGGGGGCAGGGCCGTGAGGCCGCACATTGCTCCGCGCAGCCCCGCCCCCTCCCCGATTTCCCGCTGGGATCAGCCGGCACGTCTGTTGGACGTTCTGGTGTGATCCCGGCGGGGAATCCCCGTGGTGATTCCATGCTGGGGCAACTAGCGCCCCATCACGTCTGAAATCACCCTAGAATACCTGTTTCTGAGACAGCAGTGAAACATCAACTCATGCTGTTGAGACACTTGGTAAAAAGGTGTGAGGTAGCGCAATGTTTTATGGACTGATGGACAGCTGTGGTCTATTTATAATAACAATTTGTGAGATCAGAGTGCTAGGGTGTCTTGGTGATCCAGCAGAGTTTCCAAAACCATCTGAAGTTCTAGAGCTCTAGTTATTGGGCTACTAGTCAGTCATAGATTAGGACCCCATTGTGCTAGGCACTGTACAAACCCATAAGAAAAAACATTTCTACCCCAAAGAGTAGCCTCTCCCAGCTTGTCTTGTGTTCTTTAGCTGCTTTCCCAAGGGCCTTCATTAAAGCAATTAACATTATTATTCTTGTTGTTGTTAATTGATTTTTAAAAAATTATTATTATTATTATTATTATGTATTTATTATTATCATTTATATAGCACCAGGAATGTACCTGGCGCTTTACAAAGAATAATATAGACACAGTATTATTACTGTTTTTATTATTGTAAGCTGTCCTCAGCCTTTGTGGGAAGGGTGGCATATAAATTTGACTAACTAAATAAATAGATGTCCTCCTTTCATAGATTCAGACTAGAGCTAAGGTTGGTAGCAGATTGGTACCTGTGACTGATACCTGAATTTTTGGCAACTGTTTCAGGTACCCAAATGCATGCCCAAACACCATGCGAGTACCTAGCCCCCCAAAATTTGGGCATTTTTCATTTTTGGGTTGCTGATTTACCATTTTCCAATCAGAATTCAGGACAGAAACCTGGAAAAATTGGGACAGCAATAGGAAAATCCTGTACTTGAAGTCCGAAAATCAGGACAGGACTCAAAATTTGACACCAGAAGTTTGAAAATCAGGACAAAACCCGCCAGTGTGTTGATCATCTGGGAACCCATTCAGGTACTATTCGGGTACCAAAAGTACCTGACATTGCCGGGTCGAATCAAATAGCGCTGTTTGGATGGGTATACCTGTTTCTGGGTAGGCTCATTTTAGCTCTAATTCAGACATCTAGGTTTTCCTCAGTAACATTCCTGTATTCTTCATCCTGCACCAGAACAACATGTTCCTGTCAGAGACAGGTTTACTAAGGATCGTTTGCTTGGGTTTGAGCTGTACATTGATCTATACAAATTTCTAGAAAGAAAAATTACACAGTTATTTTCAAACAATTTTCATATACCTTCTTGCTTATACTGTGCACTGAAGGGCAATTAATGCTGGCAGGGTAGTATGGACGGAGCACTCGAATGTTGTTGTTTTTTAATTACATTTTAGTTTTGCATTGCTTGCATTAGGAGGAACGATGAGGAAATAATCAGCAATGCCTTATTTGGGACTCCAGTTAACATTTGTACCAGTCAAAAATTTTCAATTAGTGCTGCCTTAGAAAACATGGTTCCCTGTCTTTTGTCAATGTACTGCAGAAGAAGAAGAGCAAATAGATTGGAAACACTCTGTAGCTCAGGCTCCTGGGAAAATGTAACAGGTGTTACAGCTCAGCTGGGTATGAGCTTTATGAAAAAGGCGCACTCAGGCTTTACCCATAGAATTCCCTTTTCTAACCAGAGCTTCAAGTAGGAAGAAACTAATGACTTCATTACCATCTCAATTCTGGGAAATGCTTGGTCCAGACCTGAATCATTAAAGGAAAGGTATAGCACTCTGTGTGACCTTACAGGATCAAAATGTTATTTAGAGCAATTCCATTAGTCAAGGCTATAAACCTGAAAGAACACACCCTTTTTGCGCCGGCACTTAGGCCATAAAATGGGAGCTGGGGGCGAGGGGAAGGCGTACGGGAAGAGGGAGAAAAAATATATTCTGCGCTCATTGTGCAGCACGATTTCCTCTGCTTTCTTTTGAAAAGCCTCCACTTCCAACACTTCTTCCCTTCACTCTGTGTTGTGACACGTTTAATGGCTCTTGTCGTTTTTCGCTCTTCCAGTGGATTATAATTGGGCTAGGGGTGATGCAGAAGCGAAGAATGATGTCAAAATTTTCAAGCAGCACAGGATGAAATAAATCTCTTCAGCAATGTCGTAATTAACAGCAACTCTTTTTTAAATTAGATAATTACATCTTTGACAAAAAGAAATTGGAAAGAACTTTACCTGTGTCTGTCTGTCTCCTGTTTACCCTTTAATCTATTGCGGCTTTTGTAGTACAGCTGTAAGCAGAGAGACCTTGGTTGGTGATAAACCACTTTCACCATTCTCCTCATCGATCAGTACAAAAATGGGACTAGCCATGGACTTGCTTCCTACACTCACAATTCATTTTATTAATACTCCAAATACACAGTATTTTGACTTTTTTATGGGCCTATTTGAGAATAAAATGAAAAACTTTTTTTTATCAAAATACAATAGCTAAACTGTATCTATCCTAGCCAAAATACAGTAGAAATTTCTTATCTGAACACCTGCCTCTGGGTAAATGCATTGTATATGGCTTACAGCGATGTCCGTTATAGTAGTAATGAACGGTGTTTGAGATTTGCAGGGAACACAAACCATACCCAGAATAAGAAAGAATCTGGGTTAGAGAGGTCTGCATAAACAGTTTTCTACTGTAGAGAAAGATTTCCAGATATGGGAAGTAGTGTTTATTCAGTTAAAAGAGAAAGCTACACACCTTATCAGGTATGGGTATGCTGGAAAGGTGAATTAGATCCATTACAGTGTTTCCAGCCAGCATGATAGTCAAACGGCCATGTGCGTGGTATTTGGTGAATTCTTGAGTGAGATAGATCTTTATTAGAGGTTTTGCCCATACCTACCTGAAGAGTCTTTATCTTGGTATCTAGTGGAGACCACCCTTTCCTAGGTAAATGTATCACATTATCTATCTCTGCAAGGATAGACAGAGCTGGCAAATCAGCATGGCTCCTACCTCTCTCACCCACCTCTAAATCTCCTGCTTCCTAAACCATCTTTCTTTGCCCATTCTCCCATGCTTCCCTCTGTGCTTGGAACTCACTTTCTGAACACACTAATTCTTCACCCTCGCTCCCAAACTTCAAATCCTTCCTGAAAATCTGCCTGTTCTGTCAGGTTTTCCTTCACTCCTCATGTCCAGACTGCTTGCAAATGTTCCCTCTGCAGCCTTTCATTCAGGTCCCCAGACCCTTCTTCTCTGTAACTAAAGCCACATGTGTGTACCTGTGACTTCTTAACGTTCTGAATGTATCACTGTCCTTGGTGTGTCCTAGATGGTAAGTCCTTTGGGGCAGGGACTGGTCTCCAGTTAATGATTGTTCAATGCCAGGTGCATTGCTGACACTGTCTAATAATAATCATTAATAATAAATAATTAAGAATAATATAATAAAGAAAGAATGAACAGATTTAAATCAAACAATATTTGCAAAACCACAAATACATACATGAAGAATCCTATTCACAGTAACATTTTTTAAAATCACTCTTTGAAGTGTCTGTGGCAGAGTGCAGCCTGTGAGGACTGCTGCCCCTTTCAGGGCACTGGGCACCAGGTGGGATGAGGCCAGTCCTATAAGAAAAGCCAGCCTGAGCTAAAAACGAGCTGAAGAGAAAAATGGAGTGGGACAGGACACTGGTCCTTTAAGGACAGGCAGCCTGGAGAGCTTGCCACGCCCACTCCTGCTATATAAGAGGAAAGAAGCCAGAGAAGGTTTCAGTCTCTGTCTTGGGAGCTGAAGAGGCAACATCTCCTGGAAACCTCTAACAAGGGAGCTGTCCAGTGCTGAAGCCCTGCTGGGAGAAGCTGAGGGAAGGATCCCCGAAGAGGGAAGCTGCTGATCCAGTTACTGAAGACAGGCTGAGCTCTGCCAGGAAAGACTTTCGGGGGTTGTTGTTATGCTGGAGAACTGTGATTACTTAAAAAGAACTGTGAATAGAGACTGTATATTACTGTATAGAGATGTTGTGGAGACTCTGAATATTGAAAGTATTGGAGCTAATTCCTTGGAAAGATTGCGTTATAGGGGTTGATCGTGACAAGACTCCTCCACTTATTTTATTTATTTATTTATCTATTTATTATCAATTTATACTCCACCCCTCATGTAAAAACAGCTCAGGGTGGCTAACAGTTTTAAAAGGGTAAAAAATACAGTAATATAAGTATAAAAGGATCATAATGATATAAAACAACATTGGGGAGGTCACAAAAAGTAAGTACAAAAACCCTACCACCCTAATCCACAACTCTCCACCCATTTCCCTTGTCAAAAACCTGGCAGAACAGCCAGGTCTTGCATTGTCGATGAAAGGAGGAGAGGTCTGGGGCTACCCAGGCTTCTGCCGGGAGGGAGTTCCACAGCCTAGATGTGGCCACTGAGAATGTCGTCTCCATTGTTGCCCCCTGAGATACCCAGGAGACTTTGAGATGGATGCTTCCGGCTGAATGCAGGGGTTCAATCCAGAGACCTGGGGTCGGGCCTAGGCCATATAGGACTTTATAGGTAAGCACCAACACCTTGAATGGGGCCCGAAAGACTATAGGCAGCCAGTGCAGAGAACGGAACACCGGTGTAATGTGCTCATGGCGTCTTGTCCCCGTCAGGAGGTGGGCTGTTACATTCTTCACCAGCTGCAGTCTCCAAACCATCCCCAAGGGTAGCCCCATGCAGAGTGTGTTACAATAGTCTAATCTAGAGGTTATGAAAGCATGGATGATGGTGACCAGGTCAGAGTCCGAGACATACGGCCGAAGGCATTGCACCAGATGTAACTGGCGGAAAGTGCTCCTCACCACAGCATCCACCTGGATATCCAGGGATGGGACAGTGTCCTATTCAGTCCCATGGGCTACCACCAGATGTAATGTTAGCCATTCATTTTTTGTTAAGACACATTCTTGTTATGTCTGTATGTGCAAACATGTTTCTTGCTATGTGCTAGGTGGCAGATACTTGTTAATCCACACTGATCTTAGATACTACAAACATGCATTTCTTACTAAATCATAGACACTGTTCCATCTAGCTAAGCATGCTAGTCTCTAGAGCAGGGGTGGGGAACCTCAGGCCTGGAGATCAAATATGGCCCACGGCTTGTTTTTATTTCGCCCCTTCCAGTTCTTGGATCTGGCCCATAGACCCAGTTCCTGCCCGCAAACACTGAAAGAGTGTGCTCATGGTGAAGGCATGCACACAAGGATAGGGGACTAATCCATGGCACAGATCCATGATCTGGACTCTCCTCTCCCTGAGTGCACCCCTTAAACATCTCTTCCCCCAGCTTTTATGCAGCACTTGGAGTTATACAAATTTTCAGAGTGGATCCTGGGACGAAAAAGGTTCCCCACTCCCCATGAGAAAGACATGGGCATTTGCAGAGCCGCTGTAGTTCCTCCAGGTCTGCATGATGACTGTGGAATGTGTTCAGAAGCCCCTACATAGGTTTAAATGAGATGTGCCATGTGTAAAAACTTGTTTCTCTGTTCAGCATCATTTGAGGTAGCTGGTCACCAGCATTTGCTAGCCACACCAGCTGTATTTGGACAACTTTTTCAAAACCTTTGTTCACTAGAAGCCGTGGAGAACACATGCCAGGAGCCAGAGTGCCAGTGAGCTGCCTCTTGGGGAGTCAAGGAGACTAGAGAATGAACAGGTGAGCAAAGGTGTTGCAAGACATGCCCTCCCTGCCCCCAGCCATATTTTTCCTATTACGTCATTGTAAAGCTGATGGCTGCCAGGGGCTTCCATATCAACTTTAGGGAATTTTTTGTGCTCGGGCCCAGTCACTGAAACCCATGGAGGGAACCACAGAAGGGGCAGAACCCATCATCATCTCAGATGATGAGGATTGAGAGGCCAACCATGGAGCATCCCCTTACAAAAGATACAACGCCTGGTGATGAGGACAACCTGGGCATGATGATGGTGGACTGACTTGGTAGACCCCAAAAATGTGACCTTTGTAATGGACTGGTAGTCAAGCTGCAGAAGTCACTACAATAGAAGGGCCATTCATACTCACTTGCCCCCTAAGCCAATGTAGCACCTAACAAAAACACGTTGTAACATCTCTGGGCACTTTCTCACCTTACAAAATGCGCTCGACTTGCCTCTGGGAAAATCTCAAGGAGGCAAATCAGGTGTGGTGTTTGTAACGTGGAAATGTTAACCCATGCATTTTTTGGCAGCAATCCTGCGGGGAATGCAAAGTCAGATTTACCAGCGCTTGGGACACATCACCTCCCCGTCCTTCCCCTGTGGTGCACGGTGTGAGAGTATTGGGAATACGGAGTACGTCACCACCTCCCTATGAAGATCTCTGGCTAGGAGGTTTCCTCCACCGCCTCTATCAGATCCTGAGGGAGAATTTTGACCCTTCCCTTTCCCTTTCCCACATCCCAGTTCCCCAACACAATGGTGCGACCGCACCTGGAATATTGTGTACAGTTCTGGTCGCCCCATCACAAAAAAGACAAAGCTGAACTAGAAAAGGTACAGGGAAGGGCAACGAGAATGATAAAGGGTATGGAACGGTTTCTGTACAAAGAGAGGCTTGAAAGGCTGGGTCTCTTCAGCTTAGAGAAGAGAAGACTGAGAGGCAATATGATAGTGGTTTATAAAATCTTGAGTGGTGTGGAACGAGTAGCTAAGGAACGGTTATTTATTTACTCTCTCAAATAGTACTAGAACTAGGAGACACTCTATGAAACTAGTTGCTGGCAGATTTAAAACAAATAAAAGGAAGTACTTTTTCACTCAACGCATAATTAACTTATGGGATTTGTTGCCAGAGGACATTGTCAAGGACAGTAGTATAGCTGGATTTAAAAAAGGACTGGATAAGTTCTTAGAGAGTAGGTCCATTAATGGCTATTAACCAAGTGGCTTACAGAATGAACTTCTTACTGTCGGGAGCTGGGAGCGAACAATGGGAAATGGATTCTCATTGTGACTGTTGGTTCTTCTCCCATGCGATCGAGACTGGCCACAGTCAGAGGACAGGATGCTGGGCTTGATGGACCATTGGTCTGACTCAGTATGGCACTTCTTATTAGGGATGTGCGAACAGAAAAGGGTTTGGTTGTTTGGCCCCAAAACTAAGTTCAGGTTTGTGGGTTCGGTCCCGTGGAGTTCGGTCTCACAGAACGTTCGGAAGGTTTGGCCGCGGTGGAGGCTTGGGGCGCTCCAGGGGGGCCTGTGGGGGCATGGCAGGCCATCGGAGACACAGCAGCAGCAGCAGCAGAAGAGACCAGGAAGGCTTGGCGCTTGGCCCCCCGGCTTGCCCGGGCAGACAGACTCGGCGCTTGGCCCCTGGGGGTGCCAGGGGCGCCATGGGTGGTCATCTGAGACCCAGCGGCAGCAGCAGCAGCAGAGGCCGGGAAGGCTTGGGGCTTGGTGGCTGGCCTGGCACCCCTAATTGGCTGGGCATTACAGGCTTCCAGCCATCAGTGGAGCAGCAGCAGACATTGGATTTCCTGTTAGCAGAGCCCATGGCAGCAGCAGCAGCAGACAGACATCTTGAAAAGCAACTCCTCCATCAACTTGGCCCCCAGTCTCAGGTGTTGTGGTGAGCAAATGTCCCCCACCATAGAAAAACCCGCTCGCTGGGGACACTCGGTGGGCAGGACAACAGACTCGTGGCCACTTTGGACAGGGCTGGCCACACGTCCCTCTGAGAGCTGTGTTGCCACCATGTTCTGCCCCTCCCATCAATGCTGTCAGTGGTGCAGCAGCAACAGCAGCCAGTTGAGGCCCAGAAGCATCAGTGAACCATGGAGGAGCTCGGGTGGGAGCATCTACCAAGTCCATCGGCAGCTGCAGTACATGGAGGGTGGCGTGGCTTTCAAGTGAAAGCCATGCGCATGTTGGGGGAAATGATTCCACTCAATGGGCAGCCCTTCTCGGTGGTCGGGGACATGGGGTTTAGGTGCCTGATTGGCTTCCTGGCCCCCCAGTTTAAGCTGCCCTCGCACACCACCCTGAGTCAGACTGCCACTGATGCCTGGCAGCCTGCCACGCCCGGCCAAGCAGGGGTGGCAGCCACTGAGTCCTGGCCGGGCCTCTGCTGCAGCTATGTCGATGTCTGGCAGCCTGCAATGCCCAGCCATGATGGTGACTAGAACTGGAGAACCCAGCAGGAGAGCGAGCAGAACTGGAGGCCTGCCAACACCACCCTGAGTTGGCAGGTGGTGCCAGCCCTGTACTGGGCTTTAAAGGAGCAAGTGAGGGAGCAGCTGGCAGGGGATGGGGGTGCCACCATCCACTTCACCACCGACCTGTGGTCAAGTAGGAACGTGCAGCATGCCTACCTGGCAGTGACGACGCACTGGTGGCAGGATCTGGAGGCAGCATTTGGCAGATGGCAAGAAGGGTCCCAAAGCATGGTATAGGTGGGCCCTGCTTCAGGTGGAAGTCATGGATGCCGCAACCCCCCCACTTCTTGGGGGGGGGTAGCTCCCTGATCAATGGGGGGAGGAAACTGGCCAGATTCTTTAACCAGAATGTGATGGGCAGTGACCTCCTCCGGGCGAAGCAGGCCGAGCAAGGCTCCCCAGTGCACCAGCTGGTGCAGGATGTGTCCACTCAGTGGAATTCCTCCATGTTCCTGATACTCGAGCGGCTTCTCAAGCAGAAAGCTGCCCTGCATCAGGTTCAACTGGTGATGGATAGCGGGGCACCTCCAGGGTACTATGGGGTGGAATGGGAGATCCTGGCTCACACTGTCTTTGTTCTGAGGCCGTTCCTGGCCTTGACGGAGACCATCAGCTTCTCCACAGCCACCATCATCCAAGTGACCCCTCTCATGCAGAGTCTCCTCGGGAGACTGGAGGAGATTCTCCAGGGGTGGGATTGTGGTCCTCAGGGCAAGAAGCTGGCAGCTGAGCTGGTTGTCCTGGTGCAGCAGCTGAAGGCAGGGTTGAAGGTGCGGTTTGATGAGCTCCTGCAGTGGGAGGAATATGTGTTGGCAAGCAACCATGCTGGGCCCCAGGGTCAAGGGCAGCATGGCATGCCAGACACTGCTCTATGGCCACTGGAAGGGTGAGCTGGTGGAGAGGGTCTGGCAGGCAGAGAGGGCTCTGGACAG
>QEPC01003632.1:1232183-1265231 GCA_003113815.1 Sphenodon punctatus | reverse complement strand
AGGCAGGCTTTGATCTAGGCCACCTGGGTGGGCAGACAGGCAGTGTGGCATGAGCAGAAGGCAGACTGAAGCAGGCTTTGATCTAGGCCACCTGGGTGGGCGGGCAGACAGGCAGTGTGACATGAGCAGAAGGCAGGCAGACTGAGGCAGGGTTTGACCTTGGCAACCTTGGCGGGCAGACAGGTAGCATGGCATGAGAGGCAGTAGGGAAGGCAGGCTGGGACCTTGGCAGGGCACTCAGATAGGCTGGCAAAGACTGTGCAGCACGCGCGAGAGCCAGTCACATAGGCGGGCCGAGATCATCTAGCTAGAGGCCGGCTGACAGGCTTACAGTTTCCCAATGCCACCCTGCGTCATGAGGTCAGTCAGATAGGCCGGCCGAGGCCATGTAGTCAGAGAGAGGAAGAGGCAGGGTGGGCGCCGAGCATTGGGAGGGAGGTACAGCACCTCAGCAAAGCAGCAGCAGCCCAGATTGAGGAGGACCCCCTTCCCAAGACTGCCCCTGGCATGGGATGGCGTGTGCCACTGCACCATCAATCCATGTCCAGGGGCAGCTTGGGGAATCCCAGCAGTGGAAAGTTCACCTTAAGGAACAGGAACTGCTCCACCAACTTGGCCCCCAGTCTCAGGCGGTGTGACAAGCAAATGTCCCCCTCCATGGAGAACACCAGCTCACTGGGGACACTCGTTGGTGGGCAGGACAAGAGACCCTTGGCCACTTTGGACAGGGCCAGCCACACGCTGGTCTTGCTGGCCCAGAAGGCCAAGGGATCGCTACTGGGTTCTATGCATGGCTCCTCCTCCAGGTGGCTCTCCACTGCTGCTGAGGTGCTGTCGTACTCCCTCATGTAATTGTCCTTTGGCACCACCTCCACCAGTGCCCTCAGCCAGCCATGCTGCCTGCCCTGCTGTGCACGAGCCCATGTTCGCCAGAGTGGCCTGCACATAGGAGCTGCTGGTGCTGGAAATAGGGGTGCTGCTGCCACTCAGCCTGCTGCTGGTGTTGCTACTGCTAGGGCTGGGGGAAGGGATAGACCCCATTGGCCGAAAGGGGTGGCTGCTCCCACTCCTACCATCCCCAGAGGCGTGCTGCTGCTGCTGCTTCAGAGCCCGCTCTGCCTGCTGGACCCTCTCCACCAGCTCACCCTTCCAGTGGCCATAGAGCGGTGTCTGGTGTGCCACGCTGCCCTTGACCCTGGGGTCCAGCATGGTTGCCAACACGTATTCCTCAGGAGCTCATCGAACTGCGCCTTCAGTCCTGCCTTCAGCTGCCGCACCAGGGCAACCGCCTCATCTGCCAGCTTCCTGCCCTGAGGGCCACAATCCCGTGGTTGATGAAAGACATCAAATGCCACGTAACACATGTATTCAAGTTTTAATATACAACCTTAAAAACACATGGTAATGGCATACATGGTATCCAGCTTTTGAGTACAGGACCACGAGGAAATTAGCTGCTCCACGGAGATTCATGTCTTGAGATTTATTGATTCAGCACATATTTATATGGGGCATTGATCAGCAGTAGAGGAAAGGAATTTGTGGTCCCATGGCGCCTGCCAGTGGCATTAGTTGTGTGCTCATCCAGTTTCCACCCAGTGTCCATTGAAGAAGGGGAAAGATCCCTGAAACGCGTCTGGACTTTTGGGCTGTCTGTCTGCCAATTTTTGGAATTTTGGAGGACCATGCCACATGCACACGCCATTGTATAGTATGTCAACAACATACAGTACGAATATGTTAGTGTGTTTTTAAGGTTGCTTATTAAAACTTGAATACATGTGTTACGTGGCATTTGATGTCTTTCATGTTGAATAGTTTTGTACAGACATTTGATGTCTTTTATGTTGAATACTATGGATAGGCAGGCTTGCAGCCACAATATCAGCAGTTTTTAATTTTTGTGCAGTAATGTGAGGTCCGTGTACCCCACATTTCATTCATTGATTTTTACTTTTGGTGCTGCCTTGCACACACTTCATGTAATTATTCTACCACATGGTTGTTTTGTCAAATAAAATTATGTTATATGCTTGTCCATCAGGTTAGAATATGTGCTTGGTCATTGAACCATAGCTTTAGATTTCCTCCTTTTTTCAAACCTTGGCTAACACACCTCAGGTGGTGTG
The DNA here is from genome assembly GCA_003113815.1 of Sphenodon punctatus. Classification (NCBI taxonomy): domain Eukaryota; kingdom Metazoa; phylum Chordata; class Lepidosauria; order Sphenodontia; family Sphenodontidae; genus Sphenodon; species Sphenodon punctatus. The sequence continues at coordinate 1,263,102 of QEPC01003632.1, read as the reverse complement.
GGAGGTAGTCACCAATCCCCTTCCCCCCAGTTTCTGGCCACAATCCTGCCCCTGGAGAATTTCCTCCAGCTTCCTGAGGAGACTCTGCACCAGAGGGGTCACCTGGATGATGGTGGCCGTAGACGAGCTGATGGTCTCCGTCACGGCCAGGAACGGTCTCAAAACAAAGACCGTGAGTGCCAGGATCTCCCATTCTGCCCCATCGTACCCTGGAGGTGCCCCGCTGTCCGTCACCAGTTGCACCTGATGCAAGGCAGCTTTCTGCTCAAGAAGCCGGTCGAGCATCAGGAAGGTCGAATTCCACTGCGTGGACACATCCTGCACCAGCTGATGCACTGGGGAGCCTTACTTTGCCTGCTTTTCCCGGAGGAGGTAGGTCACTGCCCTTCATGCTCTGGTTAAAGAAACCGGCCAGCTTCCTCCCCCAATCGATCAGGGAGCTAAGGGTGCCTGCCTCAATCACCTTCTCCCCCAAGCCCAGAGAGTCCCTGAACACCAGGTGAAGGGTTTGTGCGGCGCAAGGGATGCTGGTGAAGCCCCCCTCGCGGACTGCCCTCAATATGTTGACCACATTATCGATCACCACGCACCCCTTAGTGAAGGGCGCACCAGGCGTGACCCGCCTGGTGGTGGTCAGGGCTGCCTCGATGTTCTGAGATGCGTGGGGGCCATCCATGACTTCCGCTTGAAGCAGGGCCCACCTATACCCTGCTTCGGGACCCCTCCTGCCACTGCCAAGTGCTGCCTCCGGGTCCTTCCACTAGTGCGCCGTCACTGCCAGGTAGGCGTGCTGAGCGTTCCTGCTCGACCACAGGTCTGTGGTAAAGTGAACGGTGGCATCCCCAGCCCATACCAGCTGTTCCCTCACCTGCTCCTTTAAATCCCAGTACAAGGGTTGCACCACCTGCCAACTCAGGGTGGTGCACGACGGCAGCTTAAACTGGGGGTCAAGGAAGCCAATCAGGCACCTGAACTGCATGTCCCCAACCACTGAGAAGGGCTGCCCATCCAGGGCGATCATTTCCCCCAACATGCGTGTGGCTTTCACTTGATGTCCTGCAGCTGCCAATGGACTTGGCAGCTGCCCCCACCCCAGCTCCTCCATGGTGGTCTGATGCTGCTGCTGCTTCTCCTGCTGTTCCCCCCTAGCAGCAATACCACTCCTGCTGCTAGAGGCAGCTGTTCGAGCAGAACGCTTGCCTGCTGATGGAGATGGACGACTGGCTGCTGCATTTGGGAGCCCGCTGGTGTCCACTGCCCCTGCCTGCCCACTTAGCAGCACAGCACTGTGGCATCCCCTCAGGTGCCTCGCCATGGCAGTGGTGCCAAGGTTGGTGAGCACCTGCCCACGCTTCACCACCTTCTGGCACAAAGTGCACTGCACCTCCTTGGGATCATCTGCCCGCAACAACTTAAAATGCTCCCAGACGGAGGATTTTTTGTCCCCTCCTGCCTTCTGGCCTGCACCAGGTGATGCACCACTGCCAGTGCTGCTGGGAGGGGCAAAACATGGTGACAACACAGCTCTCAGAGGGACAGCCATCGCCTCAGCTCCAGACATCTCCTCCGTGGGACTAGTGTCTGCCTCGCTGTCCCCAATCACAGTGATGTCCTGTGAAGGGGAGTACTGGGACCCTGAGGCTGATGGACTGCCCACCATGCTGCTACCAATCTCCCTGTGCCCTCTATACCTGCTGTTGCTGCTGCTCCTCTCCCTGCTGCCATTACCTAGGGATCCGGCCCTGCCTCCACCAGCCGAGGTGGAATCCACCAGCTCTGGACTGCTGGGGATCACCTCAATAATGGGGGACAATGGTGGCCCATGGTGAACTTCGTACCCTGCCCCTGAAGCCCCTGCACCTACTCCTGCAGCCGCAGCAGAGACAGACGCAGCCTCCTGCACTGCAGACCTTTCAGTGCCCTGTGTGGCAGTGGAGGACACTGGCAGGAGGTGCCGCCGAACCACACCACAGCTAGTGCCACTGCTGGGAGCCTTGGAAGCCTGACTGCCAAAATCAGACCTGTGGAGTTTGGGGCGTGATGATGGGCTCAGACTGCTGCCTGCTGCCACTCCGCTGGCACAGCCCCTGCCACCTCTGCCATGTGCCCCATTGCCCGCCTTACGGGCAGCAGACTGCCCTCTCCTGCTTCCCTTCTCCATGTCTTCCAACCCAAAGAATGCACTTGGAAATTTTATATATATTTATATTTATTTATTTATTCATTCAAATTTGTAATATAATATATATATATCTACACTAACTCTAACTGCTATTAACTATAATAAAATCTATGGAACTAAATGGCCTAGTCCTACAAACACACTATCAAATATTAAAACTGAATCACTACACACTATCTATCTATCTATCTATCTATCTATCATCGGGATGGGGGGGACACAGACAGCTCACAACAAACAACACAGGGAGGGGTACAAAACTGAAATGAAACCTAAATCAATCTAATGCTACTCTAAATAAATCCAAAAAACAGGGGAAGGGAATCAGGGATGGAATATATACAGAGAGGAGGGAAGGATTCAATGGAGGGTAGGGAGAAAGAACACAGGGAGGGGTAAAAAAAAACAACACCACCTAAATCTATCTAATCTAATCTAAATAAATGAAACTAAGGAGGTAAATGTGTGGAAATGGGTGAAATAGGAGGAGGATGGCAATGGATTGGGAGGAACACAAACTGCTGGGAGAGGGAGACTTCTGAAAACACCTGCTGACAGGATCAGTGGCTAACTCAGAACGAATTGGAAGGGGGGAGGGCAATGACTTTTGTTACTTGCTGCGCCCGCATTACCACAAGCCCCATTGGCTCTGTGCAGCCTAGTCCCATGCCAATTGCAGACTGTGAAGCCAGTGGTCTGAGGAAAAGAGGGATGGTGATTGGGCAGGCTGACTGCTAGTCCAAGCCTCTCCACCCCTGGTGCCAGGAAGTCTGCTCCTCAGCTGCCCCCCCTCCCTGGGCCTTCCAGTCACGTTTTTCCCTCCCAAACGTGGCTGAATTCTAGATTTTTTTCAACAAGTCAATGCCAGGTTTATACCAAAGAGCTAACTTCTTTTGAAACATCATCATGGGCTCCTTTGATTGTCTAATTCTGTATTTTTGACATGTTTCACAAGCTTTAATATCTTTCTGCAACAATTTGGAAGCTATTGGTGTGGTGCCTCAAATCCTATTGAGTACTGAAAGTTTTAAGTTTATAATAAGGACTGGGTATGGGTTGCCAAGTCCTCCCTAGGCAAATAGCTTTTATGATTATCTGTAATGTCTCATTCTATGTTGTGGCTGCAGCAGCAATTACTTTCTGCATTCTGAGTCTAGGCATGTTTGCTTTATTTATTCTCCATGTCAGACTCTGTTCCTCTCTAGGTCTGTCAAAAGTTCTAGAAAGTGTGTCTGCCACAATGAGGCCTTTGTCTGGTTTGTATTCTCTTTGTAAATCATAGAACTGTAATATAAAGAACAACCTTTGTATTTGATGAAGAGTGTCTGCTCCCTCCTGTTTTCCTGTACTAGACACCAGTGGCTTGTGGTTTCTTTTAGCTATCTCTGGTTTGCCATAAACACGTGAAAGTTTCTGCAACCATGGACTAGGGTTAAGACCTCCTTTCTGTATATTACTTCCCTGTTTTGATTAGTGCTTTGGAAGCATATGCCACAGACTTCAAGTCATTGCCACATTTTTATATACGTACTGCATCAATGCCTTCCTTAAAGTCATCTGTAGACAGCTGAGTCTGGCACTTACTTACATAGAATCTTAAGAACTGGAACTTTCCTTCTTAAACTGTTTGTTGGTTTTCAAACTCCTTGTTATGACTGGAATCCCATTTTCATTGGGCATTTTGGAATAGGAGCACTTCCACACTAATGGTGTTATCAGCAAAACTTGATGCAAATTTCTCTATAAAGTTTGCCATTCTTAAGAATCTTTGTATTCTTTATCTGTTGGGGGCTATTGGAAATTATGTGAACCCAGCTGTGGTTTCTGTCTGTATCCCTTGTTTATTCCATTTTTCTTGCAGACAAGTTTATTTCTCAGCTACAAAATCAGATTTTTCATTTAGCTGTAAACCTGCCATATGAATCCATTCTAGGGCTCTGTGGAGTCTCCAGTTATGTCCGACTACTGTTCTACCCCAGATCAGAATGTCATTGTTTTAGACCTTTATACCTTCAATAACTTGAAAGTTTGTGGTACTGTTTTATGAAACACTTCAGGGGCAGCGCATAACCCAAATGGTAGTCTGCAAAAGCAGATGCTTCCAAACTGTGTGTTAAAAGTTCACAAACATGTGTTATTTTTTCCTATGGGATCCTGTCAAAACCCAGAGGATGCACTCAGAGTAGAGAAATATTTGGCTTTGGCTATTTCTTCAAAGATTTCATCCCTCATGGACAGAGGAAATTGTTCCCTTCTTACATACATACTTATTTGTTTATTGTCTAAACGTAATTGAATGGTTCCATTTTTCTTTCACACTATAACAAATGGATCAATTCAATTAGGTCTTCAACTTTCTTTGTTAGATCTAGTGCAACTAATCTGTCTCACTTCTCTTTAAGTCTTTGTCTCAGAGCAAGAAGGCCATTCCTAGAGGCATGCATTGTGGCATGGGTGGGCTCTGTCAACTATATTTTGTATTCTGTTGGCAGCTTTCCAGTTCCTTTTAAGACATCTGGAAATGGATCCTTTGCCTTTATGATCTCCTACTCCTCGAATGAGCGCACACTCTCTGTACAAGGCCAAAGACTTGACATGTGTTCTACCCATTCTTTTCTCTGGCACAATTGCAACATTATCTTTTCAACATTCCCATGTATCTTTACATTAAGCTTACATACGCTAACAATTAGAATCAGCTCCCCACTCTAAGTTCAGAGATTTACCTATTTTTTTCCAATATACCTTGGTGTGTCCTTCAGTCCAGTCCAGTAGATTCTGGCATCCTGTTTGCCTATGTGTCAGTGTCCAACTTAAAAGTCACGAAGGTTCCATTCATGTCCAAAGTTACTTGATGCTGCGTGCTGTTTCATGCAGAACTCCTATGAAGAATCCTTTTTCACTGGTGTCGACGTTCTTTTTTTTAACATTTTGTTTCTTTTTGAGCACATGCTGCTTCTACTTGCAAACTCTTGCAAAGAGGTTAAACTTTTTACAGTCGTTGAAGCATTTTCCAAATGCTGGACACTGGTGTGGTCTATGGTTGCTACTCTAGCATGTACAATTCTTTGTGCTGTCATCTGCACATTATTTCAGCTGCTTTTTGCAGGCTTTTCTTCCAAGCTCGTCCCTCTGTTCTGCTTCAACATTTTCATGTGGTTTTGAGGATCCTGTCCACAGCTTCAGTGCATTCTTTTTCTGCTAAAAGCTTCAATCTAGCCTGGATAACTTCTGTTGATGTACACATTTGCATTACCTTTGTTGGGTTGGCATCTGGATCTTCCTGCAGTGTTTCTGTCCTAGACCCCTATTACAGTTTGGTATCCAATGAGGGAATTTGTGAGCCCTCCAAAGCTGTTTGGCGCAGTAGCCTGAGATCAGTTCACAAACTCCCACATTTCTCCATTTTTAAAAGAGTTCTCATGTGGAAATTGTATCTTTCAAAGGCCTCATTTCTACTGGTAGTGCAGTTCTTCTCAAATTTCTCATAACTAACCTGCACTTCATGGCTTACCTGCAATTTTTTTTATATACACATGAAGTGCCTCTAGCCCAGTTGTGTTAAAGGAAATAGCTACCTTTTATTTCCCTGGTTTCTCTGTAGCCCCCCTTGCCTACGTGTCAAGGCTGAATTGCTCCTTGAGCCTCCTCCGGTTGTCTGCTGCATACCGGGAGAGTTTAAACTCAGCTGGGGCTCTTAGCTGCCTCATTTCCAGGCTTGCTCTTTCAATTCTTCAGCACATCTTGCAATCCACTTCTGCTCCCATGTGGTGCTTAATGGGTTCTTATGAAAGGAATCTGAGACAGCACATGAGGAAGAAAGGATGTTGTAAGAGGTTTTACACAAAACTTGTGTGGAGATTTTATCTCTCCTGGTGCCTAGTGAAGAGACTGCCCCTTCTAGTGTAAAAGTATCAATTTATGTACCTCTGCAAGGTTAGAGAGCTGACTGATCAGTATGACTTTTTAAGAGATACTGTTCTCACAATGTACACCCCCCTCCCATGATGATCCATAAGTGGAAGCGTTTCACTATTGCACATGCACACACCTTTATGCTTTTGAACAGCCTCATCTCATGTACAGCTAAAGGGGGAAATATACCTAACTCAGGTTTGTGAAGAAGACTGCATGCACATTTTGTGTGCTGTATTATCTTGCATACTTCTGGCTGCCGTGATGCCAATTAATGATGCTAAATAGTTTGATTTTTAAAAAATCCATGTTGTTGCCTATGAGATAACAGGTTTCTTTTTGTGTGTAAATTATGAGGCAGCTATGTGCCCTAGCTTAGAACCACAGTTCTTTTTTAAAAAAATGTTTTTTAAAAAAATATCTGGGAAAAGATTTTTAAAAAAACACTGTTGTTTAAAACCTTAAAATAACATTCCTTTAAAATATAAGAAATTCAGTCATCGCCAGGTTTAGCATGTCAGATATTCTCTTTCAACTTCTACTTTAGAGAGAAAAGAATGAGTGTGGCAGGGCACAACCTGATGTGGCTGTGGCCCCTTTAAGAGAGTAGCAAGTGAGGACTGGGCAGGCTGGGTTGTGACTGGTACATCTGGGTACAGGTTTGGCAGAACCAGTCCCAGTGAGACATGTAAAAGAGTTGGTGAAGCCCAGAGTTGAGTGTGGGATGCTAATAGCCCTTTAAGGGTTGAGAGACTAAAAGACCAGCAATGCTCAATCCTTGGATATGAGGAGAGCCAGAGGGAGCTCAGTCAGTACCTGGATGTGGAGAGGAGAGGAACTCTGCTGGAGAGATGCTCTGTTGAGGATCCCTCTCCATGGGGCTGACTCCTAGTCTGGACAACTAGAGAGCCCAGTGTATGGACTTTGGAGACTTGGGCTATGGAATGGCGTCTGGCACTTGATGTTCTCTAGGGTGCTGATGACTGGATGGTGAGTGCAGTACAGACTTGCTGAAGATTCAGGAGTTTGCTTATGGACTATGGGGAAGTGGCCTAGCTGGGTCAGGGACCTGGGTCGCCAGAGGGGCTGGTCCCCAGCATTAGAGACTATGGGTAATTTCAGATGTTACGTGCTCCCAAGTTGCCACAGTGGATCCCCAACCATGGAAAGCCGCTGAACCCCCACCTGTGGTTCTGACAGGCCCCAAACAGACATGATGGGAGGGTTACCATGGCAAGAAAACAGCCAGCCAGGCCACGAACCGGGACAGTGCAACAGATGTTACGCTGATGCCGGACCGTGGCAAGAACCCCCAGAAACCACTGGGGTGGGGTGGGATATAGACATGGCCGACTGAGGGCAAAGGAAGCCAAATGTGCCACAAGGCACAGCCCACACTAGGGAAATGGGAAGGGAGGAGGAGGAAGGAGGAGAACGGCAGAGGAGAAGGAAGCCACAGATAGAGCAGAACACAAACCACACATAGACACCAGCAGGCACACACACAGCTGAAAGGGAAAGTAATTCAGGGGAGGCTCACAGGGGCACACAAGGGCACAACAACAAGAGGATGGGAATGGACAGACACCCAGGGAGAGACACGGGGACAGGGCACCTCACACACCTAGGAGCAGCCGCTCAGAGAGGGGAAATGGTGAACACCACACTGGGAAGCCCAACAGAGAGCACCAAAGAAAGGGGGGGGGCAGAGGTCAACAACGGGCAAGGATATAGGAGGAACAAGGGGCCGGTAGGCACCCAAAAGCCCAGGGACAGCACGGACAGCACGAGGCATCCAACAGCAACACAGGGCGCTGAACCCACAGGGGTCCCCATGCTGACAGAGCAGGGTCACAGGGTAAAAGCCACCAATCCGATGAAGTCACTGGAGAGGGCCGAGGCAGATCCCAACAGCAAGACACCCTGTCCCGGATGAACATGCAAGGACAACAAGGGACCGAGTCCTGAGCCGCAGACAGCTGCTGTAGCACCCCCCACAACAATCTCTCCTTAAAACTCACCTCTTTCGCTCTGCTCTGTCTGACTCTTTATCCTGCTGAGCCACTATTCCTATACCTACGTTCTGTTTACCCTTATCCTTGCAACATGGACCTGCCTGCTGTCATTCTCATCGTAACCAAGCCAAGTACGTGCACTTGAGACCTCGCATCTTCATGAATGCTAGACCCCTTGTCTCTCCCTCTGTTCCCCTTCCTAAGTCTCTCCCCCAGCTCCTGTCTCTCAGATTGTAAGCCCTAGGGGCAGGGACCGTGTCTATTTTATTACTTTGTAAAGTGCCAGGTACACTGCTGGTGCTATATAAATGTTTGTTAATAATAATAATAATAATAATAATAACAACAAGGGGAAGCCAGTTGTCACAGGCAGGAGATCCCCAGACACAGAATGACACTGAGGCATCACAGAGGTGGGGGCAGGTCATGGACACAGGCGGGGAGCCAGCGGAGCAAGGGAAGCCAAGGTCCACGGGGATTCCCCAGTACAGTTAGCACCCACCAGTATAACAGGAGGGTGGGTCACGGAAACGAACCTCATGGTTCCAGATGGTAAAGTGGTGCCATACAGATGGCCCCGGGATACAGGCAAACCGGCACAGTCGAGCTGAAGGGAGGAAACAGGACAGCAGTGGGTCCGGAAAGGGAATGATGGAGTGGGTCACATAACGGAATGTCCAGGGAGGTGCAGGGAGCAGACGCTGGAGACGACAGTCAAAACACAAATTACCCTGGGGGGACCTACAGCCAGCTGCACGGGGTCACGAGAGGGGGGTGGTGGGATGGGGTGGCCCAAAAGATGAACGTGCAGCCACTGCAATATGCCCCGCCGATAGCTCATCCATGCCATGTGGTGGGCAACAAGATAGTAGGCCTCAAAAGGATCGGGACCAGTGAGTCCAACCTGAACATCGGCATGGGACCAGATCTCAGACAGCGCCAACAGCTCGGGTCTGGTGGGATCGGGCAAGGCATAGTCAGCCGCAGGGGGTCACGACAGTTGTCTGAACTCCAACAGGTGGTAATAAGATGCTCCACGTGAACGCTGGTAGCCACGGGCCCCCAGGATGCAGCAGAAGTAGGACACAACCAGGGCAGGGCCGCCGTCCGCAAGATAGGTCTGGAAGCTGGACAAGGCACATACAGATAGAGCTGACACCATCTCAGCAGCAGACCATAACACCTGCGGCCTCTTCCAGAATGCGTCCATTCAGAAAGGGACAGAGGCCCAGCTCCTCTGCATGGAGCCGACATTCGGAAGCGCTAGCCGCATATCCAAAGCGGCGAAGGCCCGAGCTCAGACACCTATAGGCGTCTGGGAGGGTAAATGGGCAGTTCAGGAGCAGTTGAATGGGCTGGGAATGCCACAAATCAGCTAGAGTCATGGTCTCCCTGTAGGTCTAGCAATGCGGACTGGCTGCAGAACCGCAGAGCGGGAGATTTGAAGCAGGTGTATCGACCATGGTGCAGCTGGCAGAGTGTCTGATAAGCAAGGAAAGAAGGGCCCCACAAACCAAAGCAGGCAGAGGAGGCAACCAGGGGAGCTCCAAGGACACGCGATAAGGGTACAGGCAGCACTATGGGAAGGCTAGGAAGCGATGCATGGGGAGTGGACACAGCACAGCTGCAGGAACCAAAACCCGGGGACGGCCTACACACAGATAGCAGTGTTACACAGACAATGTACAATCAACTATACAACGCCCTCACTTAGCCACCTACATGCCTGAAACATGGCCCTCTGCTCCCCCCATGCAGCTGAGCAACCACAACCACAATACCTGCCAGCGAGTGGTACCACGGAGCCCATGGCATACAGGTGTGGCCCTCCTGGTATGGGTGAGCGGTCCTGTGCCACCCAGACCATAGCCCACAACCAATAGGTGAAGCACCACGGTACAGGGCCCAACGGACAGCCGCTGGCATGTGGGCATTTGCTGGCTACAGGCCCATTATTGGGAGCCACAACCTGCAGCACATTGGCAGGAGCGTGCTGCTGAGCAGTGTGCATAACACTGGTCGGTGCTCTAGGGGCACTTACCTGCTCAGTTCCTCACTGGTACCAGCCATGGATGCCAACCAGTGGGGTGCCCGTTGGCTCTTACTGGAGATCATCGCTGAGTGGTACCATCAGCACACCAAGCTCCAGCGGGTCACCACAGAGCTGTTCGAACTGTACACAGGGGTCCAGGAGTGCCTGACCCGTTTCGCTGCAACCAGCCTGCTTGCCCACCACAGGCGCACAGGCTGTCCGCTGATTGTACGCACCCATCCAGCTGCCCTAAGATAAGTAGCTGCTCACCACTACGGAGGCCCACTGAAAGGTGCCTCTGGGCCGTGCACAGGGCCCAGCAATGGTGGGAGGGGGCCCTGACACGATGGAATGATGATGCTTGGAGGGTCCACTTCAGGATGGACCTGCGTACCCTCCTGTGACTAGCAGAGCTCTTGTAGCCCTGGCTGGAGCAACATCACACCCCCATGTGCTCCCCTATACCAGTTGTACAGCGGGTGGGCATTGCAGTCTGGGCCCTGGCCACTCCAGATTCCTGCTGTTCCATGGTACAACACTTCGGTGTGGGTCTGACAACCGTCACCTGCATTATCTGTGACTTCTGTGAGGCTGTGGAGGCGGTTCTCCTCGTGTGATTGAGGCTTCTGGGTTCCCTAACTGCCTAGGCGCTATTGATGGCACCCATGTCGGGATCCTCCGTCCCCCCCCCCCCCCGATGATGCAGCCGAGTACATCAACAGGCACCAATACCATTCATTGCAGCTCCAGGCCATTGTTGATCACCGGGGTTGGTTCACAGATATCTTCACCGGCCACTCTGGCTGCAGCCACGATGCCCAGATCCTCACCATCTCCCCTCTCTTTGCATGGATGAACATGCAGATGACCTGGATCGAGGGGGTGTTGATGCCCTATGCATAATTTTAGACCTGGCTTATCCACTGCTCCGATGGCTTATGAAGGCCTATCCAGTAACCAGGAATCAAATGGAGTCCCTGTACGACACCCGGCTGTGCACCTCAAGGACCATGGTCGAGAGGGCCTTCGGTGCCCTCAAGCAGCAATGGAGGTGCTTTGCAGGGCATCTGGACTATTCTGTGGAGACCTCTGCCCTCATAATTGGTGCCTGCTGCATGTTGCACAATATCTGCGAGACCGATGGAGCCGCTCTGGAGTATCCCATGCCACATAGGCCAGGTGGCCCTGTCCTTCTATATGTGAAAGTGGTGAACCCCAGGGAGTACCGTTATGCAAATCAGATACGAGCAGCTCTTATGAGACATATATCCAGGGTGCCCCTGCCCTGAGGCTACTGGGGTGCTGCAAAGGACAGTAAGCTGTGGATCCCCAGTAGTCCCCGGTGCCTGTAAGCTGTATCCCCATATCGTGTCCCGTGAGTGCTCCCTTCCCTCTGGGTCCCACTAGGTGTTTACCCCGTTGCCCCAGGATCCGTGGTGTAGAACCCCTGGCATAGCCATGCCCAATGGGGCCGTATCCTGACCCGCTACGTGGACAATCCCCAACATGATTAGCTAAGAACTACAGACATGATGGGTACAGTGTATAAAGGTGCATTTATTATATTCACAGTGCTCTCAGTGTCTACTTCCCCCTCCCCGTCCTGCTTCCTGGGCCGACCCATTGCCTGGCAGACGGCTTGGTGGTATGTGACCCGCCCTTGCCTGCACTGACATTCCCCTCCAGTGTTTCCTGGCTCTGCCACGGCTCCTGGCTGTCCTCTGTGACGGGGTTGGGGTCTGGACTGGGCACAGGACTGCCTGATGCTGCTGCATCTGCCTGGGAAGCTGCTGCCATCTCATCCCCTGTGGGACAAGTAGGCGAATGCATGGACCCTGTGGCTTAGACTGCTGCAACTGCTGTAGGATGGGCAATGGGGGTGGGATGGGTGGTGGGTCTGGGGCCGCAGCTGTCATGGTGCCCGGGGGTGCTGCTGCCATGATGTAGGTGCTCATGGTGCCCGCATGTAGCAGCAGCGAGGTGCTAATCTTGAGCAACTGGTCCAATTTCCTGAAGTGATCCACTCCCAGGCGGTCAATGGTTTGGGTCATTCGCTCGAATGCCTCCATTTGTCTGGTGTAGTCCTGTCTCTCCTGCCTCCTCTCCTTCCGCATCTCTGCTAACAGGTGCCTGTCCCTTCCCTCCACCTGCTGTACAGCTCTGTCAGTGGCAGTCTCCATCCTGTCTATGGATACGATCATTGCCTCCCCTGCTGTGTGCTTGTATGAAGGATCTCCTCTGCTAGGTCCTCCTGTCGGCGGCGTACACGTGCCCTGTGCTTGTGCATCCTCTGGGCCAGGGGAACGGGTCCCTCTTGTGGCTGGGTAGCCTGCACGGGCTGTGGATCTGTGGGATATAGGATAGGTATGCTTGGTTGGATTCCTGTTAGCTGTACGTGTACCTCCCTGGATCGGTGCTGGGGGGGTGGGGCTGGGATCCCAGCACGTCTGTCCCCTTTCCCTTGGGTAGTAGGGTCCCCTCCCCTCCCCTCCCTCCATGTAGTTGTGACCCACGACCCCCTCCCTTTTTTCCTTGTGTTCACCCTTGGCACCACTTCCGGCAGCTCTACTTTCCATTCCCCTGCGGCCTCTGGGATCCATGTGTGCGTGTCCATCCACCCCCCTTGGGCAGCTACCCTCTGGTGATCTCCAGGGCTGACTGGAGCCCTTCATGTGCAGGATCCAATCCAGGGCATCATGTGCAGGATCCAATCCAGAGCCCCCCTGCTGGCTCACCTTGCTGCTCCTGCTGCTGCTGCTCCCCCGCCGCCTCATCCTGCTGTGGGTGTGGTTGTGGTCCTGTGTGGGAACAAACATGGTGGTGGGTCATTGGGGTGCTTGTGTCCTTTTCTCCTAGTCCCTCCCGTCCCCTCCCTCTCCCAGCATCCAGTGGGCCACGTCCCTTCCGCTTACCTTTCTCTGTGTACTCCAGTGCTCCCGGTGCACGTTCCCCCTCCTTTACCTCCTCTTCAAACTCGGTCACACCTGTGGTAATGGGTGGGTGGGTGGGTTGGTTAGTACCATTCCCTGCCTGTTGCCCCCCCCTTCTCCCTTTGCTGTGTCCATGCTGGCCCCTGTGTTTTCCACACCCTGTGCCTACCTTCTATGTCTGTCTCTGAGTCCTCTGTGCCCGGCTGCTCTATGAGACTCTGTTGCGAGTACTCCCATGTGTCCACTGGCTCAGGGTGACCAGTGTGTCATCGTTGGAGGCCCCCGAACCAGACATTGGTCATGGGCTCCCTGTGCCTGTCCGTGCCGGGGGCCTGCTGCTCCCCAAGGTCCCAGACTGTTCTCCTTGGGGTGGGGGGGTCAGTGGTGTCTGTGGGTGCACTTGGTGCTGCGATGGGTGGTGGTACTTCCGTCCATGTCCGGCCCTGTGCCACGGCACTCCCTACCAGTCTGGGGGCCACAATGGAGCCCTTCATGTGCAGGATCCAATCCAGGGCATCATAATAGGGCACTGTCCTAGCTGCATGACCGGACCTTTGGTTGTTATCCTTTATGTTCTCATACCCCATCTTTAGTTCCTTGGCCTTGGACCTGCATTGTGCTGTCAACCTTTGGTATCCTGCCTCTTCCATTTCCCTGATGATCTGATCGAATACATGCTTATTGCGCTTGTTGACCGCCAGATCTATCTGGTTTTCCAGGGACCCCCATATCTTTATGAAGTCCTGTGTCTCCTTGTATCCCCACTGTCCCCCTCTCTGGTACCTCTGTTTCCCTGGTGCCCCCTCTGGTGCTGCCTCCTCCTCCTCCTCCATCATCCCCTGTTTGGTGTCCCCCTGTGGGGCAGATTGCTGTGGGTCCTGCAGGTGCTGCTGCTCTTGCTCTATCGCGGTGTTGTGTCGCGTCTCTCTTCTCCCTTCCTGTTCGTTGTCTTGCCTCCTCATTCCCCTGGTGCTGTGTGCCCTTTAAATATCCCTCCTTGTTCTGTTTGTTGGTCATTTCCTGGCAGCAATGCTGCGTGCCTTCGCCATGGCTGGAGATCGTTGTGTGTGATCATGGCTGGCGGTTGCCGTTCAGACATTACTTTTGGCCGTTTCCCAGTGGGAATTGCATTGACCACATGTCTGGAGGTGGTCTCATCCCGAGCTCCAGAACCGTGGTTGGCCTTGGCCCCTACCGGTAATTGACTGGTGTGAACATCTGGATGCCGCTGAACAGATGCTCAGGGCTCATTGACCATGCTGGGGGTTTGTGTGTGATTAAGTGTGGTTGACTGTGATCTTGTAACGTCTGAAACTACCCTATATATGAGACTCTTAATACTGGAGGCAGTATTGATGAACCTTTATTAGAGACTGGGTTTGGGTACTGATTATGAGCGGAGAATAAAAGGACATTTGAAGAAATTCCCAAGAAAGCGAGACTGTGACCTTATTCCCTCAAAGAGACAGTGGCTGCAATCCCAAGTGGGATCTGCGTGGCTCCCACATGGCACAAAGTGCTCTCAATAGACATGCATGTGATTTGCATGCATGTGTGCATACACAGGTTGTGTGCGGCAGGTGTGAGGCATGGGATTGGCCTCACCAATTGGTGGGGTCTGATCCTGCATGGAATTACTCAAGAGAACCTCATTCTGTTACACTGAGATAATTACAAAGGTTACAAACAGAAAATCGTGGTGCAATGGGTGCACCTCCATAAAAACCCAATACTGACTGTCTGTCTGTCTGTTCCAGTAGTACCAGAGTAAGACCTGGCTCTGGGTGGTTCCAGGGGGCAGATTGGAATCTGGCCGATAGCACTATGGTGACATGAGAGTGATGTTTGAGTGGGTAAGTGTGCATGCGAGGTACTGTACTGAGGATACTGGGAGTGTGTGTTTTGGGGGGGGGGGGGCAGGACTGGCTACGGGAGGGGGAGGGTTCAGAATGTCTCCTCCCTAATAATTGAATCAAAATTGCTCCACTAAAGATGACAAATATTGTTGATCAACTTCCCAGAGGAGAAACCCTGGCATTCCAGTTTACAGGGTTTCTATTTCTGATCATAATGAACAGCTTCCTACCACCCCTCCTTCCCTCCACGCACACATATTTAATGGCAAGATTGAACACTGCACTTTCTAAGACCAGAGCAAACCTGTGTCAAGTGCATTTGAGGTTTATTTGCTCAGTGTCCCAGCCTTCTCCTCCTCCTCCTCCTCTTTGGTCTGATTATGAGAAAATGCTTAGCTGAAACAGTCGAGGAACGCAAATGAGCAACTTCCTCATTCCTTCCCCATATTTCTACCTACCCTCTACACTTCATATATTACACAGAGGGGACCTAGTGTAAGGCACCCCAGGTTTGAACCCCTGGCCCAAGGGGTTTGGAGTGCTGACTGGAGCCACTGACACCACTGCCCAGGCCTGTCCGCAACCCAGTCTCTCCTCCACTCCTCTCTTCCTGTGTCCTTTCAGTCCTTGCCAGGCCAGGCCTGTTCCCAGTTGTTCTCATTTGCTCCAGTTTTGCCTCCCAACTTCCTGATTGGGCACCAGCTTGTATATAAGCATACTGGTGACAGCAGGAAGTTGGGTGGAATAAGTCTCACTTGTTTGCTCTACCTGTCTTTTTGCCTGACCTTGATCTTGTGCACCAGACTTCTCCCTTCATGGTTCCTTGGTTCATTGCTCATGGTTCCTGCCTCCCTATGCCTAGCCCCTCTGGTTCCCCTGTTTGCTTAGTTCTTTGCTCCTTAGTCCCCCCCTTGCTGCCTTGGTCCTTAGGTTCCATGTTTCCTCCGACTTCAGTGTTCCCTTCATGCTTTCCCTTTCCTTCCCCAAGACCTCAGTGATGAGCCATACTCTCTAAGATTTGGGCTTCCCCTGTGAAGACTTCCGAACGGAAGAGTGGCTGAGAGGTCTCCCTTTTGCTTGACTATAGCCCCCTCTCTGCTTCCTGGGCTTGTCCTCCCCTTCTCTGGCACTTCCCTCTGGTCTTCTCCAGCTCCAGCCCTTCCCCGTGTGAAACCTAGCAAGCTATGAGTAATTTTTGGTGGCTATTCCGGTGTCTTCTGTTACAGTATTGGCAGCGTATGAGTGGGTATCTTGCTGTTCCATGGTTCTTTTCTGCATGGTTTTTTTTTTAGGCTTCTGGTTCTGTCTGTACAAAAGACTAGAGCTGTCACTTCATTGGGGACTGTTGCTTTATGTTTAGGATTTGCCAAGGAAGTCCCAACAATGGATAAACAGCATGAAAGTTTGAAGCCAACACTTTCTCTGGCATAGTGAGATCTTTTTCTGCATGATATGCCCTCCTACTAGACTTTCTGATAAAATGTAATTCTGTATGATGTCCATAAAAAAAAGCCACAGACAGGTGGGTTTGCTTTTAAAATGATAAACATTGACACTTTCCCCAAAATATAAAGAGTTACTTCTTTATGGAAGCTTGGCATTCAGTTAACAATCTTTCTTTCACCTGATGGTGCTGGCAGTTTGCATTTCCTGACACCAGAAGTTCATTGTATCTAATAACCAACTTCCTATTGCATTAGCAAATTTCCATCTGGCTGCAAAGGTACCTGATTGTATTACTGTATTTGTCTGTATTTTGCAAACCATAATTTGCTTATGGCTTCATAAACATGGCTAATGCAATGATACATATGCACATTCTGTTACCATAAGAAGGCTTGGCTTTCTGCAGAATACGTCTGCATTTGTGAATAAGCAAAGAGGAGAGGAAATCAGGGGGGTACCTACCACCCTATGAAACGTACATTGTCCCCAAACTTTACAAGTGTGAGACTTGACAGGCAGATGGTACCTGCAAGGGAGTGCTCCATGGTGGGACAGGAGAGTGGTCTTTCAGATACTTGGGCCCATGCTGCTTAGTGCATTATAGATCAAAATCAGAACCTTTATTTGTACCTGAAAGGCTATTGGTAGCCAGTGCAGATGCTGGAGCACTACTAATTTCTATAGCGCTACTAGGTGTATGCAGCACTTTTCCAGTCACAGATCTTTGGAGACAAGTCCTTGCCCAGTGAGCTTACAATCTAAGATGAACAAGCATGAGGGGGAACACAGTGAGAGACCAACACACACACTCCCATTTTTATAGATGGGGAACTGAGGCTGAGACTTGCCCAAGGCCACCCTGTAAATTCATGGCGAGGGCAGGATTTGAACTCTGACTTCCAGGACCAAGTCCAGCACCTTATCTACTACATCACACTGGCTCTCTAGGCTGAGAGGTTGTGACTTACCCAAGGCCACCAAGTGAATTTATGGTGAGGGCAGGAGTTGAACCCTGGCTTCTTTGGTCTAAGTACATCCCCCACTTCCTACCCCCAACAGAAGGGGTGAAAACAGACATGACGCTAACCACCCTTTAACCACCCTTGGTGGTCATTTATGCATGTTTCAGGGTTGCATAGGGCACCAATACAGCCCTGCAACGTGCATAAATAACCACCAAGGGTGGTTAAAGGGTGGTTAGCGTCGTGTCTGTTTTCACCCAAGGTGGGCTGCCATGTCGTGATGTCATGAGGCTCAGAGAGGTGGCATGGACATGTCCAAAAGAGGTGCGGAAAAGGAGCTCTCTTGCCCCTTCTTCTCCTCTCCCTGAATTGAATTCTGCCGGCATCCCTGTCTGTGAGTTATGTTTTGATATGTCAAAAAATAGTGGTGTGCACTAACATATGTTAAAGATAATCATTTCTTTATTTGAACTAGGCTTCATTGAAAGGACTATCTGTTTGTATAATAATGTTGCACAATATTTTGTACATGGTGTTACGATTGGCAGGTGTACAAATCTGGTTTAGAGAATATCTTGACTTCAGTAAGACTTTTTTTCCCCACACAGTACCACATGACATTCTCATAAGAAAGCTGGACAAATGTGGGCAGAAACGAACTGCCATTAGGTGGGATGCAAAAACTAATTAGGTGAACTACCATTAGGTGGGATGCTGGATACTAAATTAGGAGTTAACCCTCAGGAAAAGGACCTTGGAGTTATTGCGGACAATACATTGAAATCCTCCACTCAATGTGTGGCGGTGGCAAAAAAGTAAGCAGAAGGTTAGGAATTATTGGGAAAGGGATAGAAAACAAAACTGAAAAGATTGTAATGTCTCTACATAAATCTATGTTGTGACTGCACCTTGAATACTGTATGCAGTTCTGGTTGCCCTGTTTAAAACAAAGAAAAAGATATAGTAGAACTAGAAAAGGTTCGGAGAAGGGCAACAAAAATGATAAAAGGGTATAGGCCGGCTCCCGTATGAAGAGAGGCTAGATAGGTTGGGGCTCTTCAGCCTGGAGAAGAGACGACAGAGAGGGGATATGATAGAGGTTTATAAAATCATGAGTGGTGTGGAATGAATAAATAGGGAATGGTTATTTACCCTCTCAAATATTACTTGAACTAGGAGACACTCCATGAAACTAACTGGTAGCAGATTTAAAACAAATAAAGTGTTTTTTTCCAATTAAAGCACAATTAACTTGTGGAAACATTTGTTGCCAGAGAACGTAGTCAAGGCCAGTCGCAGAGCTGGGTTTTTTTTAAAAAAACGATTGGATAAGTTCTTGAAGAGTAGGTCCACTAATCAAGTAGGTTTGGGGGACGTAACTTCTTGCTGTCAGGAGGTGGGAATGAACAACAGGGAATGGATTGCCCATTGTGACCTGCTGGGTACTTCTCCAAAGCAAGCGTGATTGGCTGTTGTCAGAGACAGAATGCTGGGCTCGATGGTCTGACCAAGTATTGCACTATTTATGTTCTTATCAATAACAAGTCGTGTCCTTTCCCAGCAGGCATCTGCCCTAGGGCCAGTATTATTCAATGTTTTCATTAATGATTTGGAAGAGAGAGTGGAGAGTATATTCATCAGATTTTTAGATGGCACAAAACTGGGAGGAGTTGCAAGCACATTGGAGAACAGAATTGAAATACACAATGCTCTAGATAAACCAGAGACCTGGAGTGACAGGTTCACCTTAGCTTGCTCCTGCATGAGGGGTCTGTGGCCGCTTTTAGACGAGCAGGTTGCCATTGCGTGACCCGCTCGTGCATATTTCAAAATCCCGCAACGCGGGATTACACGAGACGGCCGCCGGGGATCACGCGCATGAAAAGTGGTCGCGCATTATTTGCTGACTGCGAATTAAATACCTCGATTGTGAGGTATTTAATTCGTGGTCAGCAAATAATGCACGACTGCCTTTCATGCGTGTGATCCCCGATGGCCGTCTCATGTAATCCTGCATCGCGGGATTTTGAACTATCGTGTGAGCGGGTTGTGCGACGGCAACCCGCTCGTCTAAAAGCGGCCTGTGCTTCAGTTCTCCCCTGAATCAAGCACCAAACTCGCTATTCTCCTTAAGATGGCTTTTATTTTACAGTCTTTCTCATATCCTCTGTTCACTGCATGCCTCCACACACGACTCCCACCCAGAAGTTGTCTTCAGTGCACAAACTTAAACAGAACTCAACATAAATCTCCCATCTCCCCCTTCAGGGATTGTCTCTCAGGACTAGTTCCCCTGCCTGAAAGTAACTGCTTCCTTCCGGACTACCCTCATGATCCTCTTAGCTAGGTTTTTAGCCCAGCCTTAAATACTTGGAGCTTCTGGTCACCTGACCAGCTCCCAGCCAACCATATGGCCCAAAGCCTTAGCAGCCCCACCTGGCCTGCCCGAGCCCGTTGAGCCTCAGGGAGCCAGGCAATTAGGACCAGAGGCCTCCTAAAGCAGGTGCAGTTGAGATACTCCAGCTCACCCTGCTATGAGTGGAAGAAATAAAATGAGACTGAACAAACATAAATGCAAAATATTATACACTGGAACAAAAAACAAACAGATGCCCAAGTATAAAATGAGGGAGCACTGACTAGACAGTAGCAATGCAATGAAATATGTGGGGGTTATTGTGGATCACAAGTCCACAAGACAAGGCCCAGAACACAGGAAGTGATGGTGCCAGTTTGGTTGGCACTGAGGCAACCTCGTATGGAACACTGGGTTCGCTTCTGGACACTGCACTACAAAAAGGATGTCAGCAGACTGGAGAGGATTTACAGGAGAGTGATACAGGGGCTGGAGTGCAAGTTGGACACTACGTAACTATACTAGGGACAGGTGGTGCAGCTGCACCAGGGTCCACATGCTGGGGTGTGTGTGTGTGTGTGTGTCACACTCCTTGGTGCAGGGGACCACTGCTGTCTGTGTTCCCTCCACCCTACTCCTCCCCCACTCACAGCTGCTGCACCACTGCCTTGTCTCCACCCCTGCCTCTGCTGTTGCTGCCTCAAAATCTTCAGGGCTGAACTATGCTGTCCTTCCAAACTGGCTGCCCATGAAGGTGCCTAGTCTCCCATCTCCCACAGTCCAGGTCTTGCCGCCTGCTGTTCATAGGTGGGAGCTGGCTCGGGATCTTTTAGGGAGTAGAGGGGAGCTATTGCTGCCAGGATGGAAGGGGAGCAGTCTGCAGTGCTGTGGTGGAGGGCTAGAGGCAGCCCGCAGCACTTCTCTGGCACTGTTGGGGGGCAGCCAGACATTTTCCCTTCCCTCCTCCAACCCAGTTGTGGAACCCCTGCCACTGTGCTCCTCACCCCCATCTTCACCCCCTCCTGGGTCTCCACAGCCAGGGGTGCTGGGCTGGGGTCAGCCTGGGGAGGAGGAGACAGTGCTGCTGGCTTCCCCTGCTCCCAAGTGGGGGCTGGCTCACAGAACGCTTGGTCCATGTCTGACTACTGCTGGGGAGCAGAGATGAAGACACTCCCATCCTCTCTACCAGGGCTGTTTCACCAGCTGGGGCACCTTGGGCACAGGGTAGAGTTGGCGCCTATGCAAAATTTTAATGAACACTTATGAAAAACACATGTTGCAGGGCCTGCATTGGTGCCTCAGGGCACCAATGCAGGCCCTACAATATGCATTTTTCATAAGTGTTTCTTTAAAATGTGCATAGGTGGCAACCCTAGCACAGGGACTCTCAGCAGGGGTGAGGTGGCTGGGCACTGCCTGTGGTCAGGTAGTGGGATCTGTCCCGTGGCAATTCCTGCTCCCTTCAGGGCACTAGTCAGTGCCAGGAGGAGCTGTCAGGGGCTGGTCATCCACCCACAGACACAGATCCACACCAACCCCAGAGGAACCTAGTTACGCCCTTGAAGTCAGGAACTGGGAATGTTTGACAGAGAGAAAAGAAGAAGAAGACACAGGCTGCTTTTAGACGTGTGTGGCACACACGCGGCATAAAATCACACCGCGGGTTAATATCTCACGTGTGGGATTTAGATGTGACATTTTGCACGTTAAAGTCGGCCACACGTTCATTTAAAGCTGCGAATGAAATACCTCAAATGTCTAACCCAGCCCTCCCCTGCCCCACCCCCACCCCCCGTGCGCGCACACATTTGTTTCTTCTGAACTTAGAAGTCTGGGAGAAACATCTCGTCTAAAAATGGCCTATGTGGAAGTGAAGTATGCCAGATGGTGTAGTCTATTAAAATAGCTCTGTGTGTGTGTGTTGGTGGAAAAAGACAGACCACCTTTAAAATTAACTGCTTATGGAATATGGTCTTTACTCATTAATACTGAGTCAAATGCATCAAAGAAATCGCCATATTCTTGTGACATGTTTGTGGATTATGTTGTGGAGAAAATAGCTCGTATTAACCATGACTGCGACGCTGCAATTGATATATATGAGGAACTGGAGGTCTTGTCCAATTGTATGGGATCAGTTTCAGTCGGTGACACCCGCTGATGCGGTCGATGTTCTTGGGGCAGTTAGGGCCACCTCTTGTGAGTTAGATCCGTTCCCGTCTTGGCTAATTAAATCTTGCCAGGAGACAATGGGTCCATTGGTGTTGATCTATAAGGCCCTTCACGGTCTGGACCCCTCGTACCGCAGGGACCGCCTCGCCCTCCGCGCCCCAGAGCGGCTCCTTCGGTCTGCCGGGGCTGCCTTCTTGGAGGTCCCCTGTGTTAAGTGGGGGGCCACAATGGAGAGGGCATTCTTGGTGGCCGTGCCGCGCCTCTGGAACTCCCTCCTGGAGGAAGCTCACCTGGCCCCCAAGCCTTTTGACATTTCGGCGAAGTTGTAAAACCTGGCTGTTCGCCCAGGCCTTTGGGGAGGGGGGGAGAGGGGATAGAGGGTTTTATCTCCCCTGCCCTATTTATTGTTTTATGATGACCCTGAACCTGTTTTAATACTTGTATTTTGAAATGTTTTAAATGTTTTATATATGTTATTACTTTTTATTGTAAGCCACCCTGAGCTGTTTTAGGAGGGGCGGGGTAGAAATTTGAGAAAATAAAAATAAATAAATTGCTGGCTGGGGTGGTCAGGTCAACGCCTCCCTGCGGCAGGGCAGAGTGCCGGGCTGTCTCAAGGAGGCGGTGGTCTGCTCAAGAAACCATTGCTTGATGCTGACTCCCCCGCCAGCTATCGGCCTGTCTCCAATTGCCATTTTTAGGGAAAGTTATTGAATGGGCTGTGACCCAGCAGCTGCGGGGGCATCTTGATCGTGTCGGTTTTCTTGATCCCTTTCAGTCAGGATTTCGACCGGGTCATGGCACCGAGACTGTGCTTGTGGCTTTGGTAGATGATCTGCCCCAGGAACGGGAATGGGGTTGTTCGACCCTGTTGATCCTATTAGATCTATCAGCTGTATTTGATACCGTTGACCACGAGATGTTGGTGATGCACCTGCAGGACTGTGCAGGAGTGGCTGGGACTGTTCTATAATGGTTCCACTCATTCCTGACCTGAAGAACTCAGCGAGTGGTGCTCGGGGAATATTTTTCATCATACTGGAACCTCTCATGTGGAATCCTGCAGGGTTCTGTTTTGTCCCCTCTCCTGTTCAATGTGTACATGCAGCCACTCGGTGAGGTGATCAGGAGGTTTGGCATGCGGTGTCATCAATATGCTGATGACACCCAGCTATACCTCTCTTTTTCAACAGACCCAGGTCCGGCAGTCTCGATGCTTACCCAGTGTCTGATGGCTGTGGGGAACTGGATGAGGGCTAACCGACTGTGGGTGAATCCTGACAAGATGGAGGTGATGTTGGTGGTTAAGCTGATGGAGATGGCAGCCCCCATCATTGACAGGGTCTATCCTCCATTGGTGTCCCAGGTTCAAAGTCTGGGGGTACTCCTTGATGCGCAGATCTGCCTGGATATCCAGTTGGAAGCTGTGGCGAGGAGTGCTTTTCGCCAAGTACACCTGGTGTGATGGCTCTGGCCATATGTCTCAGACTCTGACCTGGCCACAGTCATCCATAGGGATGTGTGAACACTGGGGTTTCAGTGTTTGGTACGTTCGGGGTTCACCCCTCCTGAAACTGTTTGGGTTTAGGCTGTTTGGCCCGAACCTGATCGGTTTCACCAAATCCATTTGAGGGGGTGGGGAACCCAGTTTTCCCTCCCCCCTTCAGGCTGCGTGGGTGGAAGGGGCACTGGGGCTCACCTCCCCCCACCCTGCCCAGCCTGGTAAAAAAATTTTAAAAAAACAAAAACAAAAAAAACCCACCCCAGGGATTGACCAACCTGGTGGTTCCAGGGCTCTAGTCTTGGGTCTGCCGGTGGTGTCAACACTGAAAGGGAGGGGACGGAAGCCCTCCTTCAGTTCCTGGAAGGCCTAGAAGAGGCCTGAAACACTCCGGAGCGCTGCTGGAGTTGAACCTCCTGCCGCTGCCGCTGGCAATGAGGGGCCGGAAGCCCTCTTTCAGTTCCTGGAAGGCCTAGAAGAAGCCTAAAGTGCTTTGGAATGTTGCTGGAGCCAGACCCGCCACCACTGCTGCTGCTGGACCGGGGGACAGAGCCCCAGCACCACCAGGTAGGTCGATCCCTGGGGTGTTTTTTTTTTTTAAAAATTTTTTTTTACCAGGCTGGGTGGGGGAGGTGAGCCCCGAAACCCCTTCCACCTGCACAGCCTGGAGGGGGGAGGAGTGGAGGGAAAACCAGGTTCCACCCTGTCCCCCGCCCAAATGGGTTCGAAACCCGAACTTTGGCCGGTTCGGGCAGGGGGCAGTTTGGGTTCAGGGTGTTTGTGAACAGCCCGAACCCCCCAAGTTCAGGCCAAACACCGAACCCCCAAACTCTGTTCACACATCCCTAGTCATCCATGCTTTCATCATCTCCAGGTTGGACTATTGTAATGCGCTCTATGTGGGGCTACCCATGGTGATGGCTCGGAAGTTGCAGCTGGTGCAGAATGCGGTGGCCCGAATTTTGGTGGGGGTGGGCTGCCGGGGGCACATTACACCGGTGGTCCGTTCTTTGCACTGGCTGCCAGTGGTTTTCCGGGCCCGAGTCAAGGTGTTGGTATTGGTCTATAAAACCCTATACGGCCTAGGTCCTGCATATCTGTGGGGTCACCTTACACCCCCAGGCTTTGGATCAGTCCCTGCGGTCATCCAGGGGCGCCTTGCTCGAGGTCCCCTGAGTCTTCCAGGGGGCCACACAGGAGAGGGCGTTCTCAGTGGCCGCACCATGGCTGTGGAACTCCTTGCCAGTGGGGACCCATCTGACCCCTGATCTCCCCTCATTTTGACAAAGTTGTAAGACCTGGCTGTTTTGCCAGGTGTTTAGTGAAGGAGATGGGTGATGGGTGGGGGTGGGTGGGGGTTGGGTTTGAGTGGGGGTGGGGTGGGGTGGTATTTGGTACCTCCTTTTATATTTGTTTTAAGTTGTTTTAAGTGTTTTTATATTCTGTATGATGTGAGCCGCCTCGAGCTGCCTGAGGCAGGAGGGGCGGGAGAATAAATTTTTAAAATAAAATAAATTAATAAAATAAAATACAGCATAAAAGCAAATGCATCCATGTAAAAAGAAAAAAGATCCATGCCTGATGTGAGAAGTCATACACAAAGCTGTTTTCTCTGAGAGAGGCCCAGTTCTTCTGGATGGATATGACACTCTTTATAACATTGACTGGGAAAGAGAGATGGTTCAGTTCAGAGCTTTGTAAAAGGTAAACAAGCTTCAGCCAAGATAGTAATTCAGACTGTTGCTATATTCTCTGTCTTTATGTTTAGTACATGGTCGTCATCGAAATGTGTTTGAGGCCACTTTCACACGGTACCGGGGGAGATAGGAAAACTTGTGCAATGCAATCATGGCTCTGTAATTGCGGGGATTAGCACCTGTGAGAATGCACTAATCCCCTTTTATCACATGAGAACACTCTTGGATTACTGGGTCCCCAAACGTAGCCTTTACAAGCACGCGTGTTCTTGTGTGATAAAAGGGTATTAGTGCATTATCACAAGGATTTGCAGTGTGGGTAGGGAGGAAATTTTTCTACCTGTGTATGCCTCCCCCCCTCCATATTAGCAAGTAGGCTTGTATACCTGGCTTGTGTCTGATTAATCTATTTTTACGGCCGTGCGCATGCACCAGACGTATGTACACATATGAGCATACTCATTCATCCACACAAGCACGTCCCTCTTAAGATTCAGAACAGCCCCAAAGGAAATATTAGCTCCCCCATCAATGGTCCGTCTCATTTGTGGACTGTGTAAAGAGATCTGGTTTAGGAATCTAGACTCTACTGAGACAAAATGTAACAAAACGTAGACGTATCTGACATTGCTCAAGTAGGCCAGGGCTCTGGCTGTAATTCCACTCCCCGAATTCCCCCTCCCTGCCTACCCTCTCTTACATTTTCTTAGAACACTGTTTCCCCTCCCCTATAGGAAGTCTCATTCATTCATGTTTAGAAGGAATTTCTTAATTCTCTTTGAGCAAGATTACCGCCATCCGTGTCCCTTTCCCTCTTTTCTGCCTTTGCCAGAGAGAGAGAGAGAGAGAAGCAGAGCCTGCCCAGATGGTTGAGGACCCAAAAGAAGGAACATTTTCTCATGCTTTTAAAAAGAGCACTTTCTTTCCTGCCTAATATTTAGCTCCTTCAAATGCAAATGGAGAGGTTTCGCTCCAAGGTTAGCATAACAATTATGGGAAAGCTTTAAATCTGAAGCATTTGTTTACATGATGAAAGGAGTCCACAGTCCAAAAGCTCTGAGGCCAGGGCTTTTCACCAGCTATTTTCTGACTAAGTAGTGAACTGCAAGTCAATTTTAGACCACAAAGAAAACCAATTTATATCAATGAGTAAGCTAATTTTGGAGGGACTTTGACATTATAAATGATGATAAAAAAAAGACTGTTACCAAAGTAAACTAGTAATTTTTTTTTCTCTTTTGCATCTTTATGTTTAATGAGACTCCCGGGTTCCTCCTTGTTAGTGATCGTTCAGTATGGTCTTTTGAACTAGGGACAGCTAAAACCTGTAGTAAATCATATTTTTAATATTACATTCTTGCGTTTTCCTCCAAATTTGTACCAGGGGATGAAATCCAAAATATTCAGCATTTCTACAAAGTTATTTACTTTTTTCACATTTTCTGTTTCACTTGCTCCTGCTCCCTTTGCTGTGTGAGTCTAAGTCGACTTAAAAACCCTGTTAGTCAAAGTTGTGCTAGTGGAATGTGCCACAGTGATGGCCCCGGGGTGGAAATATTCTGCCCGTGGGCTCATTCCACAACACCCTTTTAGAGTGGGTAGTGGCAAAAGTCCACATTCTGAGTGGTGGTGTGTGAAATCCTTACCTCTTTTTGTGCTCCTTGATCCTATTTTCCCTGCCACCAGATTATTATTATTACAAACATTTATATAGCGCCAGTAGTGTGACCTGGTGCTGTACAGAACATAGAAATAGACGCGGTCCCTGCCTGTGGCTTACAATCTGCTAAGAGTTTGCTTGCAAGACCTGACTTTATCAGGTAGCAGAGATGTGTAATTTGAATAATGTGGAGCAAACTTCCATCCCCTGATACACCGTTTTTGGTTAATACTTCCTGGCCAAAGAATCTTGGAGAAGGGATTTTCCCCTCCCCTCCTTACCTACTCCTTGAACATTGCTTGTTGTGATTGCACAAGCACATTTCTCTATATGCTTTGCATTATGGGAACTCACCCAGGGGAGTTGGGAGGAGAATGGGCATTGAAATGCAGGGCAAACAGCAGTTCTGTGAATGCTGCATTGCCATGGGACAAGACAGACAGATTAAGGGGCATGTGGTGCGTTTGCAAGGGAAAGGTGTTTTGTAATGAAGCCCTACACGATAGAACAGGTGTACCATGGACAGCACTCCTTTTTTTAAAGACTGCTCTGCCAGACTGCCACAGCTATGCGTCCTACGGCATTTTTAGACTTGAATGAAATTTGCAGGTTATAGCAATCTTTCACAAGGATTCCTCTGCATATGCACAAGTGCTGTTCACACGTTCCCCCCCACCCCAATTGCTCATGGAAAAAAAAGTAACGTGGTACCTGTAAAGCTGCATTTTGGCAATGGCAATTGGAGCAAATGGCAATTGAAACAATTGGAGCATTCAATTTGGATTCGATTCAATTGGATTCAATTGGATTCAGTTCATTGGAGCATGTGAATGCTTTCAAAATGGCAATTGGAGCAGATTTGATCTCACTTGAGCAGTGTTTAAACATTAATCTGTGTCTTTAGCATGTGATATTGGGAATGCGCATTTTGGAACCCTCTAAATTGTGGATCCAGAAACTGAATTAAGACATGGAAGTTTCCACATAACACGCACAAGAGTTGTTCACATGTAAATAGTTGCAAATTTTAATTGTGGTTTGAAATGTCTGCTTGCAGGAGTTTTGTCTCATCTAAAAATGCCCTTTGTCACACAACTCTTTCAGCACATAGCATTTTACAAGGGAGATTTTTTCCAAAATGCCTAAGGGATTTAAGAGCATAAGGATTTCAATGGGTTTTGTTCACCTAAATCCTTTAGGCTCCTTTGGAAAATCTCTTCCTATACCCCTGTACATACAGTACTGAAGAAATGTAGTTGCTTCTGGCATGGGAAGCGGTAAAAACCAAGCAGCCCACAGCATAGCAGGATAAGGGAAATGTGGCCATGGATAATTCAGCAAGCCCTGTGCTCTAAAGTGCCACGGGATTTTCAACATCCACAGAAAGCAAAGAGGACTCGTGCATCTTAGATCCTTGTCTGAGCTGGATAGTACTAATTTATCCGAATGACTAAGGACTGTGTTGAACTTACTAAGACGTTGAACTAAGGACCAAAAGTCGTTAAATTACCTCTGGATTCAGGCATTTTAGACTTTAAAACCCAATGTCTAGTTCTGAGGAAATGTCCTTGTGCCCTGTCACAGGAAGACAGTAGAAGTCATTTATAATGTTTTAAGAAGAGTGGTCCAGTAGTTTGTTGGGTCCACCGCTGATGCTGCTGATTAGGGATGGGCGAACAGATCGTGGTTCATGTTCGGCCATTCAGTTCGGCAGCGTTTGGGTCACATGTTCGTGTTCAGCCGTTTGGGTGGATCACTGAGTTCACGTTCGGCCGTTTGGTTCGGTCACGTTCGGGTCGTGTGTTCGTGTTCGGCCTTCGGGTGGATCGCCGAGTTTGCATTTGGCCGTTCGGTTTGGCCGCGTTCGGGTCGTGTGTTCGGCCATTCGTCGTTCGGGTGGATCACCGCATTCGTATTCGGCGTTTGGCGTTTGGCCTAAAATATTGCAAGCGCACGGGAAGCCGGAAATCGTGCTGGAAACCGGAAATTCGTGTGCGTGTGAGGCGTGTGGGGGTGTGTTTGAGTCGGTGGCTGCTTGGTTCATGTGTTTTGGCTGTGATTGTGTTGGGTTTGGCTGTGCTGTGTGTTTGGGTGGGTTGGTGTGTGTTGTGGGTGTCTGTTGGTTTGTGCTCTGTGTGTTGTTTTTGGAAAAGAAAAAAAAAATGAAGAAGGCTGCTCCTGCTGCTCACATCCTCGCATTTGCCGGTGGAGGAGGAGGAGGAAGCGGTGGAGGAGGAGGAGGAATAGGCTGCCCCTGCTACGCCTCCCGTGGCACCGGTGACACTGACTTCCTCCTCGGACGAGGAGGAAGCGGTGGGCTCTACTGCCATTCCTGCCAGGTTTGTAAACCTTTTTTTTACTTTTAATGCTTTTACTTCTAATACTAGTTGCAATATCTAGCATCCCCTAGCACCCCTGGCAGGGCAGGATTTGCACGTGCTTTATGGGTTTTTTTAGTTGTCGTCCCTAGCACCCACAAGGAGGGAGGATTAGAGGCATCATCATAAATGCATGATATTTACTTGGTGTTCTTATGTGTTCCCATTTCAGAGAGGAATCGGAATCTTCTGGCCCCGGGCCCAGCCCTGCTTCCAGACCCAGGACGTCAATTCGTTGCCGCTGAACCCCGAGGCGGAGCTCACCATCTTCACCCCCAGACATTCAGTGCCAGTCATTGGATGTCTGGCGGTTTTACCTGAAGGGTGACAGAACCGCCACATGCAAGGTATGTCACGGGGACTGGAACAACAGGGAATGAATTACCCTCTGACCTGTTAGGAATGGAAGTCCCCTGCAGAGAGAGATTGGATGGCCCCCCAGTCCTCCCACTCGTGGAGACAGAATGCAGGCAGGGCTTGACAGACCATTGTTCTGACACAGTATGACACTCCTAATGTTCCTTTCTTTTTCTGCTCTTTCTAGATCTGCAAAAAAATGTTCCGCCGTCAGCGGGAGGGGACAACATCGGGGCTTCTCAGCCACATAGAGCGGATGCATGACACGCGGGTGAGGCAGGCAGGTGAGGAGGACTCCGCCATTGCAGCTGTGCCCATGGAGCCGCAGCACCTGCAAAGTGTGGGGGGGGAGAGAAGACCTCCAGGAAAAGGAGGCATAAAAGCCCTTCCCCTCCCCCCGCCTCAAGCCTCACCATGGAGACCCCCAGGATCCTGGAGGACGCCACCATCAAGGCCCTTCGGGACAGGTTGCATCGCTCCACCTGGGGCCACGTGGAGGAGGTCCAGTGCTCCACTGCCGACCTGGAGAAGTGCCTGGTGGCGGAGATGCAGGCGGTGCAGTCGGAGTGGCAGCGGGTGGTGGCATACGGCAAATATGTGTCCGCCGAGCTGCGCCGCGTGCAGTTCTACCACCAGGCACTCTCCAGGTGGCATAATGACCTGACTGAAGTGGTGGAGTATGCGGTGGACCACGGTGTGGTGGACCCCTCCACGGTGTCCGCTTGCCCTCTGGACTGCGAGCCACCCCAAGCCCTGTTGGATTACCCCCAAATACCCAGTGGCAGAGACAATGACTCTTAGGTTGTTTATGTTTATAAGTTTCCTTTACATGTTTGCTTTTGTTTTATTAAATGTTGTTGCTGTTGTTATTGTTGTTTTCCTGTATTGAATTTGTAAATAGTTGTAAGTAAAGTTTTCAAATTTATTGTTACAAGCTTCGTTTTGGTCCTCTCTTTTACCCCTCTCTATGTGCTGAAGTTCTGGCTGGCAGAATCTCATACAACTACTAGATCCCTTCCAGCAGCACATGCCACCTCAAGTAGCGTAGTAAGTAACCCAAAGATGTGCGGTACCAGCAGCAGGGTATCAACTAGCAGAAAGCCCCCGAGGAGGTGCAGGGCTGGTGTTTGTGTGGGTGGGTGTGACACAGAGAAAGAGAGACAGGCTCCTCGGCAGCGGGCAGGAGGCGGCAGGCGCTGGTGGTCGGAGGGGCTTTTAGTTTCAGCAGCCAGCTTCAGTGGGCATCCGCAGGTGGGTGCAGAGGAGTAGGCTTTTGGGGAGGCGGGCAGGCTGGCATGCGGCTGGGCACCGGGCTTCTGGATGCAATGGAATGGAATGCAGCCCCCAGTGACTGGAATGATGGTCCCATAATCTTGTTGATGGTCCCTGGGACGGGCGGGCATCGGGGATAGTGGAATGACAGCCTAAAGCCTATGGGGCACACTTCATTTGATCAGGCG
>QEPC01003632.1:1198806-1218736 GCA_003113815.1 Sphenodon punctatus | reverse complement strand
AATAACTATTCTAAATGCTATGAATGGATTAAGTAGCTCCAACAAACCCTAAAGCTGAATCACAGTAAACACTATCTCTATCAGTAAACTTTAAACTAACTCCTACTATGTCAAAACAAAAATATATCTACCTAATCCTATCTATCTATCTATCGATATATGGGATGGGGTTGGGGGGCAATCACAAATGACAAGGAGGGGTACAAAACTGAAATGAAACCTAAATCAATCTATAATAATCCTACTCTAAATGAATCAAAAAACAGCGGAAGGGAAGGGAATCACTGGGAAGGGAATATATAGGGAAAGGATTCAATGGAGGGGGGAGAGAGAAAGGAAGATTGAACACAGGGAGGGATAAAAACAAAAAATAACAACTAAATCTATCTAAGCTAAGGTAAATAAATGAGAATAGGGGGGCAGATGGGTTGGATGGGTGAAATAGGAGGAGGATGGCAATGGATTGGGGAGCTGGAAAAATGCTGGGTGAAGGAACCTTCTGAAATGCCTGCTTAGGAACAGTGACTACCTCAGAAGGTATTGGGAAGGGGGGAGGCAGACAGTTTTGTTTCTTGCTGCGCCCGCCTCACCGCAAACCCCATTGGCTCCGTGCAGCCTAGCCCGTGGCCAATCGCAGACTGCCAAGCCAGTGGTCTGAGGCGAAAAGAGATGGTGATTCGGCAGGCTGGCTGCTACTCCAAGCCACTCTCCACCCTCCACCTCTGGTGCCTGGAAGTCTGCTCCTAACCGAGTCAGATGACTTCCCCCTCCCTGCTACATTTGGCCTTCCAGTGACCTGACAGTGACAGAGTGACAGTAGTAGACCACGTTTTAGCCACCCGAACACAACCAAACGCGATCCGAACTGACCAAACTGTTCAACCATTTTGCTGTTCGGTGTTTGGATCTGTTCAGTATGTTCGCCATTTCGCCATTCGGTGTTTGGTTCTGTTCGGTATGTTCGCGTTCACGTTCGTGTTCATGTTCGGTAGTCCGAACAGGCCAAGTTTGGGCAGAACACCGAACTTCCGAACCGCGTTCGCCCATCCCTACTGCTGATTCCTTTGGGTTTCACCTGGGGTGTTCAGGTCTTGACACATCATCTTGGCTCTGGGTGAAGCTCCTGTTTCCCTGGGTTATCGATGGGCAGTGCTAAAAAGATTTTCTGAGAAAACGGGGTCATATTGGAAAGATGCTGAGTGAAGAGGCTATCCCACACCTTTCTTGACATAAACTGACCCCTAGCAGACCATTGTGACGTTCTCTCTCTCTGAAGGGGGGGAAGTATGTTGAAAAGGGACAGGGGAGGCCCTTTGCCCCTCCTTCTTTCAGGATGGCCCTGCCTCTTTACAGGTCAGAGCCTCCAAGAAGGTGGCAACCCTAGTCATGGAAGAACCAAGTCCTTTTCCTTCTGTGCCACAGGTGTCCTCTATGACCTTCACTGGTGGTTGAGTTTCAGAAGCAGAGATGACCCATGGGTGCCTCCTCCCACTGAGTTCTAGGGATGGGCGAATGCGGTTTGGATGTTCGGAGTTCGGACCGAACTTGGTCTGTTTGGATGTCTGAACTGAACATCCGAACCGAACTCTCGAATGACCGAACAGTTCTGTTGTGTTTGGCTGAGTTCGGCTGAGTTCGGGCGCAGGAAAAACGTCTTTTCAGGACAAACCTCCCCCTAAGTTTCGGTTTTGATCAAGTTTCGGTTTCAGTTTTGTTCAGTTTCGATAGTGCTATTTTTGATTGTTCGGCCAAGTTTGGCCAACCCGAACTCAGCTGACCCGAACCATCCAACCCGAACTCGGGTTTCAGACCGAACGACCGAACATCCGAACCGCATTCTGTTCGCCCATCCCTACTGAGTTCTGACATTACGCAGTCATTTTTGCATTTGGAAATCAACTTTTAGTCTCTGTGTGTCTCATAACGTGGGGATGACAGTATTTCCCTTCCAAATCCTCACCCAGTGGTGTGAAGACTATGAGGTACTCAAATACTGTGATACTTGGGGCCATTTGCTGCCCAATATAGAAATATTTACTTTTGCATGTATTATTTATTTATTTATTTATTATTTTAAAAAACCCAATAAAACTCTGCAATTCTGGCAGGGACACTGGAATCTGAACTCCTATCTGTTGGCTCTGTGGACCCTGATCTTGCCTACGGAGCGGTAGTCTAAATTGGCCATGTGGCACTCAAATAGGCACCTAGGCACCAATGCAGGCCCTGCAACTTGTATTTTTCATAAGTGTTCCTTAAAAATGCGCGTAGGTCACAGCCCTACACTCAGACCTCATGGACCAGATAGCCTGTAGGTATGACCCCTGCTTTGAATGGCATGGGCTATTTCCAAGCCCTCATCAAGCATTCTGCTCTGTGCGACACCTCTCTTTGCACTGTTCCTCCCTGGCTCCCAGCCTTGTGAGTTTGGAGCCAATGCAGTCCTGCAGCCTGTCTTTCTCATAAGTGTTCTCTAAAATGTGCATCTCTGGCCACCCTAAGGTATGACCTTCGCTCAGACCTTGACACCACCTCAGCTTTGCCTACTGGCTGCTACGCTGTTTGTCAGACTGATTCCTGGTGCTGACCTCTTGCCCGAATTCTGACCTCAACTCAGTTTGCCGCACTTCCGACTGTGGCCTCTTCAGTCATGGCTCTGATCCTGACATCACTTATGGTGATCCTGATCCTGGCAGTTGCTAATGACCTGGCCTTAACATTTCCACTGCTGGACCACTGATTTGATTGAACAGTTCAAACATCACAACAACTATAATATAACACCCCTACCTCTTCACAAACCAAATTACCACCGTCTGCTGTCTAGCTTTTTTTTGGTAGGTCTGAAAGCACTCACAAACCATCCAACCTGAGCTTACTGCTTTGTACATCTACCTAGCACTTAACCTGAGCTTAAGTCAGGTGAGTTAAGGCCACTTGAGTTGTAACCCTGGATTATCGATAAATTTGAAACCTCAAGCCCAGAAGGTTTATGTAAGGTTGGGGGGTGATTAACGCTACAATGTCAAACATGAACACAGGCTAAACAGGACTGTAATTTGCATACTTGGATGGACCTATGTTGAATAAGTCACCTTGTGTCAGAAGCCAATAGGAAGACATTGTGCTAGGCCAAATTCACTCTTCTCCATTTTACTAAATGAAGTTTAAAGTGAACAGTACACAAAAGGAATGCATCATTATGAAGCCACAGCACATCCAGGATATTTGTCTATACTAATGACTTCTTAGTCCTGAGTTAACCAATTTAGTTGCTAATTTACACAAGATAGTTAATAGAGCTGAAAGGAATACTCAAAGAATATTCAAAACAAAGATTCAAGGTGGATATTGAATTGCTCAAATTTGGCATATTGAAATTTACAATTTCAAAATTAATTTGGAGTATAGAGTTGAAAATATTCACTTTCAAAATTCAAACTGAGTTTCTGAATTGACATGTTTATCAGTTCAATATCCGTACACTCACACTTTGCAAGCTGGTATTCACATTTTGGTATCAGCCTGTGATTTTGTTATTTATGGATTCGATTTGCTTGCTATTTGTGAATTTGGTGGTACCATTTGGTATTCATATATCTGAAGGTTATTTTTGAATTTGGACCAGTCCTGGTGAGTGCAGGTAAGTATCGCAGCTGAGCTGGGCAAAGGGAAAACACATGAACATGTGGGACTAAGTGCCGAGTGGAATTGCAGGAGCAAAGAGCTAAAGACACCAAGTGATAGAGTACCTAATCACAGAGTAACCGATCATTGAATACTGAAGTAATGAATACTAAAGCACTGACTAACAAACCATGATGAAATAACAAAGTGAGAACTAATGAATGCATTTCATAACTGCAATGAATTCAAATAAGGGTATTTTGTTTTCTTACTCATTTTGCATATATAGGGATACCAATTTGTTTCAGCTTTAGTAGTTAACTTGTTCTTAAGAGGCTGCTGTAGATGATCCTCAAGTGTTATATGCTGCCAGTGCTTGTAGGTTACCCCAGAGAGAGATGGGCATTTTGGATGTCGAGAAAGTAGGCTGCTTTCTTAAACTTCATTCAATGAAGTCATATGGGTCATTTTGAATTTAGCTACAATCTAATTTCCCTTTCACACCTTTATTTTTTTTTAAGGTTGAAGGAGGAAAGAATCTTTCTGTGGTATGATGATCCACTTTCATCTTTCACCCGAAGTGTGTCTTTAAACATAACGGCAACGGGTGTCTGAATGTGTGTTTTGGCCTTGATACGAACACCCGTTTGGCCCTGTGTTCACCATGTGGTGCTGTTTAGACACACAGCCCATCTTGGGGCAAATTGGTGTTTTGCTCACCACCTGATCTCAGCACGCAAGCGCTGCCGCCTCCTTCCCATGTTGTACCTGCTAACATGCCACACGATATCATTAGACACAAGGTTGGCCGTGTGTTCAGCTGGAACACACACATTGTCCTTGTGATGCGGTGGTGTTCACATTGCGTGTTCAGTGGGTGGCCAAATTGGTGTTGGGATTGTTATGGTGCTTACACACAACGGCCAAACACATGCTTAGGGGTTTGACACCCGATCTTTGTTACATCAAGATGCCCCAATTTGTTAAATTTGCTGGGTGGGTCTTTGCCCTTGAGTGGAGGACAGTGGGTGTTTTTAAATGAGACGGGTTTATGCATGGCCTCCCACTGACCACATGTCCAACTGCTCATGGAGGAGCGTGCTCCCATGCAGTGGCCGCTAATGGCCACGTATGGAGCACTGCCAAAAAATCAGGAGTGCTCTGTGTGGGGCCAGCCACATGTGTGGATGCTGCCTCCATGGTCGGGGTTACCATGCTGTGAGCTGCCTCTGTGAAGTGCTCCCCGCACACATCATGTGATTTGGCACCCGGCAGCCATCTCGATCAGCAGCCATGGACCTCCCCACCCCTGCCTTGTTCATGTAATAACACCTAGGGTTATTATCCAATGGGTGCTTTTACATGAAGAAGGTGTGTGTGTGTGTGTGTGTGTGTGGAATGCAGTAGATAAATGTCCAGTGGACAATGAAGAAGGCAAAGGCAACTGGCAGGCAGAATATGTTGACTGGAATCTGGTGTACGGTGGGGAATGGATAAGGAAAGAGTTGCATTTGAGCGGGCCTATCTCTGTGATATGAGTACAGCCCCTGTATATGCACTGGCTTGAAGGAGTTAACTGTCGATTTCTTGCTTATTTTTGCCCTGGGTTATAAAGAAGCTAGCTCTAGATAGTCTAATCTGTGATTAGTGATTCATGCATGCGTCTTGAATAATTTGCTTTTGAATTTGTTATGATAAACATAGACCTGAAATCTTTACTGAGCATTCTAATAAATTCCCTCTTTCCTTAAAAGAAATTGAGACTTTTGTAGGGAATGATTTAAACACTCCTTAAAAATCAGGCCATAGTTTTTCTGTTTTCCTTTTGGCTTTCTTCTGTCTTTCTGTTAGCTTCTCTTGCCCCACCTAGAAAGAATTAGGATATCGTGTTAAGGACATTGCACAAAAACAGGATGTATTATGTGCTGTGTTCTTCTCTGATGCCTGTTGTCAAAAAGTTTCATTACTGTAATCAGCTGAGAATCAAAATGCAAATGGAGAGTACTAGACTTACACAAAACACTAGGAGAGAGTACTTTCTGGCAGCTAAGATTGACCTTTCATGGCCATCTCATATGGCCATCTTAAAAGAGTCATTTTCACCCTGAAATGCAAGCTGAAACAACATCCACACACAACATACAGGATTCACTTGTTCACTTGCATCATGTGGACAAGGACACTGGCAGAGTTGCGTTTGGCAGCGGACAGGGGGCAGCTGCTTCCCCCGACCCCTTTCTGGTGTGATCATGACGCTTTCCGAGTGTCGTGACGTCATGATGCTTGGGAAAGGAGCATGGTCATGTCAGAGAGAAGCAGGGTCAAGGCTGATGTGATCACCACAACCCCTGGGTAGGAGATGGTCTTTTATTCCATTGACCTTACTTAATAAATGTTTAGCAGTTAACAAGTTTGTGCTGAAAAAGAAAAAAAGCAAGGAATTTTAGAAAAAACATATTGCCATGGGTGAGAACCTCACTCCATTGAAGCTAATGCGGGGTTTGCCATTGACTGGAGTCGGGGCTGCATTTCATGCTTTTTGATTTCCAGGGCTCAGTTCTTAAGTGGTTCTTTTCCTGACTCTCTAACTGTTGCTTCAGCATCTTTCTTACTGACACGTTGTCCATTTGCTCTTTCAGACCGCTTTCACACCACCTCCCCAGTGCATATTTTGGTTCTGCGAGAGACTGCGGGAGCCAGAATCTGCGCAGGGTTTGGCTGGTCTCTAGCTCGCTATCTCTGCATGTGTTTGTTAGCAAAACTGCGCAGGGGGGAGGCTTTCAGACCAGCTGAACCCTGTGCAGATTCTGGCTACCGCAGTCTCTCTCGGAACCAAAATATGCATGGGGGAGGTGGTGTGAAAGCGGTCTAAGTCAGAGTTCCCCAGGGCTCTGTCCTGGGTCCTCTTCTCCCTTTATGTTAAATCCGTCAGCAAACACATTTAATCTCATGGCTTGCCTTCCAATATCACCTGTATCCAATGACATCCAACTCTATCTTTCCACCTCTATCCTTGGCTTAGGGCCCAAGTATCTGAAAGACCACTTCTTCCCTTATGGTCTGTCATAGCCTCTGAGGTCACCTGGGAGCACCTTCTTGCAAGTACCATCTGCCTGCGAAGCTTTCACAAGAAGGGCACGCAGAGTGACATTCTTGGTGGCTGCCCCACCGTTATGGAACCCCTTCCCCTTGGAGGTCTGCCTAAGCCCGAGCCTGCTCTTCTTCCAGACCAGAAGAGACGTAAGACCTTTTTGTTTGGCCTAGTGTTTGGCAGGCAGGGGTAGAGCTAGCTTGATGGGATTGGATGGAGGGTTAAGGAAAAGTCTGGTGGATTATGGGATTTTTAAAGCTGTTTTTACATGTTTTTATATGATGTGAGTCGCTCTGAGCCTTATTGAGGACAGCGGGCGAAAAATGAAAATAAATAAATATCCTCTCCCCCTCCACCCAGTCTCCAATTACTAATTGTCTGCCAGATATCTTGGATGTCTCACTTTCAACTTAAGCTCAACATGTCCAAGAAGTAACACCTCATTCCCCCCTGCCCCCAAACCAACGTCTCCCTCTTCACTCTTTATCTCCATTGATGTTGTCGCCATCTAACCTTTTCCTCTGGCATGCAGTCTGGGATTCTTCATCAACTCCTCCCTCTCCTTTATGCTTCATATTCAATCTGTTGCTAAGGCCTGTCACTTCTCCTTGCATAACATTGCTAACATTTGCTTGAAAGGAAGAATTAACAACAAGAAAGGTCTGAGCTGGCATAAAATATGCACTTTTCTTTCCTAAGAGTAAAAGAAGGGGATAAATGCCCTGACATATTTAATCATAATTTGTTTGTTTCTTTAACCACTAAGGGACAGATTCTCTCACCCTTACTCACATTAAATACTAGTGCCTTATCCTGGAACGAGGAAGGTATTACTTAGATATGGAAGGGTACCAGAATCTGGCCCTATATATTTTTTTTTATAGAATATACATTCAAGCTATAAACATAAAGCCAGACACAAAGAAGATATTACAGGTAGACCTGAAGTGAGTACCTGCAAAAACAGGCAAGCTCATTGAATTTCTGGTACTTGGCCCAAGCTGTCACTTCTGGGTACTAATTGGTTGCCTGATGTCCCAGTTTTCTGACTCCCAGTCCTAGAATACTGACATGCAGTATTGGTTTTTGTTTTTTGTTTAGTTTTCGTCCCGATTTCTCAAGTTTCTGTCCTGTTTTTTGCTATTTTCCAAAACCAATTTACTAGGGATGTGCGAACCCCCGGGGGTTCGGGGTTTGGCCGAGCCTGAAACCATTCGGTTCAGCCCGTTTTGGCCGAACCCGTTTGGGCGGGTGGGTGGTTCCCCTCCCCCCTCCAGGCTGCACAGGTGGAAGGGGTGCCAGGGAGCACCTCCCCCTCCCCTCTGCTGAGCCTGGAAATTCATTTATTTTTTAACCTCCCCACCCCAGGGATCGCTCTACCTGGTGGTGCTGGGGCTCTGGCCCTGGGTCCGGCGGCAGCGCTCTAGAGTGCTTCAGGCTACTAATAGGCCTTCCAGGTCAAACTGGAAGGCTTAGTAGCGGCCTGAAGCGCTCCAGAGTGCTGCTGGACCCGCTGCTGCTGCTGCCAGGACCAGGGCTCNCTGCTGGACCCGCTGCTGCTGCTGCCAGGACCAGGGCTCCGGCACCGCCAGGTAGGGTGATCCCTGGGGTGGGGGGGTTTAAAAAAAATATTCCCAGGCTTGGTAGGGGGGGGGGAGGTGCTCCCCGGTGCCCCTTTCACCCGCGCAGCCTGGAGGGGGGAGGGAAAACCGGGTTCCTCCCTGCCCCCACCTGAACACATTCAGAACCTGAACTTTGTTCTGTCAGTTCAGATTCGAGGTGTTTGCAAACAGGCCAAACACCCTGAGTTCAGGCCGAACCCCGAACGCACATCCCTACAATTTACTGCTCAGCAATCAGTACTACTACTACTCATTTCTATAGCGCTAGTTGGCATATGTAGCACTTTACTATCATAGATTACTGGAGACAGGTCCCTGACCAAGGGTGAGGGGAACAGAGACACACACATCTTCCCATTTTACAGATGGCTGAGACTTCCCATTTTACTGAGGCTGAGACTTGCCCAAGGCCACCCGCTGAATTCATGGCTACAGAAAGATTTGAACCCTGGCTTCTCAGGTCCTAGTCCAGCACCTTATCCACTACACCACACTGGCTCAATCAGTACCAATAATTCCTGATTTTTGGGTCATCAGGTACCCGATCGGCTCTTGGGTAGCCCTCCAGGCACCCAACACAGTACCCAAAATTGCAGGTATTAACCATGGGTAATAAATCAGGTATCCATTTCAGTTCTAATTATGGTTGTGTAAGGTAGCGGCGAAATAGACACTGGCAATCAGGATAACATGGTCTCTTGTTTAGTCTTTATTAGGAGGAACTCTTAATAACAGAAAGCAAGCTCACTCCTCCACACCAACACCATAATGAATGTAGCTCCCAGCGTGTGTTCCTCCTCCCACTCCACGCCCCCGTCAGGTGACCTTTATTCTCTTAGGGCCCTGTGGGTGGGGAAAGGTAGCTCACCATTAACGCCTTCCTCTCCCAGCACAGATACATGATTTTCTGGGTCCTAGCACTTGCTACACGGTGAAATCTTGACTTCTCATACAAAATTGAATGAGTTTTGTAATTGATTTCAGTGAAGAAAGGATTTCACTTACGGCTAATACTCACTTCTCAGTTTCTCCTACTATTTCACCCATTTCCACACATTTACTTCCATAGTTTCATTTATTTAGATTAGATTAGATAGATTTAGAACAAGAACGAGCTGAGAATTGTCCTGACTCTTGCCGAGAAAAGGAAGAATCTCGGTTTCCCCACCCACTTGTTAAAAAAACCCCAACCCCTTTCACTCACCTGGCTGCCTCTCTCTGAGTCTGGGCTGCTACGGGATTCCTCTCCGCTTCACTGTGGGGGAAGGTGAGGAGGTGTCTTTACTGAGGAGGCCGCCACCTCACAGCGAACAAAAAAATAATATTGTGTAGGCTCAAATGGCTGCTGGGGCCATTCTATGCATGTACAGCCCTTTCCCAAAATGATGCTGGCAGCATTAATGCCATTTTGGAAAAGGGAAGCTATACTTCACATGTATGAATGGCGCTGTGCAGGCGCAGAATGCCTGCCCTTTTCTAAAATGACACCGACACTACTGGTGCCATTTTGGAAAAAGGCAGCCTATGCGCAGAATAGCCACAGTCGCAGAATAGCATCAGTGACGCTCTAGGCCTTCCGGGGAACTTCCGGGTTTCCCCGGAAGGCCTAGAGCATCACTGACGCCGGCAGCCACAGCCGGCGCTGAGGCCGCCGGACCCCCCGCCGCCGCCGGAGCTCCGCAAGGTAAGCGCACTGAACTTTAGTAGGGGTGATCCCTG
Source organism: Sphenodon punctatus (assembly GCA_003113815.1). Lineage (NCBI taxonomy): Eukaryota > Metazoa > Chordata > Lepidosauria > Sphenodontia > Sphenodontidae > Sphenodon > Sphenodon punctatus. The sequence goes on along the minus strand of QEPC01003632.1, from coordinate 1,208,677 downwards.
GGGGGTTGGGGGGGTGTTAAACCCCCCCCCCAGGGATCGGGTCATACTTACCGGCGGCTGCGGGGACGCCGCGGCCGCTGGTGCTGGGGGGTGGGCTCGCCTCTCAGTCTGTTTTTAAACAAAAATCCAGGCTGGGCAGGGTGGGTGGGGGGTGTCCCCCCTTCCACCCGCGCAGTCTGGGAGGGGGAGGGGGAAGGAATTCATTTATTTCATTGAGTTCAATGGGGACACAGCGCCCCATTGAACTCAATGAAATAAATCCGGTACCGGTATACTGGATTTAATCCGGGAATCCGGTTTTTGTAGAACCGGTAACCGGTAAATCCGGTAGCCGGTAATGGGCCCGGGGTCCCACCACTAGTGTCTAGTGATTCAGTTTTAATATTGTATAGTGTGTTTGTAGGACTAGCCCTTTGTAGATATTAGATAATATTCCATTTAGTTCCATAGTTTTTAGAATAGTTAATAGCAGTTAGAGTTAGTGTGTATATATATATAATATTAGATCACATATTTTAATAAATAAATTTAAAAAAATATATAAAATCTTCCTGTGCATTCTTTGGGTGGGAGAAATGGAGAAGGAAAGCAGGAGAAGCTGGTCTTTTGCCCGTAAGGCGGGCAATGGGGCATGTGGCAGGGGCCATGCCAGCAGAGTGGCAGCAGCCAGCAGCAGCAGCCCGAGCACATCACCACGCCCCAAACTGCACAGGCCTGATTTTGGCAGTCAGGCTTCAGAGGCTCCCAGCAGTGGCACTAGTCAGGGTGTGGTTCGGCGCCACCTCCTGCCCCGGCGCCTCCTGCCCTGGCGCCTCCTGCCAGCCACCTCCTGCCCGGGAAATGGCAGCAGGGAGAGGAGGAGGAGCAGCACCAGCAGCAGCAGCTATAGGGGGCACAGGGAGAGTGGCAGCAGCATGGTGGGCAGTTGATCAGCCTCAGAGTCCCAGTACTCCCCTTCGTGGGACATCACTCAGATTGGGGACAACGAGGTAGACACTAGTCCCATGGAGGAGATGTCTGGTGCTGAGGCGTTGGCTGTCCCTTCGAGAGCTGTGTCACCACCATGTTCTGCCCCTCCCAGCAGCGCTGGCAGAGGTGCATCACCTGGTGCGTGCCAGAAGGCAGGAGGGGACAAAAAATTCTTGGTCTGGGCGCATTTTAAGTTGGTGCGGGAGGATGATCCCAGGGAGGTGCAGTGCACTTTGTGCCAGAAGGTGGTGAAGCATGGGCAGGTGTTCACCAACCTTGGCACAACTGCCATGGTGAGGCACCTCAAGGGACACCACAGCGCAGTGCTGCTAAGCGGGCAGGCAGGGACAGTGGACGCTAGTGGGTTCCCGACTGTAGCGGCCAGTCGTCCGTCTCCATCAGTGGGCAAGCGTCCTGCTTGAAAAGCTGCCTCTAGGAGCAGGAGTGGTGTTGCTGCTAGAGGGGAGCAACAGCAGCAGCAGCAGTAGCAGTGCACCAGAGAGGAGCTGGGGTGGGGGCAGCTGCCAAGTCCATCGGTAGCTGCAGGACGTGGAGGATGGCGTGACTTTCAACTGAAAGCCATGCATATGTTAGGGGAAATGATTGTGCTGGATGGGCAGCCCTTCTCAATGATCAGGGACATGGGGTTTAGGCATCTGATTGGGTTCCTGGCCCCCAAGTTTAAGCTGCCCTCGTGCACCACCCTGAGTCGGCAGGTGGTGCCAGCCCTGTATCAGGCTTTAAAGGAGCGGGTGAGGGAGCAGCTGGCAAGGGCTGGGCGTGCCCCCATCCACATCATCACCGACCTGTGGTCGAGTCAAAACACGTAGCACGCCTACCTGACAGTGACGGCGCACTGGTGGCAGGACCCAGAGGCAGCATTTGGCAGTGGCAGGAGGGGTCCCGAAGCAGGGTATAGGTGGGCCCTGCTTCAGGCAGAAATAATGGACGGCCTCCACACTGCTTGGAACATGGAGGCAGCCCTGACCGCCATGGTGAAGGATTGGGTCACGCCAGGTGCGCCCTTCACCAAGGGGTGTGTGGTGATGGAAAACGCGGTCAACATCTTGAGGGCAGTCTGTGAGGGGGACTTCACCAGCATCACTTGCGCTGCACATAACCTTCACCTGGTGATCAGGGACGCTCTGCGCTTGGGGGAGAAGGGGATTGGGGCAGGCACCCTTAGCTCCCTTATTGACCGGGGGAGGAAGCGGGCCAGTTTCTTTAACCAGAGCGTGAAGGGCAGCGACCTCCTCCAGGAGAAGCAGACCGAGCAAAGCTCCCCAGTGCACCAACTGGTGCAGGATGTGTCCACCAGGTGGAAGTCCACATTCCTGATGCTCGAGCGTCTTCTCGAGCAGAAAGCCACCTTGCATCAGGTTCAACTGGTGACAGACAGCGGGGCACCTCCAGGGTATGATGGGGTGGAATAGGAGATCCTGGTTCACATGATCTTCGTGCTCAGACCATTCCTGGCTGCGACGGAGACCATCAGCTCCTCCATGGCCACCATCAGCCAGGTGACCCCTCTGATGTAGAGTCTCCTCAGGAGGCTGGAGGAGATTCTCCAGGGGCGGGATTGTAGCCCTCAGGGCAGGAAGCTGGTGGATGAGGCGGTTAACCTGGTGTGGTAGATGAAGGCAAGGCTGAAGGCACGGTTCGATGAGCTCCTGCAGTGGTCGGAATACATTTTGGCAACCACGCTGGACCCCAGGGTCAAGGGCAGCATGGCACACCAGACACCGCTCTATGGGCACTGGAAGGGTGAGCTGGTGGAGAGGGTCCGTCAGGCAAAGAGGGCTCCAGAGAGTGCGCAGCAGCAGGATTCCCCTGGGGATTGTGGGAGTGGGAGCAGCCACCCCTTTCAGCCGGTGGGGTCTATCCCTGGCAGCAGCTTTAGCAGACTGAGCAGCAGCAGCAGCAGCAGCAGCAGCACTCCCCTATTGTCAGCAGCAGCAGCAGCAGCTTGTATGTGCAAGGCACTCTTGCAAGCATGGGCTCGTGCATAGCAGGGCAGGCAGCATGGCTGAGGGCAGTGGTGGAGNCCGGTAATGGGCCCGGGGTCCCACCACTAGTGTCTAGTGATTCAGTTTTAATATTGTATAGTGTGTTTGTAGGACTAGCCCTTTGTAGATATTAGATAATATTCCATTTAGTTCCATAGTTTTTAGAATAGTTAATAGCAGTTAGAGTTAGTGTGTATATATATATAATATTAGATCACATATTTTAATAAATAAATTTAAAAAAATATATAAAATCTTCCTGTGCATTCTTTGGGTGGGAGAAATGGAGAAGGAAAGCAGGAGAAGCTGGTCTTTTGCCCGTAAGGCGGGCAATGGGGCATGTGGCAGGGGCCATGCCAGCAGAGTGGCAGCAGCCAGCAGCAGCAGCCCGAGCACATCACCACGCCCCAAACTGCACAGGCCTGATTTTGGCAGTCAGGCTTCAGAGGCTCCCAGCAGTGGCACTAGTCAGGGTGTGGTTCGGCGCCACCTCCTGCCCCGGCGCCTCCTGCCCTGGCGCCTCCTGCCAGCCACCTCCTGCCCGGGAAATGGCAGCAGGGAGAGGAGGAGGAGCAGCACCAGCAGCAGCAGCTATAGGGGGCACAGGGAGAGTGGCAGCAGCATGGTGGGCAGTTGATCAGCCTCAGAGTCCCAGTACTCCCCTTCGTGGGACATCACTCAGATTGGGGACAACGAGGTAGACACTAGTCCCATGGAGGAGATGTCTGGTGCTGAGGCATTGGCTGTCCCTTCGAGAGCTGTGTCACCACCATGTTCTGCCCCTCCCAGCAGCGCTGGCAGAGGTGCATCACCTGGTGCGTGCCAGAAGGCAGGAGGGGACAAAAAATTCTTGGTCTGGGCGCATTTTAAGTTGGTGCGGGAGGATGATCCCAGGGAGGTGCAGTGCACTTTGTGCCAGAAGGTGGTGAAGCATGGGCAGGTGTTCACCAACCTTGGCACAACTGCCATGGTGAGGCACCTCAAGGGACACCACAGCGCAGTGCTGCTAAGCGGGCAGGCAGGGACAGTGGACGCTAGTGGGTTCCCGACTGTAGCGGCCAGTCGTCCGTCTCCATCAGTGGGCAAGCGTCCTGCTTGAAAAGCTGCCTCTAGGAGCAGGAGTGGTGTTGCTGCTAGAGGGGAGCAACAGCAGCAGCAGCAGTAGCAGTGCACCAGAGAGGAGCTGGGGTGGGGGCAGCTGCCAAGTCCATCGGTAGCTGCAGGACGTGGAGGATGGCGTGACTTTCAACTGAAAGCCATGCATATGTTAGGGGAAATGATTGTGCTGGATGGGCAGCCCTTCTCAATGATCAGGGACATGGGGTTTAGGCATCTGATTGGGTTCCTGGCCCCCAAGTTTAAGCTGCCCTCGTGCACCACCCTGAGTCGGCAGGTGGTGCCAGCCCTGTATCAGGCTTTAAAGGAGCGGGTGAGGGAGCAGCTGGCAAGGGCTGGGCGTGCCCCCATCCACATCATCACCGACCTGTGGTCGAGTCAAAACACGTAGCACGCCTACCTGACAGTGACGGCGCACTGGTGGCAGGACCCAGAGGCAGCATTTGGCAGTGGCAGGAGGGGTCCCGAAGCAGGGTATAGGTGGGCCCTGCTTCAGGCAGAAATAATGGACGGCCTCCACACTGCTCGGAACATCGAGGCAGCCCTGACCGCCATGGTGAAGGATTGGGTCACGCCAGGTGCGCCCTTCACCAAGGGGTGTGTGGTGATGGAAAACGCGGTCAACATCTTGAGGGCAGTCTGTGAGGGGGACTTCACCAGCATCACTTGCGCTGCACATAACCTTCACCTGGTGATCAGGGACGCTCTGCGCTTGGGGGAGAAGGGGATTGGGGCAGGCACCCTTAGCTCCCTTATTGACCGGGGGAGGAAGCGGGCCAGTTTCTTTAACCAGAGCGTGAAGGGCAGCGACCTCCTCCAGGAGAAGCAGACCGAGCAAAGCTCCCCAGTGCACCAACTGGTGCAGGATGTGTCCACCAGGTGGAAGTCCACATTCCTGATGCTCGAGCGTCTTCTCGAGCAGAAAGCCACCTTGCATCAGGTTCAACTGGTGACAGACAGCGGGGCACCTCCAGGGTATGATGGGGTGGAATAGGAGATCCTGGTTCACATGATCTTCGTGCTCAGACCATTCCTGGCTGCGACGGAGACCATCAGCTCCTCCATGGCCACCATCAGCCAGGTGACCCCTCTGATGTAGAGTCTCCTCAGGAGGCTGGAGGAGATTCTCCAGGGGCGGGATTGTAGCCCTCAGGGCAGGAAGCTGGTGGATGAGGCGGTTAACCTGGTGTGGTAGATGAAGGCAAGGCTGAAGGCACGGTTCGATGAGCTCCTGCAGTGGTCGGAATACATTTTGGCAACCACGCTGGACCCCAGGGTCAAGGGCAGCATGGCACACCAGACACCGCTCTATGGGCACTGGAAGGGTGAGCTGGTGGAGAGGGTCCGTCAGGCAAAGAGGGCTCCAGAGAGTGCGCAGCAGCAGGATTCCCCTGGGGATTGTGGGAGTGGGAGCAGCCACCCCTTTCAGCCGGTGGGGTCTATCCCTGGCAGCAGCTTTAGCAGACTGAGCAGCAGCAGCAGCAGCAGCAGCAGCACTCCCCTATTGTCAGCAGCAGCAGCAGCAGCTTGTATGTGCAAGGCACTCTTGCAAGCATGGGCTCGTGCATAGCAGGGCAGGCAGCATGGCTGAGGGCAGTGGTGGAGGTGGTGCCAAAGGACAGTTACGTGAGGGAGTATGACAGTGCCTCAGCAGCAGTGGAGAGTTACCTGGAGGAGGAGCCGTGCATCAATCCCAGCGCGATCCCTTGGCCTACTGGGCCGGCAGGACCAGCGTGTGGCTGGCCCTGTCCAAAGTGGCCAAGGGTCTCTTGTCCTTCCCACCAACAAGTGTCCCCAGCGAGTGGGTGTTCTCCATGGTGGGGGACATTTGCTTGCTGCACCACCTGAGACTGGGGACCAAGTTGGTGGAGCAGTTCCTGTTCCTTAAGGTGAACCTTCCACTGCTGGGATTCCCCAAGCTGCCCCTGGACACAGATTGATGGTGCAGTGGCACACGCCATCCCATGCCAGGGGCAGTCTTGGGATGGGGCTCCTCCTCAGTCTGGGCTGCTGCTGCTGCTGAGGTGCTGTCCCTTCCTCCCAATGCCCGGTACCATGGGCAGCCCCTCCCCCAGGGCAGTAGGGCAGGCAGCCCCCAAGCCCTCCAAGTCCCTCAGGGGTCCCCCCCATGCTTGCTGGGGAGCCAGAAGCTGCTCCTCAGCTGATCCAGCGTCAGCGCAGTCAATTTCCCAGCTTGTCTCAGACTTTGTTTACATTGTATCTCTCCTCCTAGAGATCAGGATGAGTCATATGTAAACAAACTCTGCAGCGAGAGAACTCTGCAAGGGGAGGAGGGAGAGGGGAGTCAATCCTCCTCCTCCTGCTGCTCCCCCCTCCCTCTAGCTTTCCACTCACTGACCAGAGAACTAAAGGGAGGCGGGAACTTAGAGAATGTCTCCCAAGCCCTCAGAAAGCATGCGCTGGCCGTCGACCCAGAAACGCACTGCTTTCTGGGGGATTGGGAAGGGAATGGGGGAGGTGCCATGTGCTCCTTGGCTGAGTTCTTATGGAGAAACCCAGCCAATCAGCAAGGTGCCTGGGTGCCTTTTCAAAATGCTCAGGCCACCTCATAGTTCCTTTTTCTCCCCCTGGCCCCATCTCTTATAGCCGCCGCTGCCTAGCACCCTTCCTGCCTCTCTCTCTCTCTGACTAGATGGCCTCGGCTGGCCTATCTGACTGACCTCATGATGCAGGGTAGCATTGGGATGCTTTAAGCCTGCCAGCCGGCCTCCAGCTAGATGAGCTCGGCCCACCTATGTGACTGGCTCTTTCTCTCTTGCGCTGCACAGTCTTAGCCAGCCTATCTGAGCGCTCTGCCAAGGTCCCAGCCTGCCTTCCCTACTGCGTCTCATGCCACGCTGCCTGTCTGTCCACCCACCTGCCCACCCAGGTGGCCAAGATCAAAGCCTGCTTCAGCCAGCCTTCCGATGCTCATGCCATGCTGCCTGTCTGCCCGCCCACCCAGGTTGCCAAGCTTGAACCCTGCCTCAGCCAGCCTTCCGATGCTCATGCCATGCTGCCTGTCTTCCTGCCCACCTGCCCAGGTGGCCAAGATCAAAGCCTGCCTCAGCCAGCCTTCCGATGCTCATGCCACGCTTCCTGTCTGCCCGCCTGCCCAGATTGCCAAGCTCGAACCATGCCTCAGCTAGCCTTCTGATGCTCATGTCATGCTGCCTGTCTGCCTGCCTACCTGCCCGCCCAGGTGGCCACGATCAAAACCTGACTCAGTCTGTCTTCCAATGCTCATGCCAAAGTGCCTGTTTGCCCACCCTGTGGACAAAGCTGAAGCCCTGCCCCGGCCTGCATGCCTCTCATGCCAAGGTGCCTGTCTGCCTCCCTGGCAACCCTGGGTGATGTGCCCCACTGGCCTGGTAATACCGCTGCTACTGTCTGCTGGTCCATGGGTGCTCTGCCCTGGCAAATCGAAATGTGCCCATGCAAATCTTCCTTCTGCCGTCTGCTGCTGTATGGGAGCTCTTCCCTTGAAATTCCTACCATCCTGGCTCCATGGGTGCTGCACACAAGAAAATCAAAATCCTACTGCTGCCATCTCTGCTGTTCCATGGGTTCTGCTACCGGGCAATCCAATGTCTGCTGCTGCTGCCAATAACCGCCTCTGCTGTCTGTGCCATGGATTCTGCTACCGGGAAGTCCAATTTCTGCTGCTGCTGCTGCCACCAATGCTGCCTTTGCTGTCTGTGCCATGAGTTCTGCTACTGGGCAATCCAATATTTGCTGCTGCCAATACTGCCTCTTCTGTCTGTGCCATGGGTTCTGTGCCTGGGCAATCCAATGTCTTCTGTTGCTGCCAATGCCGCCTCTGCTGTCTGTGCCATGGATTCTGCTACCGGGCAGTCCAATGTCTGCTGCTGCTGCCGCCAACGCCGCCTTTGCTGTCTGTGCCATGGGTTCTGTTCCCGGGCAATCCAGTGTCTGCTACTGCTGCTGCAAATGCTGCCTCTGCTGTCTATGCCATGGGTTCTGTGCCTGGGCAATCCAATGTCCGCTGCTTCTGCCAATGCAGTGCCATGGGTACTGTGTCCCAGCAATCCAATGTCTGCTACTTGTCTGGCCCTCTGCCGCTGCACCACCAATGCCATCCAGCCTGCAATGCCCGGCCAAGCAGGGGTGCCAGCTGCAGTTACTGTGCCCTGGCAATCCAATATCTGCTGCTGTTGCTGCTGGTACTGCACGTCAGTCATTTGCTTCTCAATCTTGTAGACGGCCACAGCTCGGATGAGTGCACCAGCGTGCAGGGGCTGGGTATCCACGAGATTCATCACTGGGCAAGGCTTGCCCAATTTTCAATAGAGCTTTTTGAGCTCAGTCGAGTAGGATGCTTGCAATGCCCGGCCAAGTAGGGATGCCTGACACCGAGCCCTGGCCAGGCCTCTGCCACTGCTCCACCAATGACAGCCAGCCTGCAATGTCCGGCCAAGCAGGGGTGCCAGTTACCGAGCCCTGGCCAGGCCTCTGCCGCTGCTCCACCAATGCCAGCCAGCCTGGAATGCCCGGCCGAGCAGGTGTGCCAGCCACTCCATTCCGAGGACACCATCAGGGTGTCGGTCCAAGCTGTGTCGGTCCAGTTTATTGCCTGCAAATGTCCCATATTCTGGCCAGCCAGCCTGCAATGCCCGACAAATTAGGGGTACCAGCCACCGAGCCCTGGCCAGGCCTCTGCCGCTGCTCCACCAATGTCAGCCAACCTGCAACGCCCTGCCAAGCAGGGGTGCCACCCACTCCATCCCCAGGACACACCATCAGGGTTCTGGGGCCTACATTCCAGGCATGGAGGGCTGTGTTGGTCCAGCTCATTGTCTTCAAATGTCCCACATCCTGGCCAGCCATCCTGCAACACCCAGCCAATCAGGGGTGCCAGCCATCGAGCCCTGGCCGGGCCTCTGCTGCTGCTCCACCAATACCAGCCAGCCTTCAATGCCCGGCCGAGGAGGGGGGCCAGCCACTCCATCCTCAGGACCCACCATCAGGGTTCTGGGGCCTACATTCCAGGCAGAGAGAGCTGTTTTTCCACTTCATCTAGAAGCTGCCACTCTAGTCCCAGGACCAACCATCAGGATTCTGGGGCCATCATTCTGCTTACAGGGAGCCATTATTCTACTGCATCAAGAAGCAGGCAGCCACTCCAGCCCCAGGACCCACCATCAGGGTTTGGGGGGCCTACGTTACAGGCAAGGAGGGCTATCCATCCACTTCATCCAGAAGCTGCCACTCCTGTCCCAGGACCCAGCGTCAGGGTTCTGGGGTCTACTTTACAGTCAAGGGGAGTCATCATTCCATGGCATCAAGAAACAGCCACTCCAGCCCCAGGACCCACCATCAGGGTTCTGGGGCCGTCATTCTGCACACAGGGAGCCATCATTACACCGCATCAAGAAACAGCCAGCCACACCAGCCCCAGGATCCACCGTCAGGGTTCTGGGACCTACATTCCAGGCAGAGAGAGCTGTTTTTCCACTTCATCTAGAAGCTGCCACTCTAGTCCCAGGACCAACCATCAGGATTCTGGGGCCATCATTCTGCTTACAGGGAGCCATTATTCTACTGCATCAAGAAGCAGGCAGCCACTCCAGCCCCAGGACCCACCATCAGGGTTTGGGGGGCCTACGTTACAGGCAAGGAGGGCTATCCATCCACTTCATCCAGAAGCTGCCACTCCTGTCCCAGGACCCAGCGTCAGGGTTCTGGGGTCTACTTTACAGTCAAGGGGAGTCATCATTCCATGGCATCAAGAAACAGCCACTCCAGCCCCAGGACCCACC
>QEPC01003632.1:1171434-1183466 GCA_003113815.1 Sphenodon punctatus | reverse complement strand
TATATATATATATATATATACACACCTGCACCTGCCTATGAAAGTCCCTTGCCACCGCAGACTGCTCCTGGGGGGGCTCCACAACTGAGCTGGAGAGGGGGGGGGAAGGGCGTACATACCTTCATTTGTGGGTTGCCTTCCCCCTTTCTTCTGGTGCTGGGGCTCCATGGCCAAATTGGAGTCCTCCGTCTGCCACCTCACTTTCAGGCCATGCCTCTGTTCAATGTGGGTGATGAGCCCAGATGTGTTCCCCTCCCTCTGGCACCGGAATATTTTGTGGCAGTGCTAAAAAGAGCAGAAAAAGATAGGAACATAAGAAGTGCCATACTGTGTCAGACCAATGGTCTGTCAAGCCCTGCCTGCGTTCTGTCTCCACAAGTGGGTGGACTGGGTGGCCAATCTCTCTCTGCAGGGGACTTTCGTTCCTAATAGGTCAGGTCATAGGGCAATTAATTCCCTGTTGTTCCAGTGCCCATGCCATACCTTGCATGTGGAGATCCCGTCGCCCTTGTCGTAAAACCTCCCGACATCCGACTTCCGGCGCCGAATGTCTGGGAGTGTCACTGGCCATGGTGGCGACCTCTGCCTAGGGGTCCTCCTCTTTGGGCTGGCATCTGATTCCTCTCTGAAATGGGAACACATTAAGAATTCCAGCAGACCTGGGGCCAGGTGAGCTTCCTCCGGGAGGGAATTCCAGAGTCATGGCCCAGCCACTGAGAATGCCCGTTCCATTGTGGCCCCCCCCTAACACGGGGGACCTCCAGGAAAGCGCCTCTGGTAGACTGCAGGGATCACTCTGAGACGTGGAAGGTGAGGTGATCCCCGAGGTATGAGGGCTTTATAGATCAAAACTAACACCTTGAATCTGGTCTGGTATGCTATAGGCAACCAGTGCAAAATGCGGAGCACAGGTGTTATGTGCTCCCGCTGACCCATCCCTGTGAGGAGACGGGCCGCCGCATTCTGCACTAACTGCAGCCTCCGGACCAGAAACAGGGGAAGCCCCACATAGAGCGCAGTGCAGTAGTCCAGCCTCGAGGTGATGAAGGCATGGATGAGAGTGGCCAGGTCGGGTCTGGAGATGTATGGACAGAGCCTCCGTACTAGATACAGCTGGCGGAAAGCAGCTTTAGCCATCGCCTCCATCTGTCAATCCAGACGGAGGTCTGAATCCAAAAGCACCCCCCAGACTCTGAACCTGCTGGGCTACAGGAGGCCCCGCCCCCACCAGAGGAGCCAGCACCCCCCTCACCCTTCCCACCACTATCACCTCCATCTTATCAGGATTAAGTTTCAGTGTGCTCTGCCACATCCAATCCGCCACGGCCTCCAAACATTGGGAAAGTATTGAGACAGCAGGACCTGGGTCAGTTGAAAACGAGAGGTACAGCTGGGTATCATCAGCATATTGGTAACAACGCACCCTGAACCCCCTCACGATCTCCCTCAGGGGCTGCATATATACATTAAATAATGACGGTGTCACCGGGATGTGGGGAAAGGATAATACACACACACGCCTGCTGAGGTACCCTCAGTCAGAGCAAGGAAACTGCGGTGATAGAATTCCCGTCAGGATAGTGTGTGGGCTTTTACCTCTAATTAAAGAGAACAAGCCCCTATCATCATAGGGCGCTGCTGACCGAGAACCAAAGGATGCCCTACAATCACTTTGTTCAGGCAATATGACACAAGGGGAGCAGGGGGTGGGGGATCACCCAAGGGGTGTGCCAGGACCCCCGGGGGGCGGGGAAGACGCGGGACACTCACCTCCGACTATCAGGTTCCAAAGCCAGGGACAGGGGAAGGGCACACACTCACCACTCACTGGTCCTCTCTGCTCACACACTCCAATATACATGACAAGGTCTCAGGGGAAAAGGTCCAAATGCACGGGCAATGTCCACAGTCATGGGCCAACTCTCTCCACATTCAAAATGCACACAAGGGGGCTGGTTTCCTCTAATCATCAGCGCCATTCCCCAGGCAGCACTGGTTCTTATTCTCTAAGCCCCGCCCCCCGTGCGAGCCCGCAGCCGTTCTGAGCGGCGCCGTGGGGGCGGGGGAAGCCCAACATGCTTTGGCGTTGCTGGGGGTGTGGGTGTGGCCTGCGGCTCCGCCGCTGTTGCCGGCCAAGGAGAGGGACTCCTGCTGGGCCTGGTTGCTACAGGAGATGGGGGCGTGGCCTGCGGCTCTGCCGCTGCTGCCGGCGAGGGTTGTGGGGGCGTTCCCTGCTCTGTCCCCTCAGCGTGCGGGCCAGGAGGCTGTTGGGGCTGCTGGGGTTGGGACCGGGGCGAGCGCTGGGGGGTGGGAGCCCGATGCCCGGGTCTCCCACTGACAGACGGAGACAGAATCGAACCCTGCAGAATGCCGCAGGTCAAGACCCGGGGGCTTGATGTTTCAGCCCCCAACACCACCTGCTGGCTTCTCTTCAAGAGGAATGAGTGGAGCCATCTGAGGACGGTCCCGTCCAGACCCCCCAGGTCTTGCAGCCGTCTCAGCAGCAGCCCATGGTCCATGGTGTCAAAAGCGGTCGAGAGATCTAGCAGGATCAGAAATGTTGAACATCCTGCGTCCATCTCCCAGCGGAGATCGTCCACCAAGGCCACCAACACCGTCTCAGTACTGTAGCCGGGCGGAACCCAGACTGAAAAGGGTCAAGGAAACCAATACTATCCAGATGCGCCTGGAGCTGCAGTGCAACTGCCCGTTCAATAACCTTCCCTAAAAAGGGAAGATTAGAGACAGGGCAGTAGCTGGCAAGTGCACCCACATCCAGAGATGGCTTCTTCAAAAGGGGGTGCACCACAGCCTCCTTGAGACTGGGCGACAGCCTCCCCTGCTGGAGGGATGTATTGACCACCCTCGCCAGCACCGTCCCCAACTTCTCCCTGGAGGCTTTCACCAACCAGGACGGGCATGGATCTAATTCACAACTTGTGGCTCTAACAGACCCCAGGACATCCACCGCATCGGCTGGCGTCACTTCCCAAAATTCCTCCCAGGTAAAATGTGGGTGCATGGAGCCTAAGTTGTAAGCGAGCACAATATGTGAGACTATACATCTTCTTTACTGCTAACATGTCACAGAAGTTAAGGCAGGAGCTTTAACTTGCAATTTCCATGCTTTTTAGTGCGTGATTGAATTTGCAAGAGCCTTAACTCTTCTTGTAAACTAGAGGTTTTTTTAATTATGGAATAGAGGTATAATCTCAGTGCATTCCCATCAGCAGCAGTGTAGGGCAGAGCCCTCAGATCCACAACCCCTCCATGATGTTTGCCTTTTTGACCGCTGTGCATATTGAGCTGAAGTTTTCAGTGAATTGTCCATAATGGTTCCAAGATCTGTTTCTTGAGTGGTAACATCTAATTTAGAACCCAGCATTGTCTATGTGTATAGTTAGGATTATTTTTCCCTATGTGCATCACTTTGCATTTATCAGCATTGTTAATCCTGTCAACAATATCCTCTCACATCATCGATCTGTGAATTACGTAGAGCATCATAAGCTTCACTACTGATCTATTTATTTGTCAAAGTACTGCTACAAAAAGCAAAGTCAGCGTACACAAAAATTGCCAGATAGAGATGTGTACTGTCTGACTTACATTCACAAAGCAAAGATATTCCAAATGAATTCAATTCCACCCTGACTTTACTGCATTGTGCCTTTGATTGCAAGAGTACATATGGAGTGCAGTGATTTGTGGACCCCTGCAATGCCCTCCATGGTGTGAAATAAGGATGGTGAGAAAGCCTTAACTTTGAATGTGGGTTGAAATGCTCCCCTTTGTATTGCTTTAACACGGGTTGTGTGCATTACAGTGTAAGAAAGTGCTGCTATTCAGTATCAGCAAGTACCTAGTGCTCACTTCACCTCCTGACCATTATGAATGTAAAATGCTGGTCGGAACAGATAGATTGAAATTGAAAAAAATCCTTTATCTTGGCATGTGAGAGATTTGCAATCAAATTTTGATTTTCAGAGTGCTGCTTGATTGGAGATTAATGCGGGGGTGGATTGACCTTTCTTGCAAGAACTGTTGTTTTTGCAGTAAACGTGTGAAAAACAAAATTCAAATAGATGGCCTATTGCACTTTTCTTGTGATTCATATTATTGCTACTTTGGTTTTTTTCCCCCCTAGCAGTGGTACTTACTAAACTCATCAGGGCTTTTCTTCCTTTGCTTGTGTGGGAGTGCATTTTGCTCCCAGTGGCAGGGTCAGCTTCTTGTCATTCCCTGTGTTGTTGCAGAACATGGCATTTCTTGACTGACTTGTTTTGTTTCAGGATGATAATTTTTGCTCTGCACAGCACGTGGATGCTCCTCCGGCTTTTCACAAGAAGGCTATTCATTTAGGGCTAAGGAAACAGCTTTTGCTATCATTGCTGAAAATAAATAAATAGGAACTTCTGAAATAACGGACTTCCATCGGTCCTTCATTGTGACAAAAATAGTATTGTGCTTCCACTGTCTGTTTTTAAATATAGCTGTCTTCCCCCAGCCCCCAGTATCAGATATCATGAAAGCCCATTTTCTTGTTCTTATAAAACCTCTTAATAACATTAGAGTAGAACTGAAGGAAGGTGAATGTCTCTTATTTTGCACAAGGAATAAAATTATTATTATTAATTATATAGCTTGTTTAGTGTTTAAAGTGCTTTACAATTCTTATGTAGTTCAGCCTCACAACTGCCCTGTGAGGTAGGTCATTATTATTCCTGTTTTACAGATGGAGAACTGAGGCTGAGAGACAGTGACTTGCCCAAGGTCATCCACTGAGTTCACGTCTAAGACTAGATTTGAACCTTGGTAGTTTCCCAGATCCACACTCAACATCATATCCGCTGGGCTACACTGGCTCTAAAAATCTTCTTTGGTAAGAGATTTAGGGTGTTTATAAATGAGACAATAGCCCACTGGAGTCTGTGTTTGGTCTGTGCAGCCTCCACTTGCATGTTTATCATGTAGAGTAGGGTTGAAACTTGGTCCTTGGATTTTCCTCGGAATTTACCAACGATCGCCATTCTTGACTTGATTTTACTAAATACCAAGGAATTGAGTAATGGTCACGGTACTCGGTAACTCCACAATTGAGGGCAAGAAGTGGGGGCAGATGGGCATCAGAGGCAGGTAACCGGGAAAGCCAGGGTTAGGGAAGGGGGGGCAGGGAAGTGAAGTGGGCCAGCAAACTCACCTAAAAGTTGTAAGAACCATGCGTGCTGCTGTCTTGACTCTGCCTCAAGCCATGGGAGCTGTCATGCTGCTATGGATGCTGCCTCCTTTAAATGAGGTAAAGCTCTCTGGGAGCATGCTGGGAAATGTAGTCCAGCATGCTCACCGACAGCATTAATTCTAATGCTGTCAGGGGGCAAACTGGAGTACATTTTCCAGCATGCCCCACAGGTAGGGATGGGCAAACAGAACTGAGTTCAGAAATTCAGTTCGGTTGGGAAATTCAGTTCAGTTGTAAAATTTGGTTCGGTTAGGAAGTTCGGTTCAGTCGACCGAACTATTCGAGTTCGGTCCGAACTCTCAACTTCCGAACAAAGTTCAGAAATTCAAACCTCATTGAACTAAATGAAAGAGCCGAGTTCAGAAATTCGGTTTGGTTTGGTTCGAAAATCGAGTTCGGTTCGGAAGTTCGGTTCAGTTGACTGAACTGGTCTGAACTTCTGAACTGCGTTCGCCCATCCCTACCCACAGGTTGGGGTAGGTGGCGAGAGTGAGAGGATGTGTGAGGGGGTAGGAGGCAGTTAGGGATCTGAGGGGGAAAGGGACTGGGTTATTTGGGGTGTGTACGGAGGGAGTGGGGGGTGGTTGAGAAGCCAAGAGAAGAAATTTATTAGCTCTACACTAGGGCTGATCTGAATATTGAAAAAATTATTCTCAAGTATTTCTGCGGTTCCAAGTACCAGTCCTGAGTACCGGTCCAGCTTGCTCCCAGACAGCATTCATTCTAATATTGTCTGGGAGCAAGCTGGACTACATTTCCCAGCATGCTCCCAGAAAGTTTTACCTCATTCAAAGCAGGCAGCATCCAGAGCAGCATGACCAGCTCCCGTGTCTTAAGGCAGAGTTCACACAGCAGTGTGCCTTTTGAGTGAGTCAGTGGCACCCACTTCCCCTTTTCCCTGCCCTCTGCTGGTCTCCCTACCCCTCACCCCCAGTGCCCAATTCCCTGACCCCCCCCCCTTTGCCTGGTCTGCACAGTTGACTGTGCTGCCCTGTGTCCCCCTCCTCCACATGGCCCCTCCAAATACCGTGTATTATCCAAAGTTCCAAGGAACACCCTGAACACTTGAGACTGGTACTCGGAACCTCAGAAATACTTGAGAATTTTTTTTTCAATATTTGGAACAGCCCTAGTAATGTATACAGCTAATAAATGGGCATCTCCCTGCATGTAATCATGTGCATGCGGGCAGCCCCCACTCAGGTTGAGTATGACAAAACCTAACACACGGTCACATACCATGCTTCACTCACCCCTTCTCATTATCCCACCCCCTGTCATGACATGCAGCTGCAGTGAACTATGGGAAGATGAAGCCACCACAGCTGTTTCTTCTTCCGGGCTATTCTCACCATGGGAGGCAGTCCAGAGCATTATCCCCGCCTACCCACAGGGTGTCATACCTGCAGCACTTCGTGGCTGGAAGTAACCTTTGCTATGTGCATTTGGGTCAGCTCCGTGCTAGTGGCAGCCAGAGAGGCTCGAGTCTTGCACTCAGCACATTGTATTCTCTGCTCTGCTTGCCCCCCGCGCCAGGTCAAGCATTGCCTGTTGCTTCCCTGGGCCTGGCAGAGGGGACACTGCAAATGGGGAGAGGAGCGGTTCTCTGGGCTGGAGAGGCACTGACCCACACTTCCTCTTGCCTCGTTCTCCAGACTGGAAGCAGACTCAGCCCACCCTGGCAACGCCAACTAAGGCATCCACCTCCCTCAAGCGAAAGTGCTTCCAGCTCCCAAAGAGGCTTAGCGCTATGCCAGACTACACCTGCTGCTGGGGTGGTGGTGTCAGTCTTCACCCATTGAAGTGGCAGTACGGTAGCAAAGCAACAAGGAAAGCCATTGGTTCAGACCCACCCACTCCAGAATCACCTCCCCGCCCCCCCAATCCTGCCTTCCCTGCCTGGTGTTTCAGCCCCCTGCAGTGGTCCGGACGTGGGGTGAGCAAGCATGGTGAGGGACAGTGAGGGGAGTTGTGCTGGGGCAGGCTGACTGCAGGGCACTGCAGAAGCTCAAGATAGGGGGAGCGAGGAAGTGGTGTGGGAAGCAGGGCTGCGTCCCCCTGCCCATTCTGTAACAGCCGCCCCTGCAGCCCCTGTCCTTCCTTTCAGATCTAACGGCTGTCCTTCCCAGTCAAGTGGGAATGGTGCCTCTCCCTCCTGCCCCAAGCCTGCTGTCCTGCCATGGTGCCTCTCCCCACAACTTCCTGCACCTACTGTCCGCATCCATTGCTGTTGTGTCCCAGGTAGGCCTGAAATGAGAAATGTCAGCAAGTGCTGTTTCCATCAGAAATGGACTGGCTTACCTGCTGGTTTTGCCGCCCATTTTCTGTTATTTTTCACAAGTTGCATGGGGCTGCTATGAGCCTGGACACAATCTCCGTGTGTGCCCAGTCCCAATTCCTATGTGTGCACCCTGGGGGTTTAGAAGAAGCAAACGTACCAACTAAGTGCCAGGGAAGTGCCGAAAATGGCCATAAAGGTGCTGTAAAATGGACATAAAATTTGCGACCAGTTGTGAATTAGATCTGTGCCCATCCTGGCTGGTGAAAGCCAGCCGGGAGAGACTGGGGCCATTGCTGGCTGGTGTTGTCAATACCTCCCTTAGGAAGGCAGGGCAGGGTGCCCGACAGGCAGGAGGGCAGGATGCCTGACAGCCTCAAGCGTGTCACCACCCATCACAGCCCATCTCTTGCTCAAGTAACCATCTCTTGATGTTGACTCCCCTGCCAGCTATCGCCCTGTCTCTAACCTCCCTTTTTAGGAAAGGTTATTGAATGGGTGGTCATCCTGCAGCTCTGGGAGAATCTTGACACTATTGGTTTCCTGAACCCATGTCAGTCAGGTTTTCATCCTGGGCATGGCACTGAGACTGCGTTTGTGGTCTTGGTTGACCTCTACTTGGAAATTGTACCCTGCTGATTTTGTTAGATCTTTCGGTGGCCTTTGATACCGTTGATCATGAGGTGTTGTTGACATGGCTGTGGAACCTGGTTGGGGTGCGTGGGATTGCCCTTGAGTGGTTCTGCTCATTCCTGGCTGGGAGAACCCAGAGGGTGGTGATGTGTGGTGGCTCGTCATCCCCTCAGGAGCTTCCTTGTGGGGTCCCGCAAGGCTCCATCTTGCCCCTCCTCCTGTTCAATGTGAGGGCCCTGGGCAAGATTGTTCAGCGATCTGGAGTGAAGTGCAATCAGTATGCTGATGACTCCCAGCTCTGTATCTCCTTTTTATCTGACCCAGGTACTGTAGTCTTGGTGCTTACCCGGTGCCTGGCTGCTGTTGGGGAATGGATGCCAGTAAGCTGATTGAAGTTGAATCCAAACAAGACTGAAGTGATGATGGTTGGCCAAACTTGTGACATGGGTGTGTGTATGTGTGTGTGTGTGTGTGTGTGTGAAACCGTGTCATTGATGGGATCTGGCCTTCCTTGGTCTTCCACATTTGCAGCCTTGGAGTGCTCCTGGATCCACTGCTGCACCTGACTTGTCAGGTTGTGGCGGTGGACAGGAGTGCTTTTTACCAACTTTATCTGGTGAGAAGGCTGTGACTCTTTCTATCAGATTCAGATCTGGCCACCGTTATCCATGCCTTCGTAACCTCGAGGCTAGACTACTAAAATGCGCTCTACGTGGGGCTGCCCTTGAAGACTGTTCGAAAGCTGCAGTTGGTGCAGAATGTAGCGGCCCACTTTCTGTCAGGGATGGGTCACTGGGAGCACATTACACCAGTGCTCTGGAGTCTGCACTGACTACCAATGGCTTTCTGGACACAATTCAAGGTGCTGGTTTTAACCTATAAATCCCTAAACGGCTTGGGTCGAAGGTATCTGAGATACTGCCTCTTCCCCTATGTTCCGTCGTTGCCTCTGAGGTTGGCCAAGGGAACCCTCCTGCAAGTGAAGTTGTTACAATGAGGGCATGCAGGGGGGCATTCTCTGTGGCTGCCCCACAATTATGACACTCCCTCCCCTTGGGGCTCTGCTGAAGCCCAAGCCTTTTAATCTTTTGGAGGAGATGTAAGACATAGAATCAGAGTCACAAGGCTGGAAGGTACGTCAGGGTCATCTAGTCCAGCCCCCTGAAACACTGCAGGACCTTCCACACACCAACCATCTGCACAGAGAAATCCCACCATTAGCTACAAGTAAAGACTGAGACCAACCAGAGCACACCGATGCCTGAAATAGCAGGAAATGATTTTAGAAAAAGAAGGATCCAGCTGTCCCAAATAGGTGAGCCACACCCATGCTGCAGGGGAACACACAAAACCCTCAAGGTCAACTGCAAATCTGCCCAGAGGGAAAATTCCTTCCTGACCCCAAATATGGTGATCAGATAGACCATGAGCATGTGCTCAGGCCTCACCAGCAAGGCACCTGATATACAATATACTACCCAGGCTTCAAAATGCACTAACAGTCCCACCTCCAGCTGCAGACAAATCGAATACTACAGGAAGAAAGGCCAGGGGGGAGGGGGAACCCAACATTTATTGCCAGGGAAACAACAACACTTCATCCTGTAGCATCACATAATAAAAACTCCTCACAAGATATATGCCATACGTTTATCTAACTCCATTGTGAAGTTGTTCAGATTCTTTGCTCCCACAACTGCCCCTGGAAGCTTATTCCAGTAGTTCCCTGCTCTAATTGTTAAAAAGTTAAAAACCTTCTTTTAACTTCCAGCCTAAATCTATTAATGACCAACTTGTATTCATTAGTTCTTGTCCCCACGCTCCCTTGCCCTTCCCTTCTATTGTGTTAACTCCTCTGATATATTATTTATACAATGTAACCATATTTCCCCTCAGCCTTCTTTTTGATAGGCTAAATACGCCAAGCTCCTTCAGCCCCAACTCACAGGATAAGTTCTCCATCCCTCTGATCATCCTGGTAGCTCTACATTGCACTGTTCTAGTTTAAGTTAATCCTTCTTAAACATGGGTGACCAGAACTGAGCACAGTACTCCAGATGCGGTCTTACCAGAGTCCTAGACAGAGGCAAAAGTACCTCCCTATCCCTGCTGACAATACTACACCTAATAAATCTTTTTTGTTTGGCCAGGCGTTTGGCAGGCAGGAATAGGGTTGGGTGGGATTGGGTGGGTGGGGGGATTGAGGACGAGGATTGATGGGAGGTAGGTGGCTGGTAAAGGATGGGGTGAGGGGGTGGTTGGGGTGATGTTGGGGGTTCTAAGAGATTTTAATGTGTTTTATTGTATTTTATATTTTTAATGTTGTAAGTCACTCTGTGGAGAAGGGTGGGGTAAAATGTGAAAAATAACTAAAACTAACTAACTAACTAACTAACTAACTAACTAACTAAATATATAAATAAATAAATACAGATTGTCCAAATATTTGGAGAATACCAAAGGATTTCCTACCCCTTTCTGTATCGTGTGACCAAGGAATAAGGCACAATGGCATGTGGTTAGTGCTTTCACATGACATGACAGATGTGAGCAATGGTTTCAGATAGGAAGCAACTGCCTCTATAAGGGCTTCACTTCTCTTAACAAAAATACCTTTCTTTTCTTGGATTGGCTCAGTTTGCAGTAATGCAAACGTATCAACATTTCAGATGTCCTGTAGTGCCACTTGAAGTGACATGAATGCACTAGTTAAGCATTAAGCATATCTGTGCTTCAGTTATACATGGATACTTTAAAACATGGTGATTTATAATGTACTAGTAGTAAAGGGAAAATAAGAGGGAAAAAGTGAAAACATATGGACCACCTGCATCTAGTGGCAAATTGCCTAAAAATGGCTACAGCTATAACTTAATATCAGGAGCAGTTTTATAGTGGTTCCCTTGTTAGTAGGGCCTAGTTTTCACGGTGAGTGCTCATTATCTTTGTTCTTGTCATCTCATTCTTCATCTCTGCATTGCCTGCAGGTTTAACTAACACAGCGTTTTTTTGAAACTGCTGAATTCTGATCAGTTTTGTAAAGGAAAGTCTCTGTTCTCCTTCCCAGTGATCTTGTTTGGCTGAATAGAACGCTGAATAGGGGATGAAAGCATAGTTTTGTTTTGTGTTCCTGAGTGTAGACATTTTTGGACTAAAAATCTTGAGAAGAAGAAGCTCCTGGATGTTTTGCTTTTAATTTAATATTTTCACAGGCTTTGCACAGATTTCATTCCTTGGTCCAACTAACGAATAGTCTGGCAATATTGCTTACTTCTAGCGCTGATCTCAGGAAAATCTGGCATAACTTTTTCCTGATGTAAAAAGACTTTTTTGTTGAAGGAAAAGTTTAATCAGGAAACATAGATTTTCCCTGATGGAATTTCCCATGAGGATGAAATTCCTGGGAACCTGAATTTGCATTTTGGCTGGAATGGAAACTCTGACTTTCGGATGCCCTGTTCATGTGCATGGCACCCAAAGGGAAACAGTCAGAAAGATAACTATTGTATGATGTGCTTTGAGTGTGTACTTGTTGGAATTCTGAAGAGACGATTCTCATTCTAGAGGCACCATGGAATACCCTGAAATGGTGGATTGCTTATGTTGGCAGGAAGTCCTGCATCCCCCTAATTTTGCATCTTGATTCAGGACAAAAAAGAATGGGAAGTTGAAATTTCCTACAGGATGGAAATGATTGGTGGACAAAACCTTGTGTCTTGTATTTCTGTAGCTTGCACAGTCCCAGTGTTTGTGTCTTACAAAAAAAGGTCCCTAGTTCTAAAACCATCATAAGTCTTTCCATCACTGGGTATTTTCAGACGTTACGGGCGGCCGGTTCACCACAGTGAACCACCAGGGGGGGCGAACAGCGCAACCACGCCC
>QEPC01003632.1:1130336-1169309 GCA_003113815.1 Sphenodon punctatus | reverse complement strand
CCCCCCCAGGGATCGGGTCATACTTACCCGCGGCTGCGGGGACGCCGCGGCCGCTGGTGCTGGGGGGGGCTCGCCTCGGGGTCTCACTCTGTTCTTTTTTACAACAAAAAGCCAGGCTGGGCAGGGTGGGTGGGGGGTGTCCCCCCTTCCACCCGCGCAGCCTGGGAGGGGGAGGGGGAGGAATTTATTCCATTGCTTTCAATGGGGACACAGCGCCCCATTGAAAGCAATGGATTAAATCCGGTACCGGTATACCGGATTTAATCCGGGAATCCGGTTTTCGTGAAACCGGTAACCGGTAAAATCCGGTAACCGGTAATGGGCCCGGGGTCCCACCCCTATTGTTGCCTTAAGATGGTTTACTTTGCTTGCTCTGTGTTTGCATGATGCATTGCTGCTTTCCTTCTCCCCTCCCAAGCCTGAGTAGAGAGGCTAGTTTGTAAATTTGTGGGACTACTGGTCATAGCTACTCTTTTTAAAAAATTGTCCCTTCACTGTTTCACTGCTGCTCCCTGCTCGAAAGTAGTTTCTGGCCTCTCTGCTTGTGACTCTGTGATTTTGAGCATCTTGCCTGTGGTTTTTGTTGAGAAACAGAAATGTATTGTTGAAATTTTTATGGGGCTGGTTTGGTGGCAACAGAGGTCTGCAGCTGACCAAACTTTTTAAAAAGGCCTGTGTGCTTGGACAGGCATTTGGCTGGCAGGTGTAGGTACTGGGGATGCTGATCTCGATGGGCCTGGTTTGGTGGCAATGTAGCCCTGAAACTGGCCAAACTTTAAAAAAAGGCCTGTTTGCTTGGACAGGCGTTTTGGCTGTTGGGGATAGGGTGTAGCTACTAGGGATGCTGGTCTGGATGGGCCTGGTTTGGTGGCAATGCAGCCCTGAAACTGGCCAAACGTCTTTAAAAAGGCCTGTTTGCTTGAACAGGCATTTGGCTGCTGGAGATACAGTGTTGGTACTGGGGATGCTGGTTTGGATGGGGAGTGTTTGGTTGATATATAGGCCTGCAACTGCTCTCCTTGTGAACGGAGGAGAAAGTAGGTAGGAATATGGCAGAAGAGAAGGTTGCAGACAACAAGGAGACCCCTTCCCCCTGTCCCCTACTGAACCCATCTCTTCCCCTTACTCTTCTCATGCACCAAAACCAAACCCTTTCCCTCCTACTTCTCCTCTGTCCTGTCCTCTTCCCTTTCATTCTCTTCTGAGAAGAGAATGAAAGGATGCCATGAAAATCGAGGATTCGAGGGTTCAGGATAAAGGTAGGCGATGGCAATGTAATCTATTTTTGTAACCTGCTATGGTTAATTTGGACCTGGTGGAAAAGAGAGGGTGGATGGGACCCCGGTAAGAGGACTCTCTATCTCCCAGTGGGAGTGCTTCAGTTCACACAACAGAAAGGAGTTCCCAACGTTAACTAATGTAATGTCCATCCAATGTTAACCCTGGGAACTTCTTGCTGCTGGGTTGAGCCATGCCACTGGCCTATCACTGCCCCTGACTCCACCTACTGCTGCCCCTGCCTCTGCCCCTAGGCTCGCTGGCTCGCAGGCGGCAAAGCTGCCAGCAGTAGGTTCAACCCACCCACTGCCCCACCAGCCTCAAAAAACACCAGCAGTCACTGCAGAAGCCACAAAAAACAAAGCCAGATCAGAAATCAGAAGCCCAAAACCCCCCAGAGTCACATCAGGGGCCAGGCAGAACCAGGAGGCAAGAATCAGAGCAAGGCTCAGGAGGAAAGCAGCAGGAGCACAGGCCAAGGACAGAAACTGGAACCCAAGTAAGTCACTGTTGAGTTGCTCAGACATTTCATGCTTCTTGTTTGCCATTTACCTAGCCCCAGGAGAAAGGAATGACTTATCAGCAGCACTAGATCTGGTGCTGTGGACAGCTCCCCTGGTAATGGGACAGAGGTGTGTACCAGGGACCCATGTCATTACTCATTTTCAGTTTTTGTTTTCATTATTTAAATATTTCATTTTTGTTTTCACAAATATTGAAATTTCATTTTTATTTTCATTTTTGCTTTTCTTTTCTATTTCCATTGGTTTCAAAGGAAACACATTTGTGGCTGTGCCTTTTTTGTCTTTCATTATATTTGGATGAAACTTGGAAAACATAAACCGCCAATGGACGGCATTATGTGTACCAGATTTCAGAAAGATTGGATAAAGGAATCCGATTTTATAAGCAATTGAATTATGTTATTTTGCAAAAATCTGCATATACAATACATTCCTGACTGTACCTTCTTTGTCTCCCATCTAATGTAGATGAAACTTGGCATGTTTATACCCATCCAGACTTTTACTGTCTACGCCAACTTTCTGAAGGATTGGATAAAGGGTTCTCGTGGTATAAGCAATTAACTTATAAATTTGTGTCTGACTAACATATTTTTAGTCCAACCAGTGTATGTGAAATTTGGCAGGGCTTTATATCAAACCTTTACTATCATCTCTACCAAATATCGGAAAGATGTGATAAAGGGTCCCAATTTTATAAACCTGCACAGCATATGCAGAGAAGGAGCCTATGCCGAGAAGGAGCCTATGCCAGGGATTCTCTTACGTGTCACTGTGATATAACGTCTGTTTTGTGATGCCAATTGTCCAGCAGAAATGTCAACCAAATATCCTCATTCTGTGCTGTGACCACCCCAACTTCTCTCCCCCACTTGCTACTGGGAAGTTGGAAGCGTCTGTTTAGGAAAGAGCCAATAGAGATTCTTTTGTGTCCTCTGTCACAGTGCTGCAAGATGTTATTGTGGTGATAATTAGCCACTCCAGCATGGATGTGTAAATAATGTCTCCTGATTGCTGGGATGCTATCCCCAAAATCCCACTTATGTCTCTTCTATGCTGCCCCCTATGCCCTCATTGACATCACTGCTGATTGGTCCTGTAAATCTGAAAGCATGCAGTAATTGTCCAGTGAATGTGTTTGTCCGTCTGTTGGGTTGCTCCCCATTCTCTCTCTCCTACATCCCCCCTCCCCCTGCCATGCCAGGTTCCTGCCTCTGACTGTCACTGCATGTGTTGCTATTTATCTGAATAATGGTCTTCAAGGGGACTTCAATTGCTTATAAAATTGGTTCCCTTTATCAAATTGTCCAGTAGTTTGTCAGAGATGACAGGGAAAGAGTGGAATACATTCCTGCCAAATGTCTTATAAAGAAGATGGAATATAAAAATGTTGCCACCAGAAATGCAATTTCAAGTTAATGGCTTATAACATCAGGACCCTTTATCTGATCTTTCTGATATTTGGCAGGATTGGTAATCCTGGGGAGCAACATAATATTTCAAGGTTTCATGTAAATTGGATGGAAGATAAAGAAGTTGTAGCCAGGACTGTGCAAGCAGCTTTTCTTAAAATCACAACATTCAATTGCTTATAAAGTCAATTACCTTTATCCAATCTTTTAAACATTTGGTACTCATAGTGCCCTCCATTGCAGGTACAATCTCCCAAGTGTCATCAGAATTGAATAAGAAACAAAAATGTTATAGCCAGAAATATGTTTTTCAGTGTTTTCCCATTTTTCAAAAACAAAAAAATTATTTTTGTTTTTCCTATTGTCATATTTTGTTTTTGTTATTACAATAACGAAAATTAAAAAAAACATTTTCATTTTTGTTATCATAATAACAAAAATGAATTGCACATTCCTATGCCCACCCCTAAGTCTCACTGATTGTAGTGATAGGTACTGGCAAGTTGGAAGCCTGTAAATAAGATGAACAATGTTACAACCTAAAATGTACATCCCTCCAAATTTATTTTTTTTAATTCCAAATTTTTGTTTTTATTCCAAAATTTCAGAATGATTTTTTGTTTTTGTTATTGCAATAATGATAACATAACAATAATAATGGAACTCCCTCCCTGCCCTTGTCTGCCTTGCCCCCACCCTCCACACCTTCAAGTTCCTCCTCAAAACCCACCTCTTCTGCTCCGCCTTTCCTAACTCCTGCTAATCATCCCCACCCAAGATTATCCCCTACTTGTTATCTGCAAACTCCTATATACTGTAACCAAGCCAAGAACGTGTACCTGAGTTCTCGCATCCTCGTGAATGTTGCATCCCTTGTCTCTCCCTCTGTTCCCCCTTCCCTTTCTCCCCTCCCTCTGTCTTTAGATCTATTCTCTGTAAAGTGCCAGGTACATTTCTGACGCTATATATAAATGCTTATAACAAAGATAGGATTTTCAGTATCATAAAAATGAAATGAATTGCACACCCTTACCTGCCAGCCCTTGGTGACTATAATTAACTGGTTGCTATGCACACAACACTGAGTTTAAGTAGCAAATTGCATACTTTATTGAGTTCTTATAGTGAACAGTGAAAACAAAAGTAAAAATTTAAATAGAAAGCAATCAGTCTTTCAATGCTGTCATTAGGTTTCTCGCATGCATGCCTCACAATAATGCACTGGTAGGAAGCAGCACATAGTTTTACTTGGGTCTCGCACCGTGTGGTGTTGGAAATCCCTCTTGGTTCACATAAAACACCCAGTCAAACATGCGCTTTTTATACTTCCCTTTATCGTCTTCTGCATCACCATACAGCACAAGCAGAAAACATCCCCACTTGCGAAAACCTCAGGTGGCTCCTCAAACATGGGTTGGCTCTCAAGCTGGAGCGGGATACACCATGAGAGTCATGGTGTCTATGGCCGCTTTTAGACGAGTGGGTCGCCGTTGTGCGACCCGCTCACGCGATATTTCAAAATCTCGATTGCGAGGTATTTAATTCGCAGTCAGCAAAGAATGCGCGACCACCTTCTATGCACATGCGCATGATCCCCGCTGGCCGTCTCGTGTAAGATTTTGAAATATCGCACGAGTGGGTCGCACGATGGCGACCCGCTCGTCTAAAAGCAGCCTATGTCTGTGTTGACCCATGCTGGCTCTGAGGTCTGGTATGGGCATGGAGGGATGTCTGCTGGTGGTTGCAACTTCTGTGTTGGGAGCAGGAATGGTGGAAGCTGGAATGGTTGCAGCGGGAGCGGTTGAAGTGGGAGCAGGCAGTGGGGGAGCCATATCTACCCACTTCTTCTCCATCATGAAGGTGCAGCCATACAGGCAGGATGCAACAATGTCTCCATCCACACAGAGGAACTAGTCAAGGAGTTTGTAATAAGGAGATGTTTGCCTCCTGTGGCCAGTGGTGAAGTTGTTGTCCCGGATCTCTATGTAGTCATGCATCAAATTCTTGGCCTGTTACCAGTGCTGGTTCATGTCCCAGGTGTAGCCCTGCTGTGCCCTTTGGAACATCACACACTTCACCAGGGCATATTGGACCTTTTGTTCCCCCTGTAGAGTGATGAAGGCCTTGGTTTCTTCCTCGGTCCAGGGAATGCAGTGTTAGCAGGCAGAGCATGACTGCTATTGTGCAGTGGGGATACCAGTGCTGGTTGTTGCCTGGCTCTCCGTTTGAATCATGGCCCCAATGATAGTGATCTTCCATGAGTCATTATGGAGGAATGCAACGACTGGGAAAGAGCAAGCATTGGGCATGTACTGCCAACCAGGGAGAGCTGGAAGAAAATGGAACAATGGGTTTTTAAGACAGATTTTACATGCAGCAGTGAGAGCAAGAGTGGAGAGAGGGATCAGAAGTGGTACCTCCTCAGAACACTCTAGGCTTTTTGCCCACATCTCTATGGTGCTGGTGGACCTTACACACACATAGGCTACATGCAACCTAATTGATGGGACATGACCATGAGGGCGCACATTAGCCCGGATTTGCCCTCATGGCATGAACTGCATGCTCCGGGACCTCACCATGATTAGGGACTGTGTGTCTAAAGGGCAGTGGTCACATGGCCGGTGGAGGCGAACACCTAATAAATGGGCTGGTGGACACCCCCCTAGTGTGGGCTACCTTTTTCCACTCCTTGTTTACCATAAGATTACAATTTTCAGAGCACCGCCAGACCTTCAATCAATCTGGTAGTCCCATTGAAAACAATGGGACTATTCCAAAGGAAATGGTTTGAGGTCAGCAGCCTCTGTGGAGTATAAGCACAGCCCACAATGCACTCTAATTTCCAAGGAGAAGCAGGATAGAGTATAGAATAGACAATTCTCAAATCTCTGTGCTGCTACTACAAGTCCCATTCAGTTTGCAGGCATAAGGCCTCCATCTATCCGTCTTGGGCTTGGCCACAGAATCAAACCAGGATCCATCCTGGATTAGCTAGAGAGCAATAGTATGATTGATGCTCTCACTTCCTGCCAAGGCCCAGCTGGGAACTGAAACTTAAAGAAGTACTGAAAGCTGTGAAACAGCAAGTGACATTTTGATAAGGCCCCGAACAGAGCTTGTTGTTTTGGTACATTGGGTGCAGTGGTAAGAATTGATTGTCTCGAAAAAAGGAGGTGTTTTATTAATATGCATAAATGATGTACCATTTGGTTTCTAACCAATCATCTCTGATTGATATGTATGTATCAAGCAACCATTTGTTTCTGGCCAGTCATCTCTGATCTTTATGGTTCTTTGTAGGGCTGAAACTTGCCCTCACTTTTCTCACAGATATTGTCAAGAACAGGGTTCTTGCTGAGATTTGTGAGAACGAGAAAGGGTCAAGAATCAGCCAATTTTCGACCCATTCTCACACAGTCGAAAACCAGCACTGCACATGCTCAAATGGCCGATATGGCCATTCTGTGCCTGCGCGTCCTCCAGTGGCCATTCTGCACATGCACAGAGCCTTTTAAGGGCATCAAGAATCTCACAAGATTCTCAAGAAGCCTCAGAAAACGCTCTGTGCATCTGCAAAATTGCCACGGGGGGGTGCATATGCACAGAATGGCTGTGGTGGTCATTTTGTGCATGTGCGAGCATTTTCAAAAATTCCATGAAATTCTCGTTCTTGCAAGTTCTCACTGGGTTTGAAAGAATCTTGCTAGATTCTCACGAACGTTTGGTGCTCTCATTTCAGCCCTAGTTCTTTTTCTTAAATCCTATAGAAGGGGTCACCAGCTTGGACCCCAGTGACTTGTCCCTTTGTAAGCCCCTTCTGAGTCCCCTCAGCTGATACTGGTCCACAGCTGGTGTGTCTAGGAAATAAACCTATTGGTTTTGGCATTCACGCTTGCGTCTGGAATTGGTTGTCTTTCCCCCAGGGGACAAGGTTACTGGCTTGGCCTTAGGGATCCAACACATCTAAATGGGGGTTACTCCAGCATTGGTGGGTTTGAGGAATGGTTTTAGGATCAGGCCCAGAGTGAATAGTTTCTGGGGGAGCACTGGGTAGTGTCCTGCTAGGGAGAATGATGTTTTGCCTTTTTATGCTCATCGTATACCCTCAGCTCCCATAAAACTCTCCTGATAGTGGAGGATGTGAAATGACTGGCAGGATGTGGCCTAACGCACCATCATTTTAAGCTAGATGGAATATTTGGCAGTATATATGGCTGAAATAAAGAAACCACTTAGCTAGTGTTTTGCATATCAGACAAGAAGTATTTGATTTCCCAGAAAAGGAAAATGGGCAATTACAGCATTCTTGCCCTGTGAATTCTTCTAGCTAGGAACTGTTGTCTATCAGGGTTCTGGGTTTGTGTTAGGTAATTGCGATCAGTTGTGAAGAGAGGGCCTGGAGGCAAATGCTTGTTCTGAAAGGGGATCTCGAGGAAAGAATTACTTTACTTCACAGGACTGCAACTTGCGGACAATTTTTTTTTTCAAATACTCACTTTTAGATTAAAAAAGAAAAAGAGAAAGGGAAAAAAAAGCAGCAGAAGCAGGTTGGGAACTCCGTTCTTTTTGTTCATCTGGAGATGTTTTGATGTCCATTTCCCCCCCCCATTTCTGCCACCTCCCCCCACCTTTTAAAACAACCTTTTCCTTTCTGCTGCTTACATAACAATGTCTTTGATTCCTATTTGGCATTTCTCACTGAATTGGGAATTTGTCTCCATTCTGTCAGCAGGTAAATAGCCATAAAACCCTTCCTGGTTTTGTCTGGGTAAAGTAGAGCTGAAAAGCATTACATACGTTCCAAGTTACAAGAGGCAACTCTTTTTCTGTCTTCAAGTGGGTCTCTCCCCCTGCCCCCATCTCCTTCTATTAAGGGCTCAGCCACAATGAAGCTTTAATCAGCTTCATTGATTTAAAGCTAATTTGCACTTGGCTTCAAGGCTAAGGTCTGTAGCGCAAGCCGAAGACCTTTAAATCAGAAGTCAGAATGAAAAGCCTTAGGAATATCATATTGTCCGCTCGGCAAAAGAATGACAGCTTCCGAAGACGGCAAATTAACTATATAAAAAAAACACACAAAGCCATGTTTTCTTCTGTGTTAATGTAACCTCTGCTTGCTGGGTTACACAAGCTTTGCTATCAACCTTTCTGCTTCATCGTGTGAATTAATAGAGTTGGCTGACTGTGGGTAAGCTAAGCATTGTGATGTTTTCAGGCTAAAATTCCAGTTGGTTTCAGCTGGATTTAACCTAATTGCCAGTCTGATTCCCATCAGCAATAACTTTTAACATTTATTTTCCCAAAAGGGGGGAGAAATTGTCTTGTCTGTATTCTGCAATTAAGAAGGTGATGAAATATTCAGTGTATGCCTCCACTCTGACTAAATTCTTTTGTTAACTTTATCAGATAAACTATAAAATATTAAGCAGCTGGCTGTGTGAGCATGTGCAAGCTGTCGAATGTTTGTCAGGCACATTTTCAGTACACTTAATTTTTTTATTTTTTATTTGTTGAAAATTGATTTAACCCTGGAAGGGATCATTTTTTCCATATCCATGGACAATCAATGCTAAGATGTGTTTGTAATTTCTTGACAGCTTGGGCACTATACATAATAATTCATCATTCTTATTGGCATACAATAACAGTTAATGAAATTAGGCAGAAATAATGTCCCACCTACATCTGAGGTTTGACAGTGCATACTAAGTATAATCTTGCTAGGCTCCAATACACAGCGACACTTACTTTGAGTTTTGAGTCACTTAAATTATTTCTTTATATTTATATTTATTGGCTGCCCCCTCATGCCTACGGCATCTCGGGGCGGCCAATTAGCAAGCATATATTTGAACATGTCCAACATTTTTGTACAAATAGGTGATGTCTACATGTAAATGAAGTATTTGTGCATGCATAGTCATCTCAAGGCTTATCAGGCCATAAATTCTGACAATGCTTGCTAAATTTTCTGCATCTAGCCTAGATATGCTTTGCAAAGGACAAGTAAAGTGAACATAAAAACTTCCCAAAGTTCAGGCTTAGCTCTTTTCTTTCCATACATGAAAGTTCAAAAGCTTGTAAACACTCACAACCCAGTTGGTCCAATAAAAGAGATTCCATACTTGTATCCTGTACAGATTCTACATGTAGAATTGATCTGAATACCTGGCCTCTTCTTTCTTCAGTGGTGGTGTTATAAATATTCAAAACTACTGCTCAGATTTTCTGAATGGTTTTGGACTCCCAGATGTGTCTGGATTGTGAGAAGTGAAGGTGCAGGATGTGGGGCTCTCCGACTGCTGGAGACCATGGCTATTTTCAGACAAGACACTCTCCACCCACTATACATGTTGCAGAGCTGCAGTGTTGCCATATGGGTGTCCTGTAACATGTATAGTGGGTCGGGAGTGTTTTGTCTGAAAATGCCCTCGTGAACAATCTTAATTGCTCTGTGTCTTCCGAGGAGACATCCAATATTGTATACTGTCAGATGCAGGAGACTAGGCTGCTAAATGAATCATTGGTCTGATCCAGTATTGCAGTTCTAATGTTCTTAATGTATATTGTAATGCACCCGTCAGAAATGGGTTCTAGTTTTCTCTATAGGCTTGAAAAGGAAACGTAACCCTGTAGTAGATTTTTGATTTGGAACATTAAAGTCCACTTTTGTTTCTCACTGTCTCTCTTTTAGGGCGTTTTCAGACAAGACACTCTCCACCCACTACCCACCCACTATACACGTTGCAGGGCTGCAGTGTAGGAATTGGAGAAGAGAACAATAACTGTGAACCTTATATTACTGTGGGTGCCCTGCAACATGTATAGTGGGTGGGGAGTGTCTTCTTGTCTGAAAATGCCCTTAGTCATATAATTGGTCCATTTTGGTTGCATGCATTTTAGACAAAATCAAGGGCAAGTTTGTGTTATGAAGTTCGAATTCCCAGCACATGGCATCTAAGAAATAGAGAGGGGGAAACTGAATTGGAGAAGGGAACAATAACTGTGAAACTTTGATGGGAGTAGAGCAAGCCCCAAAGGAGGAAAGAATAGCTGGATGTCCTTTGTACAAAAATACCTGGTTTCCATCAGGGGCCAAAAATAAACCAGGCTCCAAATTTCTTAACAATAAGTGTACCAGGATATTTAGGCCCTTCTGCAGCTAAAAAATTCCCATCGATTTAAGCCTTGAACCCACTTCCAGGCTTTATTAGGTCATAGGCTTGAGACTGCGTGTTGGTTTTCTCATTAGTCTTCCAAGAGAAAAGGGCCCAATACTACAAATATGAATATATCTAAAGAGATATGAGTATTATTAGGTGGTCCTAATAATAAATAATAATAATTATATATGCCCCTTTATTAAGATTCTTTAAGATGGAGTTTAGATTAGAACCATATCTGAAGAAATTTTTTCAATTATAGATATAGGGAATTTATTACTAAGGCTCGTTTTAATCAAATTAAGATGGCAGTTATAACAGGTAGATGGGCTAATGTGAAATATAATTAGAGACACTGGGTACTTTCAGACATGACGCTAACCACCCTTTAACCACCCTTGGTGGTTATTTATGCATGTTGCAGGGCTGCATGGGGCACCAATACATCCCTGCAACATGCATAAATAACCACCAAGGGTGGTTAAAGGGTGGTTAGCATCATGTCTGAAAGTACCCACTGTTTATGTGATCCAGAGATGGTGGAGGACTTGAATTACTTTATATGGCATTGCCCTCTATATTTAGAGGAAAGGAGCAAGTTCCTTAAACCTGTATTAATTGAGATGGTTTTTTGGACATATACTGAGAAATAAATTTGGCTTTTAGTAGGGATGGGTGAACAGAACTGAGTTCGGAAATTTGGTTCAGAAATTCGGTTCGGTCGACTGAATTCCGAACTTCCGAACAAAGTTCGGAAATTCAAACCCCATTGAACTAAATGGAATATTAACTTTTAGGGATGGACGAACAGAGCCGAGTTCAGAAATTTGGTTCGGTTTGAAAATCGAGTTCAGTTTGGAAGTTCGGTTCGGTCGACTGAACTGGTCGAGTTCGGTCCGAACTTCCGAACCGCGTTCGCCCATCCCTAGCTTTTAGGTAATGAATCCCTGAAAGTTTTATGAGCATTGGGGAAATTTTTGTGTGTTTCAAACATCAAATGTGAAAATTTGAAGCAGGGCTAAATAAGGTGATTGGACAGATACAAATTTAGAAGGATCTTATAGTTTGATTTATATTTACATGTTATGTGCTTGCTCCATTTTGAATTATTCAAATTTTGATGGATAATTTTATAATTTTATCAATACTTTATTTTTAATCTAGTATATATATATTTAATTAGTATCCTATGAATGTTTGAGATTATGGTTAAGTACTTTTTTATTTCTGTATGATTTGGCCAAATGGTCATTAATAAAACAATAAAGAATATAACTATTGTCACAACTCCCCTGTAAGGAAAGTTACTCATGTGCACCAAACGTTTGCAGAATTGGGCCCAAAGTTAAATTCACGTCAATATGCCTATCACTCAGTCGTGCAGCTTCATTTCAGTGCTATGCACACTCATTGCTCTGTCTCCACTGTCAGGTGCCTAGTACACTGTGGGCGTTAAAAATAATAAGTAATACTATGAACCAGGTGCTTTTGTTTTGGGTTAGCTCATTAACAGGCCAGAGGGTACTGTAGGTTTGTATCATGATGCTCAAGAATGCACAGACATCATTCCTTGTGCATGGAGATGAGAGCATTTCCCTTTAGGCATTCAGATGCTCTGGCAGTGAGCACAGTATAAATGCTTAGACAAGTAGATAAGGCTCTAAACTGTGTGGACAAAGTTCTTTTTAGAAAGTTAAAGTGGGTGGCCAATAATAACAGTTCCTGGTAGCAAGTTTGTCTGTCACTGCCTCATGCATCGGGGTGGTCTTGAACTTCTGATGTAATTAAACTGTCAGAGAGAAAGGATATAAAAAAAAATTTAAAAGAGAATAAGACAAAATAACTTTTTTAGAAAAAATCTTTTTTTAAAAAAAATAATCAAAATGGGGTATGTCCAAATTTAATTTTTCAAACATCTATAGCAGCAAAAATGACAGAAATGCACCTTTCTTAAATACATGAATATGTGCAACTAACAATTGTCCTCTTAAAACAAGGGAGACTCAACTTGTGCAAAACATTTGAATAAAACATTTTTTCTTCTTCAAGTAGTTTCTACACATACACACTGAAGGTAGTTGGATGCCCTCTGGCCCTGAGACTGAGTCTGGGCAGAACTCTCCAAGCAGTGTTTAGGTTGGAAAATGAGAGGTGACGTCACTA
Organism: Sphenodon punctatus; assembly: GCA_003113815.1. Classification (NCBI taxonomy): domain Eukaryota; kingdom Metazoa; phylum Chordata; class Lepidosauria; order Sphenodontia; family Sphenodontidae; genus Sphenodon; species Sphenodon punctatus. The sequence continues at coordinate 1,156,766 of QEPC01003632.1, read as the reverse complement.
TAGCTCCCTATACATAGCTTTCCTGAGCTCCAGTCCTTCCTCTCCAAAGGCAGAAAGTGGGCATTCTCCTCAATGCTCTGCTAAAAAAAAAAAGAACACCTTTCCTGGTACAACAAGGGAGGGCTATGGTGGTGTTTTCCCTGCCTCATAACCTTGTGGCACAGAAAGGTTACAAATGTTGTTTTGAGTATTCTGCTAAGTTACCTGGCTAAGGGCACATTCACACCTGCTGGTCTGCTCAGATTTTGGCTCTGGAAGAGAATCCAGAAGCCAAAACATACACAGGGTTTGGCTGGTGTGAAAGCCCCTCCCACGCACGGCTTTGCCGGCAATCACCCAGAAGAGTGCAGAGTAGGGAAATCCAGCTCTGCACTCATGCAAGTGATCACCAGCAAAGCCGCACACGGAGCACAGGGCGGGCTTTCATACCGGCCAAACCCCATGCATGTTTTAGCTTCTGGATTGTCTCCTGGAGCCAAAAACTGCATGGACCAGCAGGTGTAAATGTGGTCTTAGACTCGTATAATAGGTGTTTCTTCTGCCTTGGGACGGTGCCCCAGAGTTGGGCTGGCCACTCCACTGGCATGTTCCGAAGCACCACTGGCAGGGTAAACCCAGAGCTGGAACATCCTGCTCTGCCTGTATATCTAGCATGCTGCCTGCATGGTCTGTCTGGGGGTGAGGTGGAGCAGCTGTCCATGTGAAGACACCCAATGAAAGCGGCTTTCCCCACTCTGCCTCGGCGGGCCTGCAGTGTGTTTCAAGGCCAACAGTTTCAAAGTTGGTGCCACCAATGATCACTACTCAAGTGCCACCTTTACAGCCCACTTTACAGCACAGCACTGAGGACAGAGGGTTGGTGACTGAGAAAGGGCCTACAAAGGACACTGCTAGGGATGTGCGAACAGATTATGGTTCGGGTTCGGTCGTTCGGTTCGGTCTGGTTCGGTCCGGGTGTTTGGTTCGGGGGTTCGGGTTGGTTGCCGAGTTTGGGTTCGGGCATTTGGTTCGGGCGTGTTCAGTTCAGTTTGGGCATTTGGGAAAAAGTATCCCGTGATCCCGTGATTGTGCCTGAAACCGGAAATTCGAGTTCGTGTGGAGCTGTGTGGTGAGAGAGTGTGTGTTTGAATGGCTGGCTATTTGGTTCGTGAGTTTTGGCTGTTTGTGTTTGCTTGACTGTGTTATTTTGACTGGTTGGTGAGTGTTGCTGTGGTGGGTGACTGTGTGTTTTGGTTGTGGGTTTGGCTGCTTGTTTAAATTTAAAAATAAATAAATGGAGAAGGTGACCACCATTAAACACTGGGCCTGGGGGAAGGCCAAGGTGGCGGAGCCGGTGGTGGAGGAAGAGATTCCTCCTGCCGCTGCTGCTGGAACTTCAGTGGTGGAGAAGGAGCAAGAGCCAGCGGGCACAGGAGGTGCTGCCACTGCTGCCAGGTTTGTAAACTTTTTTTAACTTTGAGGACAAGAAACTTAAGGTTCTATCCGTTAGAGCAAGCTCATTGGCATGCGGGTGGGTGCGTGGGTGGTGGACATCAGTCAGGCACAAACAGTGGGCATCAGAGAGTAGCAGCTGATGTCTGCCACAGAGAGAGAGGGTACTGTAGTGTGGGGAGCTCTTCCAGCAGTCAGGCACAAGCACGAGCACCACCCCCACCCAAACATGTGCCTGTTAGCCATCCCTAGCAAGGGTCTCCACTCTCTAGTTGCCATCCCTACCTAGCACCCCGAAATAAGGGCAGGATTTGCATGTGCCAGCCATTGTGTTATATTGGTATATTCCATCTCATTCTGGTAGGTTTGCTGCTGGATGTGGGCAATGGGCTTCGATCGGAGACATGAGCACAGATGGAAGTTCTTCCTGGGTCTGGCAGGTGGCAGCTTGAGCTGGATACACCTACCTCTCCCCCTCCACCCCACATCTCTCTCGTTCTAGCGGGGAGCCTCTCTCTCTCTCTCTCTCTGGCCATATAGTGCATGTGACAGCATGGGTGGGATCGTGTCTGTCTCTCCTTCTAGCAGTGGGGAGACTCTCTCTCTCTCTCTCTCTCTCTCTCTCACCATGAACAGCAGGTTTTATAAAGAAAAGGTGTAATGACAGTGCCCCATGAGCGGAATGACAGGGCACAAGAACCCTGAGGGTGGGCCCTGGGCTGGGGCTAGAGTGGCAGCTTCTAGATATTGGACACAGCCCTCCCTGCCCATAATGGAGGCCCCAGAACCCTGCCGGTGGGTCCTGGGGCTGGAGTGGCTGTTTCTTGATGCCATGGCACAGATGGCATATAGGCCTGGGGACCATGGGCACCAGCAGACATTGGTTGCCAGGGTACAGAACCCTTGGCACAGATGGCATATAAGCCTGGGGGCCATTGGCACTAGCATCACCAGACATTGGTAGCCAGGGTACAGAACCCTTGGCACAGACGGCAAATAGGCCTGGGGACCATTGGCACCAGCAGACATTGGTTGCCACGGTACAGAATCCTTGGCACAGATGGCATATAAGCCTGGGCCATTGGCACTAGCATCACCAGACATTGGTAGCCAGGGTACAGAAACCTTGGCACAGACAGCGTACAGGCCTGGGGACCATTGGCACTAGCAATAGCAGACATTGCTTGCCAGGGCAGGCAGTCAGGCAGCATGGCATGAGCGGCAGTCAGGCAGACTAAGGCAGGGTTCGAGCTTTGCAACCTGGGCAGGTGGGCAGGCAGGCAGCGTGGCATGAGAGGCAGTAGGGCAGGTGGGTTTGGGCAGACTTTGAGCTAAGCAACCTGGGTGGGCAGACAGGCACCTTGGCATGGGAGGCAGTAGGACAGGCAGGCTGGGACATTGGCAGCAGGGCACTCAGATAGGCTAGCAAAGACAGTGCAGTGCGAGAGCCAGTCAGCATCACATAGGCAGGCCGAGATCGTGTAGCCATAGGCAGGCTGGTAGGCTTACAGTTTGTTTCCCAATGCCACCCTCTGTCATGAGGTCAGTCAGATAAGGCGGACAAGGCCATCTAGTATGAGAGAGAGAGAGAGAGAAAGGGGGGGGCAGGGCAGGTGCCAGGCATTGGGAGGGAGGGACAGCACCTCAGCAGCACAGGAGCAGTAGCCCTAGGCCATACTGAGGAGAAGGAGGAGGAGGAGGAAGAGGAGGAGCCCCGTCCCAAGACTGCCCCTGGCATGGGATGGCGTGTGCCACTGCACCATCACTCCTTGTCCAGGGGAAGCTCTGGGAATCCCAGCAGTGGAAAGTTGACCTTCAAGAAGAGCAACTGCTCCACCAACTTGGCCCCCAGTCTCAGGCGGTGCGGGAAGCAAATGTCCCCCACCACAGAGAACACCCGCTCACTGGGGACATTGGTTGGTGGGCAGGACAGGATACCCTTGGCCACTTTGGTCAAGGCCAGCCACACGTTGGCCTTGCCGGCCCAGTAGACCAAGCGATCGCTGCTGGGATTAATGCATGGCTCCTCCTCTAGGTAGGTCTCCACTGCTGCTGAGGCACCATCATACTCCCTCTGGTAGCTCTGGGTGGGCACCACCTGCCCCACTGCTCTCAGCCACACTCCGTGCCCTTTTGTGCTGGGCCCCATGCTCCCTAGAGTGGCCTGCACACAGGAGGAGCTGCTGGCACTAGTAGGGGTCCTGCTGCAGCTTCTCATCCTGCTGCTGGTGCTACTGCTACTGCTACTGCTAGGGCTTGGGGCAGGGATAGACCCAGATGGCTGGAAGGGGTCGCTGCTCCCACTCCCACCATCCACAGGGGCGTCCTGCTGCATAGTCCGCTCTGCCTGCTGCACCTTCTGCACCAGCGCACCCTTCCAGAGGTCATAGACCACTGTCTCGCATGCCATGCTGCCCTTGATCCTGGGGTCCAGCATGGTTGCCAGGACATATTCCTCCCAGTGCAGGAGCTCGTCAAAGCACACACTCAGCCCTGCCTTCAGCTTCTGTGCCAGGTCAAGCGCCTCATTGCAGAGCTTCCTGCCCGCAGGGTCACAATCCCGCCCGCCGAGAATCTTGTCCAGGATCCTCTGGAGACTATGGACCAGCGGGGTCACCTGGCTGAGGGTGGCAGTGGAGCTGCTCACAGTCTCCATCATGGCCAGGATGAAGACCGTGTGAGCGAGAATCTCCCATTCCTTCCTGTTGTACCCTGGAGGTGCCTCGATGTCTGTTTCCAGTTCCACCTGATGCAGGGTGTCTTTCTGCTCAAGAAGTCGCTCGAGCATCAGGAAGGTGGAATTCCACCTGGTGGAGACATCTTGGACCAGCTGGTGCACCAGGAATCCTTGTTTGGCCTGCTTCTCCCAGAGGAGCTCGCTGCCCTTCATGCTGCAGTTGAAGAACCCCACCAGCTTCCTCCCCCCGTCGACCAGGGAGCTAAGGGTGCCTGGCCCAATCCCCTTATCCCCCAAGCCCAGAGCATCCTTGACCACAAGATGGAGGGTGTGTGCGGCGCAAGGGATGCTTGTGAAGCCCCCGTCACGGACTGCCTTTAGTATATTGGCCGCGTTGTCCATGACCACACACACCTTGGTGAAGGCCGCACCTGGCATGACCCACTCCCTCACCATGGTGGCCAGGGCTGCCTCGAGGTTCCTTGAGGTGTGGGAGCTGTCCATGACTTGTGCCTGAAGCAGGGCCCACCTATACCCTGCTTCAGGACCCCTCCTGCCACTGCCAAGTGCTGCCTCTGGGTCCTGCCACCAGTGTGCAGTCACTGCCAGGTAGGCGTGATGGGAGTTCCTGGAAGAACGCAGGTCGGTGGTGAAGTGGACAGTGGCCCCACAAGCCCCTGCCAGCTGCTCCCTCACCTGCTCCTTCAAAGCTCTGTACAGCTGTGGCACCACAGTCCGACTCAGGTTGGAGTGGGAAGGCAGCTTAAACTGGGGGGCCAGGAATCCAGTCAGCCGCTAGAAGCCCTTGTCCTCTACAATTGAGAAGGGCTGCCCATCCAGAGCAATCATCTCAGCCAACAGGTGCTTGGCTTTCTCCTGAAAGAAGCCATGCTGCACTCCAGCACCCGATGGCCTTGGCAGCTGCCCCCACCCCAGCTCCTCCATAGTGGACTGACGCTGCTGGTGAGGCTCCTGCTGCTGTTCTGCCCCCATACTGTTCCTGCTGCTAGAGGCAGCAGCAATTGGTGCGGGACGCTTTCCTGCTGAAGGAGCTGGTCAACTGGCCGCTGATGCAGTCGGGAACCCGCTGGCATCCACTTCCCCTGCCTTCCCGCTTAGCATCAGAGCACTTGAGGTGGCATGCCTTGAGGTGCCTCACCCCATTGCAGTTGTCCCAAGGTTGGCGAGCACCTGCCCCATGCTTCACCAGCTTATTGCACAAAGGGCACTGCACCTCTCTGGGATCATCTGCCCGCACCTGCTTAAAATGATCCCAGACTGAGGATTTTTTTCCCCCTCTTGCCTTTTGGCCAGCCCTGGGTGACACTCTGCTGCCAGTGCTGCTGGGAGGGGGAGAACTTGGTGGCACTGATGGCACAGCTCTGGGAGGAGGGTCAGACATCACCTCAGCTGCAAACATCTCCTCTGCGGCACTACTGTCTGCCTCTGACTCACTGTTCATGATCACAGTGATGTTCCGTGAAGGGGAGTAGTGGGACCTTGAGGCTAGACTACCCATGCCTGCCATGCTGCTGGCACTCTCCCTGTGCCCCCCTCTATAGCTGATAGTGCTGCTGCTGCTGCTGCTACTCCTCTCCCTACTGCCATTGCCCGGGGATCTGGCCCTGCCTCTAGCAGCTGGGGTGGGATCCACCAGCTCTGGACTGCTGGGGATCGCCTCGACAGTGGGGGACATTGGTGGCCCTGGAGGAACATCAGAAGCAGCCCCAGCACCTGCTCCAGCAGCAGCAGAGACAGACGCAGCCTCAAGTCCTGCAGGCCTTCCAGTGCCCTGTGTGGCAGTGGAGGAGGGCACTGCCAGGAGGCGACGCTGAGCCTCTGAAGTCTGTTGTCCTAAAGCAGGCTTGCTGAGTTTGGGGCGTGGTGATGTGCTCGGGCTACTGCTGCTGCCTGCTGCCGCTCCCCTGGCACGGCCCCTTCCGCCTCTGGCACGTGCCCCATTGCCTCCCCTACAGGTAGCAGACCAGCCTCTCCTTCCCTTCTCCATTTCTCCCTTCAAAATAATATTTTTATATTGGTTTTTTTTTTAAATTTATTTAAATTTTTTATCTAATATATATATATATATATATATATATATACACTAAATCTAATTGCCATAACTATTCTAAATGCTGAACTAAATGGATTATCTAATAAGTACAAAGGCCTACTCCTACAAACACTACTAAATCTCTAAATACTATATCTATCTATCTATCTATCTATCTATCTATCTGATGGGGGGGAAATACAAAGAACACAGAGAGGGGTACAAAACTGAAATGAAACCTAAATCAATCTAATGCTACTCAAAATGAATAAAAAACCAGGGCGAAGGGACTCAGGGATGGAATATATATAGAGGGAGAGGGAAAGGATTCAATGGAGGGGGAAGGGAGGGAGGGAGGGAGGAAGATTGAACACAGGGAACATAGGGAGGGGTAAAAACAAAAACCAACACCTAAATCTATCTAAATAATTGATAATATGGAGGTAGATGGGTTGGATGGGTGAAATAGGAGGAGGATTGCAATGGATTGAGGAGAACAAAACTGCTGGGAGAGGAAGCCTTCTGCAACCCCCGCTGTTCAGGAACAGTAACTATCTCAGAAGGTGTTGGCAGGGGAGAGGACAATGAGTTTTGTTACTTGCTGCGCCTGCCTCGCCGCAAGCCCCATTGGCTCCATGCAGCCTAGCCTGTGGCCAATCGCAGACTGCGAGCCAGTGGTCTGAGGAGAAAAGGGATGGTGATTGGGCAGGCTGGATGCTACTCCAAGCCTCTCCACCCCTGTTGTCTTGAAGTCTGCTCCTCAGCTGACTCCCCCTCCCTGTTATGTTTTGCGTTCCAGTGACATGTTTTTGCCACCTGAAGTCATCTGAATGCGATCCGAACTGATCTAACTGTTCGGTCGTTTCGGAGTTCGGAATCAGGTTCGGTTCATCAGGTTCAGGTTTGGATTTGGGTATGGGTTCGGTCGTCCCAAGTTCAGGCCAGACTCCGAACTTCCGAACCGCGTTTGCACATCCCTATTCACTGTAACCACAGACTTAGTGTCTGACTTGACTCATTCCAAGGATTCTTCTTCTGTGAGCAAGAAGAGACCATCCTCCACTCCTGTCGATTACTCGTCAGAGAGGAGGAACCAAAAGCATAAATCTTCAACTTCTCCCCCTATGACGCACGAGCCTGTACTGCGCTCCCCTTGCTGAGCTTCTCCATTACGTCCATGTACGCTGGGCGCCTCTCATGTTTTTTATACCACTGTGACTTTTGATTTGGAGCCTCCAGGCTCCCATGGTGCTAATTCCACAAAATCATTCCACCCTGGCCCCACACATACAAAAAGGTCCTACATCAGAGGAGCTTGAGGTTGTATTAAACCCTCTAAAGAACCTTCTTGGATCTTTTTTCAAAGCTTGGTTTGTTCAGCATTAGCAGAACATCTGCAGACACCCTCAGGTCCAGGTTCACTGGTGCTGCTGACGACATCTACCTATGAGAAAGGGAATAGTTCTTTGCTGCTGCACATACCAGCCTCTCAGATCCTGCTGCCTATGCCAATAGGTCAGCCTTTCCCACAGTATAAAGCAATGGAAACAGTGCCTTATCCAATACCGTTTATGAGAAATAATGTGGATTTACAACAGCTGCTTGCAAACCCTCCTGATCACCTTGGTACTAGGGCTGAAGCGGCATGCCGCTGCAGTAACTTTTTCCAACAGAAAAAGCTCTTCCGCAATGAGTGGCATGATGCAATAGAGACAGTCATTCAGCTAATTTCATTCCGCTAATTCAGCCATTCTGTTACTTTCATTCTGCTACTTCCAAAGACTGCAAAAATAGCGGAATAATGTTTTTTCCGACAGTTTCTATCTTCCGCAATTTCCACCAGCACTGCAAAGTAGTGAAAAATGTGTGTTCCAACAGTTTCCGCGATTGTTCCGACAGTTTCTGCAATTATTCTGACAGTTTCCGAATTAGTTGAATGCCAGCAGAATTAGCGGAATGCCAGCAGAAAAGCTGCGGAACGCCATGGGCAATTCTGAAATGACGGAATGAAATAGCAGAAAGGAAAAAGGAGTTATCGCTTCAGTCCTACTTGGTACCAATATTGACACCCTCCTTAACAATGATTGGATGGGCTAGGTACCGGATGCTCGAGACTTAGAAGGAAACCTCCTAGAAGATTCCAGTCAGTCCCCAAATGGAGAAGCGATTAACCATTCGCCATGCCTAAGTCTGATGATTTTAAGACATTCCCAGACCTTCTTATAAAAATGGCTACTACTCTGGGGATTCCTCTTGGGACCATGGACTGGAAGGAGCTGTAGCAGTTGTTTTACATCTGGCCTGCTGGTGCCAAGAAAAGACTTTCTATACCCTTGGCAAAGAAGCACATAGACAGGCTACCGAAAACATGGAACGAGACAACCTCTGTTACTCCTGTTGTGCCAAAATCTCTCTGGATTTACTCAGTCCCTAACACAGACCATGACTACCTTATCAGGCATCCTGAAGCAAACTCTCTTATAGCTACAGCAGCTACAGAGCTCTCGATCTGGCAAAGTGCCAGCTCAGTCTGCAGATAAGGAGGGTAGGCATCCTGATACTATGGGGCGCCGTGTGTACACCTCATCAACTATGGGGATTAGAGCTGGCAATTATTCACCTTAATGGACAGATATAATGATACCCCTTATGGGACACGATTTTTAATGCTTTTACGAAGTTTCCCGAGGAGGTTTAGATGCGCCTATTCCCTACTATTCAAATTGGTAAACAGGACTCTCAGAGCATGTTATAGATTTCTTTCGCTGTGACAGACTCTGCAGGATGCTCTATGTCAACAGTAGTTTCCCTACATTAGCACTCCTGACTCAGATCTTCAGGCCACCATACAGAGGAGGCTCAAAAATGTGATTGGGATTTACCCTTTGATATGTTACACCTCTTTAATGGAACAACTAACCAAGAACTTCAGTAGGTCAAAACCGATCGCACAGCTGCTAAATCTGTCGGTCTCTATGTCCCTGGATTGCAATCTCAGCAAAGTTCCTTTCCCAAGAAGCCTCAACCGTAGGCGAGGCAACCATATTCAGCACCAACATCCAGATACTCTTCAACAAGAAACTGTCAGTCCTACTCGGGGCCAAGAGAGGCCCAGTATCGCCACCCTCAGAGGCAGAAGGTTGCAGCTGCACCCACTCTGATGACCCAGAAGTGCTTTTGACAACAGCATCAAGAGCCCTCCACAGCTAGTGACCTACCCCTTTTTGGTGACAGGCTTCCCCCCATTCTGTCTGCCTGGGAGGGCATTACCTCAGATAAATGGGTCTTAGAGATAGTCTACATAGTTGTAGGTAGTCTACATAGGTTATTCCATACAGTTTGCTTTCCCCCCTCCCCCATCTACTAAGGTGGTCACCACTCCTATGCCCACAAATGCATACGTGTACGTGACATCATTAAGTTTGGCCTTTATGGGGAAGGGGCTGATATAAGTGTCATCGAGTTTCATGGAGGGTCGTTGGGAAGGACAGTATTGTTGCTGTACCCATACGAGATCGCCTACCTTGAGGTCTACTGTATTCAGGTGTCGGCGATACGCATATCGTTTCTATTGTTGCCAAGTTGCCATCAGATGTTTGATGGCTTCCTGTTGTGCTCGGCGAATCTGGCAGACCATGACTCCCACAGCAGGGACAATCGCAGAGGGGAGATCGGTTAGACATAACTGAGGGTGAAACCCATAGGTAACATAAAAGGGTGATGTTCCTAATGCAGCATGGGCATTGTTATTATAGGTAAATCCCGCAAGGGGCAAATATAAGGCCCAATCATCCTGGAGGTAATTGAGGAAATACCGGAGGTATTGCTCCATCGTCTGATTGATGCACTCTACCTGTCCATTTGCCTGAGGGTGGTAGGCGGTAGTTGGGCTTACCCGAACTCCAAAAACCTGAAAGAGGGCTTTCCAAATGTTGCTATAAATTGTGGCCCCCTGTCTGAGACAATTTCTCGTGGTAGTCCATGTTGTCGCACAATGTGGTGTAATATGAAGGTGGCTGTTTGTTGTGAGGTAGGCTGTCCTTTGCATGGAATGAAGTGGGCCAATTTTGTGAAATAGTCCACAACAACTAAAATGGTGTCATGCCCCTCGGATGGCGGTAAGTCAATGACAAAGTCAAGTGCGATCTTTTGCCATGGACCCTGGGGTACGAGGGTTAATTGTAAGAGTCCCACTGGAGGGTGTCGTGGTTTCTTGCTGTGAGCACATGTCGTGCATCCCTCCACAAACATCTTTCTGCATGCCTGGCCACCAAAAACATCTACGAATTAAGGTCAAGGTTCTTTTTTTTTGCCCAGATTCCCAGCTAGGGGCGAGTCATGATGAGACCACAGGAGGTGTGGTCTATACCAGGGTGGAATGAAAATCTTGTTCCCATGGTAATAGAACCCATGTTTCTGCTGGTATGATTCTTTGACCAGTTCTTGCACACTCACCGGCTAAGTTGTTGGCAAGATGGAAGAGTAGCGGCGAATACCGTAGGCAACAAGATTGGGCCCTCAGTCCTCTCCAGCTCCTCTTTCTTGAGGTAGCACCTGGACAAAGCGTTGGCTAATATATTACTGACTCCTGGTCTATATTTGATTGTAAAGACAAACTGGGAAAAGAAAAGGGCCCATCGGGCATGGTGAGCATTAGTAATCCAGGTTGATTGCATGTACTTTACGTTCTTGTGGTCAGTGTACACTAATATAGGGTGGGGTGATCCCTCAAGTTAATTTCTCCAGGTGTCAAAGACTGCCTTGATCGCCAACAGTTCGCAGTCCAGGATGGTATAATTCCTTTCGGCAGGAGTGGGTTGCCAATAATAAAAGGCACATGGAAGGTGCTTAGGCACGGGGCTGGTAGGTTGAGTCAGAACTGCTCCGATAGCTCGATCAGAAGCCTTTGCTTCAATTATAAATGGTTTTGTAGTATCTGGGTGTTGGAGAATAGGAGTGGTAATAAAGGCTCTTTTCAAGATATCAAGTGCCTGTTGTTGCAGAGGACCCTATCGATATACTGTTCCTTTTTTTAGTAGCTGTGTAAGTGGGAGGGTTATTTTGGCATAGCAGGGAATATATTGCCTGTAGTAGTTTGTACTACCAAGAAATCTCTGGAGTGGCTTCATGGCCGTGGGGGCTGGCCATAGTTGGATGGAGTCAACCTTTTGTGTGTCCATCTCAATTCCTTGAGGGGAGATAACGAACCCCCAAAAGGGGACGGTGGTCATGTGGAAAATGCATTTCTCCAACTTGCAATACAGCAGATGTTCCTTCAAGTGGAGGAGCACTGAACAGACATGACCGATGTGTTTCTCCCATGACGAGGAAAATATTAAGATATCATACAGATAGGCGATGATGTAAATATCCAGAATGTCCTGGAAAATGTCATTTATGAAATGCTGGAAGGTAGCAGGTGCATTGGCCAGGCCGAATGGCATCACCAGGTATTCAAAATGCCCGAAGCATGTGCAGAAAGCCGCCCTTCATTCATCTCCTTCTCGTATTCTTACCAGATTATAGAATTCTCGGAGGTTGAGTTTAGTGAAAATAGAGGCCCCCTTAAGACAATTCAGCAAGTCGGGGATTAAGGGGAAGGGGGTATTGATTCTTGATGGTAAGAGCGTTGAGTCCCTGATAGTCAATACAGGGGTGAAGGTCTCCTTCCTTTTTGGGGACAAAGAAAATTGGAGCCCCTGCTGGAGAGGTGGAGTGATGAATGAAACCCCTTTGGAGGTTGTCATCTATATATTCCCGGAGTGTTCTCAACTCTGGGGGTGACAAGGAATAAATCCTCCTGTACGGGGGCTCAGCCCCTGGAATCAAGCCAATGGGGCAATCATAGGGCCGATGGGGGGGAGGGAGTCCCGCCACCTCAGTTTTGCTGGAGACCTCTACCAAATCCCGGTATTCGTGGAGAATAGTGGTTTCAGAGCTCATATTCAGAAGGCCCTTCTCCTGGCAGGGTTGTTCACAATGTGACTGGCAGAACGGGGAAGTGAACTGAATGGTGGTTCGACACCAATCTACTAGAGGATTATGGGTGAGGAGCCATGGGTGTCGCAAAACCACCAGGAAAAGAGGGGAGGCGATATCAAATTGTAACCATTCCTGGTGAGAGCTGATAGTGCAGATGGGCACCGGGGTGCAAGAGGTGACCGGCCCTGAGTTTAATGGAGACCCATCAGTTGTACATACAAGTTACTTCTTGTCTTTTGCTTCCCCGGGAATCTTGTGGCAAGCTGCATAATGGCTGTTCATAAAATTTCCTGAGGCCCTGGAGTCTATCAAGGTCTTCACAACCACGGACCTAGTTTTGGTTATTGTCAGAGTAACAGGCACTTGCAAATGCAATGGTCCTACTTGCGCAAGAACTCTTGAAAATGGGGAGGGCAAGGGTTGGGAAATGGAAGTGCTCACTGGGAGATCCCTTGTTCATCCCAGTGTGCCCTGTTTCCCAGACCTCCAAAGCTTGAGGGCTTTACTGGGCATTCTCGAGCAAAATGTCTGCTCTGTCCACAGTAAAAACATAGGCGTTCCCGCCGCTGCCTCTCCTTTTCCTCTGGTTTCAATGGCCCTCTCACTGCTCCAATCTGCATTGGTTCTGCCCCGGAGGTGTCTGTAGGGGGTGGATCCAGTGGGAGGATCCTCATGGGGCGTGACACAGATCCTTGGAAATGATCCCTTAAGCGCTCCTTTTTGTGCTCAGCTAACCTCTTGTCAATGTGAATAGTGAGAGTAACTAAAGCACTTAAACTAGCCGGCAGGTCTACATAAGTCAACTGATCTTTGAGTTCATCATTCAGGCCTTGCCGAAACAATACCCGAAGTACTTGATCGCTCCAGCCCAGGTCTATGGCTAATTTTTGGAATTGGGTAATGTACTCTAATAGGGTTGTTTTACCCTGTCTGAAATGCATGATGCCTTGTTCCACATAGCGAATTTGGTGAGGATAGTCAAAAAAGAATTTAAATTCCCTCATAAACCCCTTGTAATCCCCCAACAAGGTGCTGTTAGTGGTTAATAGAGGGGTCGTCCAGTCAAGGACCAGGCCTCCCAGCAGCCCTATCACGTGCACCACTTTAGCCTGATCGGTGGCGTACATTCTAGGCTATGTCTGGAAGGTGAGGGCACATAATGCCATGAATCCCTGACACTGTTTGCGACCCCCATAAAACTTATCAGGTTTAGGGGCCTTGGGTTCACGAGGCAACGGGGTGGGTAGAGGTCCCTCAGGGGGAGGAGGAGCGGCTGCACCCAGTTCCTCCACCTGGACTACAGAAGGACCTGCCCCGCTATTCTCTCCTGTTCCCAAAACCTGGTCCTGTCTCTCTCGTAGATCTTTGACTTCGAGAGCCAAGGATTGTACAGTGCGGATGAGTTCCGCCTATTCCTGTATAACCTCCATGAAGGGTTTAGTGCCGTTAATACTGTCAGGTGGGGGGGGGGAGAATATACGGGGAACACCACTCTCTATTCCCAAGATCCCAACATCTCCCTCCGAAACCAAAGGAACTTAAAGACCCTCAGGATCGTGTTCGGGCGTTCTCTCAAGAACGAAGAGCAACCCAGATCATCATCTGGTAGAGAGAGGGTATCCCTTTGGGAAGGGAGGGGGAATGGGAACTAAAGGACTCAATTTTTCAAATGCTACTCCACAAACGGGGCATGCTTTTGGTTGAGCTGTTTGCAACTTTGATAAATACAAAGACACCCCCCCCCAGTTTTTTTCACTGGGGTGGGGGATGTAAAAGATTCCCTCGGAGATGCCCTAGTTCGTCTTTGACCTCCCCTCTTATTATATGCATTTCCTCCCTTTCCGCTGGTTCACAAACTTCTCCTCAAGGCCAAAGTCAGCAGTGCCCATTTGATTCTGATAGCTCCCAACTTGCCTCACCAAATTTGGTGCCCTACACTCCTATAACTGGTAGAACTGCCATGGTGGGCCCTTCCAGGCACTCCAGATCTACTAGTCAGGAATGCTGGGAGTGTCTGACATGAGAACATCACCTCCTTGTACCTCTGTGCTTGGAGGATTACCTCCTGACTCAGGAGGAGAGACAGCTTCCACCTAATGATAAGGTCCTTTTGATAGCTAGCAGGAAACCTGCAACTAGAAAATACTGTTTTTAAAAAATGGTACAGATTTGTTATTTGGGCTGAAAGTTACAATGTTAATCCATTTTATTCCGAAGTTGATTTAGTGTTGCAATATCTGCTAAATTTGTTTGAATCTGGTCTAGCCTTGTCTTCACTTAAGGTCCATATGGCAGCAATTTCTGCTTTTCACCAAGGGCATGGTAGTAAAACCCCTTTTCTCCCACCCTTCTGTATCAAGATTTTTAAAGGGAGCTATTTTCCACTACCCCCCTATAAAAGATCCACCACCCTCTTGGGATCTTAACTTGGTTCTGTCTACCTTAATGAGAAGTCCCTTTGAACCCACGACCACTGCCCCCTTACAGATACTGGGCATTTTTACGCACACGTTAAAGTTCCAGATTTTTCAGTCTTCTGGGTTTACATGTCTGCAAGTAAGTTCTGGATTCATTTTTCACACACACACTGCCCTGAGGCAGTTCCTGGATGCATTCTTAACACAAACACTGCCCTGAGGCAGCCGAAAGTAGCCACAGCTATAGACGTGACAGGCTGCCATGGAAACCAAGTGACCACAGCTGCCTGGAGCAATGCAGGTTACCAGGAGAACTTTTTACACACAAAAGTTCTGGGAGACGTTCTATGCAGAAGCTCAAGGATCCAGATGTTTAAGATCTGGGTGAGTGATTTAGACACACAGAACGTTCAGGATGTAACAGCAAACATCCAGGAGAAATGTGTGTGTAAAAACACCAGTTGACATTAAATTTTTTATTCCTTGTAATTTCAGTAAGAACAATAGGAGAAAAAAATGTCCTAATCTGTGATCCTCCTTATTTGGTCATTCATAAAGAAAAGGTAGTTAAAACCACACCTTTCTTTTCTTCTGAAGGTTTCTTCAGAATTCAACTTTAATCAATTTATATCAACACTGGTCTTTTCCCACAACCGCATGCCTCTCTGGGGGAATCTGTACACCACCTCTGAGACCAGTTCAGCTAGAGCAATTGGGAAATCCACTGTGCAGTGGGGTGGGTACACCAACAGGATTCCCAATCTATCCCCAGCCAAATGCAACACAAGGTGGACACATTCTATATCTAATGAGTTAGGCATCAGATACCTCCCAAAAGCAAGTTGTCTTTACAGATCACACCACTCTACCCCATCCCCCGGTCCCTGAGCTGATGCTGCATACAGTACCCATCTGGTACCATCTAGGACAATACTGGCCCAGATGCTTCATCCAGCCAGGTTTCTGTAATGCACATGAGATTGGCGACCATCCTGAATCAAATCATGGGTGATACAAGTTTTATTGACCCCGACCTCTCATTAAGCAGTGTTAGTGTCAGGATCAGGGGCCCTACTAGCCTTAGTCCTCAAATACGTCCGGATGGGGGGAGCTGGACACAGGAACAGATACCAAGTGTCTCTCCCAACAATCTTAATGACCTTCCCCCTCCCCCTGTTGTAGCGCCCTATGCACAATACTGTCCCAATAGCTGCCCCCTTCCCAATCCCCGTCAAAAAGGTCCCCCCCTCCAGCATCTGATTCTCAATCCCTACCCTCTCAAAAGGGCCCTCAAGGACCCACGGTGACAAGTGGCTGTAGAGGGTCTCCTGAGCCCGCATCCCCAGAGGTGGAATGGCAAAAGCAGCAGGCAGGGAAAACCTTCCCCACCCCCATACTAAACACCCCCTCTCCCTACCCAATCCTTGTGCCCGCACCACCACTCACAAGGGGGGGGGGGGGTTAATTGCACCATACCCCATTTCCAACCCTCTGCACTTAAACCCCTTTCTCTCCCACAAAATCCATTCTTTCCTCCACCCAACCATTCCCTCAACCCACCACCCAAACAGCTAAATGCGCTTAAAACCAATATGAGAACAAACAATTTAAAAATATATAATATACATACACATATATACACACAAGCCACAAAGGCCCCTTAATAGTCACCTAACGTCCAGTGCCGTGTGTGTGTGTGTGCACTATCATACGTGTCCCATCACTAGCTGCTCCCAGGAAAAAAAACAATCACAAACTGCAACAACCACACCACAGTTTGTTATTCAGTCGCTCCTTGCCAACAGCTGGGGGTGTATGCTGGCTGGGGCAGGGGCCATTCTCATGGGACCTGCTTCCTTGAAGGGCAGGGCAAGGGATGCCCCAAGAATCCAGCCCTCCTGGAACCACCCCTACCTCTGTCTTTGGAAGCAGGGATGATGCAGACTGACAGAATGACAGTCTGAAGCCCTGACTCTGGCTGGCCTGTAGCAGTCACAAGAAGCTGGAGGCATCTGGGAGCCATGGAGAACTGTCTTTAGCCGAGCACCACTGTCATACGCTTTGCAAGGGAATGGGCAAGCGTTGTTGTGTTCCCAACAGTTCTCCCCCTCCCATCCAGGCCCAAGTGGTTCATGTTCTGAAGGCGTTGCTTTAAGCAGGGTGCCTAGGGATGCACCACAAGGGCGCTGGCCCTGGAGTAATGGGTGTTTCTAAGGGAGGCTAGGCATACAGGCCACTTGCTTTCATGGGCAATGCGTAGGGGGTGCATGAGGGTGCACATGCCCCCCCCCCCCGATTTCTGAACCAGGTTGCAAGCTGTTTCCCTTCCCCTCAGGCACCTGTTACTGCAGCGTGTTAAGTTTGAGTTCCACCGCGGACTCCTTCTGACCTCAGCATAATTATTGAGTGAGTCCTCCAACTCCTCATCTCTCATAGCATGCACATGCCAGAAGGGGAGGGGTTGGGGAGGTCACTTCCTTAGAAACACTGGTCTGTGCAGGTTACCAGACTCACTTCTGCAGCCGAGGAGCATGCGGAGGCTGGAGAGACTAGGAGAGGAGCGGAGCAGGCTTGCTGCATGTGCAGAGATCAGCGGTGGTGGCGAGGCAGCAGACAGATAGCACACAGCTACAGGCTGCCACTGCTAGCAAAGGGGTGGAAGTGAGGAACAAAGACGCAGGTGAGGCAGCAGCAGAGAGTGAAGAGAGAGATCTATTCAGGTACCGGTTCCAGAGCCCAGGGTGTACTAGTGGTCAGGGGTGCCCCTGCGCACTTTGCATCTGCATTATGTTTGGGGGTATGTGTGCATGCCTCCTTGCTTTTAATTTTTTTGGAATTATTCGGAAATCAACAAATTTTGGGGTCTTTCTCTGCATATAGTGTGCAGGCTTACAAAATTGTGACCCTTTGTTATATCCTTATGATATTTGGAAGTGATGATCCTGACAGTGTGAGATACAGCCCTAGCAAATTTCAAGTGTACTGGTTGGACTAAAAAAATGTTGCAGTCAGACATACATTTATAAGTTAATTGCTTTTACCACCAGGACCGTTTATCCAATCCTTCTGAAAGTTGGCATAGCTAGTAAACATGAGGACGGGGATAGAATTACCATGTTTCATCCACATTAGATGGGAGACAAAGAAGTTACAGCAATGAATGTATATGCAGAGTTTTGCAAAATAACACAAATCAACTACTTATAAAATCAGATTACTTTATCCAATCATTCTGGAATGTGGTACACTTGATGCCTTCCATTGCAGGTACAATTCCTCCAAGTTTCATCCATATATAATGAAAAACAAAAAGATTACAACAAGAAATGTGTTTTCCATTGAAACCAATAGAAATTCAAAACAAAAGCAAAAATTAAAATGAAATTTTGATATTTATGAAAAAGAAAGATTTACATAACAAAAACAAAAAATGAAAATGAAAAATGACATGGGTCCCTGGTGCACACCTCTACCATGCACCTGCCCTCCACCTCACTCACTGTCAAGTTGATAGTCAGTCTACATTTAGGACAGTCCTCCTCATGAAGAATGAAGCTCTTCAGTGTCCGCTGTAATTCTGCAAGGACTGGAGTATTCCAGGTGCTTGTGCCGAGGTCAGAGAAGGACAACAGCAGCAACAGCAGCAACAACAGGGAATCAACAAGACACTCCCTGCATACAAAATTAATATTTTCAGATTTTTTTGAATTACTCAAAAAACTAGATCAGCTATGTGGTGGAAAACCCATCTTTTAAAAGCCTTTACATAAGAACATAAGAAATGCCATACTGGGTCAGACCAATGGTCCATCTAGCCATTCTTCCTGTTTCTGACGGTGGCCAATCATGGTGACCTGGGAGAAGCACCCAACAGGTCACAATGGGGGATCCTATCCCTGTTGTTTTCCCCCAGCTTCCGTCATGTTCCCTGCTCCTGTCTGGCTAATAGCTGCTAATGGACCTATCTTCCAGAAACTTGTCCAAACCTCTTTTAAACTCAGCTATAGTAATGGCCCTTACCACAGCCTCTGGCAGTAGATTCCACAACCCAATTATACGCTGTGTGAAAAAATATTTTCTTTTATTTGTTTTAAACTTGCCACCCATGAGTTTCATGGAGTGTCCCCTAGTTCTAGTACTAGCTGAGNGTTCTTGTACTAGCTGAGCGGGTAAGTAACTGCTCCTTGCTTATAAGTTCCACACCACTCATGATTTTATAGACCTCTATCATATCTCCTCTCAGTCGTCTCTACTCCAAACTGAAGAGCCCCAACCTCCTACGAGAGCCCTTCCATGCCCTTCATCATTTTTGTTGCCCTCCTTCTGTACCTTTTCTAGTTCAGCTATGTCTTTTTTGAGATGGGGTGACCAGAACTGCACACAATATTCGAGGTGCGGTCACACCATTGATTTTTATAGAGGCATTATGACATCCTCAGTTTTATTCTCTATGCCCTTGCAAATAATTCCTAACATTCTATTTGCTTTTTTGACTGCTGTGGCACACTGGGCTGAGGATTTCAGTGTAGGGAGTTGCTGGAACAAAACAGCAAGTTCTGATTGTGATACAATTCAAGGACCATCAAGACATCAGCTACCCTGATGTAAAGCAGGAACCAAATGGTCCAAGAGATAAGAATCCAGATGGAGCTGACCTCTTATGGCATGATCACAAGCATCATAAACAATATGCCCAAACAAAGGGGTGTATTGAAAAATAGCATACATCAGTACACTGACAGAATGGGTCCTAAAAAGTATAAAAGAGACTCCCTTCCAACAGAATATTGGCATAAGGCTTGAGGTCACTAGCTTTTCAGTGAACCATCGTGGCTTGTGTCCCTTCCTGACCTTACACACATGGATGCACTTCTTCACTCTCTAGCAGCTCCTCAGGGCCGCCCTGCTGGACCCCATCTCCACCTTCTTCAGACCCAGCCCTTGTATCCGACTGTGGCCACCGCACACGTAAGACCAAACATAGATTAGATCACTAGGGGTTCTTAACTGGTAATATCACCAAGTCCAACTATTAATGTGGTATCTAATAAAATAAAGTTGTACCTATACAATTGGTGTGGTTCTTGGGGGGGGATCAGCGATCCTAATAAAACCTGACAGAGGGAATACTGAGTGGCTGGTTTGGTTCATTAATAAACTGTTAGTGTTGCAGTTGCACTGTAGAATTGCACTTCCTAAAGTTTAATAATGTTCTATTACTGTGGTAAGGTTGAGTTTCCTAATTGTTGGTGCACTGCTACTGTTGTTTAAAGATGCTTAACTATACAGTTAGTTTCAGAAAGTGTAGTAAATGCATTAGGCTGGTTTGTTGCTTCTACTAATAGTTTTTTCTTCTTCTTCTTCTGCCTGTTGCAGAATGATTGGACAATGCAGTGGATTGCATGTACTCGCACACCTTTGTCTTCCTGTCCTGAATAGAATGATTGGCCTAATAATTCAAAAGTAGAAAGCACTGGCTTTTTCCTCAGCTATGTTTATCCGTTTACCATTCTTTGGAATCAGGGAGGAATTTTTAACAGCAAAATTCTCTTTTTTTCTAAGTAATGTAGGTTTTGGGGGAGTTTGCTGTCGTTTTTCGGCTTCCTCTGAGGAATGATGACAACAGCCTACTGTGCCGTTTTCTAACAAAACCAAATTAATACAATTGGAAATTAAATTTAAAATTCACTCATGTTTCCTGTAGTGCTTATTTCAAAAGTGTGTCATTCTGGCTCTGGTGCCTCATTTCAGAGGCCCCTGCCTGCCCAGAGTGGCATTGGAAGTTGCATTATCATCAGTTCAGTCTTGACTGGTTGCTCCTAGCCTGTTGGTGCCCCATGGTGAGGTGACTGATAGAGGGGGGAGGAATAAGTGGGTACTTTCAAAAAGATCACCCACTGCCCATCCCTGGCATGGCACTTAAGTGCATGCATTTCTCTGCTGCATGCTGCTTCTGGGTGGGTGCCCCATACATAGGAGAGAGGCATTTTAAGTAGCATATCTCTCATCAGGTCGTACAGTGACCCGGCCTTCCCAGAGCAGGGCACTCTGTAGCTGCTGTATGTGGCATATCAAATGAGATCACGTACTTTGCATGGCTGAGTCAGTGTGGCTAATGCTTTGCGGATGATGGACCTCTAGCCTGGGCTGAGGGGAGCACAGGGGGAACCAGTTGGGACTGGCTTTGGTTTTCCCTCTGTTAATGATGATGACATGAAGAGTTTTTGGAGACTGTACTGAACAAAGGAAAATATAAACTCCCACAACCACGACAAGGTACCAGTCCATGAGGGGAATTTCTTTTTTTTAATTATTATAAATTATCCTACCCAACTATAACAAACACCTAACCTACATCTAATTCTATCTAACTACTGCTACCTTAACTAAAGTAATACTAAGAACTACCTACATGACCTAATCTAACCCAACGTCAGAGGAGACAGCATCTGAGGGCAAAGACTGGAGGAACCCTCAGTCCTTGTCGATTTGTCTGGCAGACTCAGAGAAGTAGGGAGAGGAGGCACTGACATCCACCACAGGAACAGCAGAAGACCTCTCACTAGGGTCCCCAGCAGAAGTAGGGGCAGGTATCACTTGGGGGACCCTGAGATAGGGGAGAATTGTGGCAGTGCTGGTACTGGTGAGAGGTCTGGCGGTGGGAGCACCTGCATACCAGCAGCCCAAGCAGCATCTAGCCACTGGGCTATCCCTCAGCATGCTCCATCAGGGCCCATTGGAACGCAACATTGGCCTGCCGTGTCTGCCTCATGTAGGCGCAGTAGGCTGCCTTCTCTGCCTGATGACATCCCAGGTCACAATGCTGCTCCGCTAAGGAGTCATGCACCTGGGACAGTTGTTCCAGAGCTGCATGCCCAGGCTTTTAGGGCACGAGTTAGGCCATGCAGCTCTGCTGCTGCTGAGGAGGATTTATTTATTTATTTAATCAATTTTTATCCTGCCCCTCCTGAAAACCGCTTGGGGTGGCTAACAACTTAAAAACATAAAAATACAATCATATACATTTTTTTAAAACACTCCAAATAATATTAAAACATATATTATGTTCGCCTTTGCCTGGAAGGTGCAGCTTGCCCCCCTCACTGGCCCTGCTGCCTGCCACCTGCCCGTACTCTCCCCCTTTCCAGCACTATCCCATGGGACTTGGAAAGGTGGACACAGAGGGCAGAGGTGCTGCTCTGTCTCCCATGCCACAACTTCCTGTTGCAGTGGGAGCACAGAACTAAAGTGTGAACCACTCCCTGAGAAGTGGTCCCACGCTGCAGACCTTGGTGCCTGCTGGTGGTGGTGCCATCGCCTGACAGGCGCAGACTCTGCCTCTGCCTCTGCCTCCTCAACCACCTGGACCTCTGCCTTAGACTCCTCCACTACCGTGGTTGCCTCCTCTGACATGCTGCCTAGTTTAATTGAACCCTGACTCTCTCTCTCTCTCTCTCTCTCTCTCTCTATATATATATATAAAAATAAAATATAGATACTCCTATATCCTAAACTATGAATATTATTATCCTATTCCTAAACTATAACCATATAATGATATCCTTTAACTTAACTATATGTCCTAATAACAACAAATCCTATCTTAATTCCTATCTAATTTATAAACCTAAATACTACTATAGTACCTATCTATCTATCTATCTATCTATCTATCTATCTATCTCCTCCCAATTCCCACCCCAAGTGTGTGTGTGTAATGTGTGCGTGTGCGCGCTCGCTATATATATTTTATTTCCAATTTTTTTAAACAGTTCCTCCTCAGCTCCTCCACTCCTTCCCTCTTCCTCTCCTTCCCACACCACAAAGAGACTGCTGCATTACAGTCCCTTATATACTGTATGTGGGGGAGGGCTGCAGAGTTTTGTTGTGCACACCCTGATGGGCTAGGCAATGAAGGGGGAGGGAGGATGGGGGTGGATGTGTTGTTGTGCACATTGTGCACACCCTGATTGGCTAGGCAATTGAATGGCTGCATCTGCTGCACATGGGAAACATCTGCTGAGGCGCCACGGTGGCACCGAAGTTTTCTGAAGTTTCCAAAGCTTTCCGACATTCTGTGCTTCGGTCTCCGAACTCCGAAGCTTCGGCAAGAACACTGAATTGCTTCTGAGTACTCGGACCGACTATTTGGAACCTCAAAAACTGGTCTGAAAATCTGGAAGTATTATTCGGTTCAGCCCTACTTTTAACCACTGCTTTGCCATGTGGTTTGGCTGGTTGGTTTGCCCTGCACTCTCTGCATTGTTGTGGGTTTTTTGGGGGGCGGGTGGGGAGGGCTGCCCACCTGTTTCCTTGCTTTGAACCAGCTTTGCTATGTGGCTTTGACTGGTTGGTTTGCTCTGCGCTCTCTGAAGTGTTATTTTTTGAGGGGGGAGAAGGTGCCTGTCTGCTTGCTTTGAACCTGTAGGGATGTGAGAACGCGGTTCGAAAGTTTGGAGTTCAGACTGAACTCAAATAGTTCGGTTGACCAACCGAACTTTCTATATGAACTCGAATTCGACTGAACTGTTCGGTCAAATTCGAACCAGTTTGGAAGGTCAGAAACCCCGGTTTTGAATGTACGAACTCGGTTCGGAAGTTTGGAATTCGGTTGAACTTGAATAGTTCGGTCAACCAAACCGAACTTTCGAACCGAACTCGATTTTTGAACTGAACCGAACCGAATTTCCAAACTCGGTTCTGTTCACACATCCCTATGAACCAGCCCAAGCCATGTGGCAAGGCTTCTGCTGGGTGCCTCATTGCTAACAGAGGGGGGAGGAATTTTAAGTAGAATACCTCTCAGATCACACACTGCCCCTGCCCAGAGTGGTGTTATCTAAATTAGAGTGGTGTTATGCAAATTAAGGAGGGCAGCACTATGCAAATTAGGGTGGGACCATGCAAATTGTGCCCTTCCAGGTTCAACAGTCACCTCTGCTTGCTTTACAGTGGAGGAGTCTCAGGACGGTACTGGCTGGATCCGAGGGATTGGGGGCTCTGTGGCAGGGAGCCATAGCCAAGCATGATCTGACAGCACTCCCCCACCTGTACATCTACTCAGCCCCTGAGGTCATTGGGGGCTCAGGTCAGAGGGGTGGAAAAGGGGTCCTGTCCTGAGTGGCAGGCAGTGGGTTTGACCACTCTCCCTTCAGTAGCTGCAGCTGTTAGCTCATCCCTCCCTCCCATGGTGAGCTAGCTACAAGCAGGGACGGCTGTTGGCTTTTGATGTTGGAGGGGCATTGGGGCAGTAAGGCCGGCAGGCCTAGGGGTGGAGCCAGGGGGACGGTAGGCGGAGCCAGGGGGATGGAAGGCCAGTGGCATGGCATAACCCAGCAGCAAGGAGTTCCCAGGGTTAACATCAGCTGGAAGAAAACACAGTCTACATGCACATCAAGCTTAAAATAAATAATGTGTAAACCCAAAACACAGGGAAAACCCAGCAGCAAGGAGTTCCCAGGGTTAACATTGGATGGAAGAAAACACAGTCTACATGCACATCAAGCTTAAAATAAATAATGTGTAAACCCAAAACACAGGGAAACACCCAAAACACTGGCATAACACCCAAAACACTGGCATAACCCATCAGCAAGGAGTTCCCAGGGTTAAAATCGGATGGAAGAAAACACAGTCTACATGCACATCAAGCTTAAAATAAATAATTTATAAAACCAAAACACAGGGACCCATCCTTGTAAAGCACCCCAGTCACAGCCTGAGTCCAATCTTACCACGCACATCCCATTTCCAGCATTTTGAACACAGCTGAACTCGCATGACTTGCAGTGACATCTCTCTCAGGATTTCCAAACCTCCATTTTACTGCACACAGTCCCCCCTGCACTAGCCCACTAGCCCCCACTCCCCTCACAGTGAACCCAGGAGTCCTGGCTCCCACCCACCCATCCAGGAAAGGGTAAGGTTTATGCAATCACACCCGTGGGGTACATGAGGTTCCACCAGGGCACTGACCCTGGCTTAAGTCTCAGTCCTGGTCCATGGTTATTAACGTTCGCACATTCACTCAACCAATATGACAATGTTCTTTATATACTGTGGTCAATTCAAGAGATCAGAGATAGACTGGAGATATATTTGCCTCTTAGCTTTATTTAGTACAAAGTTACAAAAAACAAAATATATTCTTATTACTCTATATGTTAATACAATGTTACTCTCTCAACATTCATTCATCCTTTCATACATTACCTATCCTCCTGTCAGGGTGGCCAACCCATAACAGAGGTGATGGGGTCGCCGGGACCTATTCATTGATGTTGAGTTGGTACCATGAGCTGATGTTATAGGCGTCCAAGTTACAAAAGACATCAGTCCAATATTGATAGGCCGCTGGTTCCATAGGCCATGCATATGTTGTTGTAAGGCAGAGTCGGCCCTCCCAGGCCTTTCATGAGTCATTCAGACTTAGAATGCATCTGGTCTTTGTGGTCACCCTTCCTAGCTGGTTGATCTTTGGCCCATTTCACAAATATTTGTTTTCAGCCATTTGCCCAGAACTGTTGTGTAAGCAGTAAATGTTCCAAAATATAGCTGTGCTTGCAAATCTCATGTAAGCCTTTGAAGTTCAGCTGCGGTTGCATTTCTGCACGTGGTTAAATCAAAGTCTGTACATAGTTCACCTAGGGGCTTTGGCCGTAGCAGTTTCTGCAGTTTCTTCAGCCTGAGCATCCTAACTTCTAAAGTCATTTGCACCCCTCACATTCTCACACCTCCCCTGTGTGCCCGCACTCACGCCCATGTACCCCCACACTCCCCCTCCTCCCGTGTTCTCGCACTCACCCCCCATGCAAGCTGTGTTTGGTGCTGGGGGGATTGGGGCAGTCTTGACTGGAGGAGCTTGTTGTCACTCTGCTTTTCCCTCCCCTTCCCCAGGTAATAACTCCCAGGGCGGGGCCCTGTGGCCAGTTGCAAGCTGTGTTTGGTGCTGGGGGGACTGGGGCTGTCTTGACTGGAGGAACTTGTTGTCACTCTGCTTTTCCCTCCCCTTCCCCAGGTAATAACTCCCAGGGCGGAGCCCTGTGGCCAGCTGCAAGCTGTGTTTGGTGCTGGGGGGACTGGGGCTGTCTTGACTGGAGGAACTTGTTGTCACTCTGCTTTTCCCTCCCCTTCCCCAGGTAATAACTCCCAGGGTGGAGCCCTGTGGCCAGCTGCAAGCTGTGTTTGGTGCTGGGGGAACTGGGACTGTCTTGACTGGAAGAGCCTGTTGTCACTCTGCTTTTCCCTCCCCTTCCCCAGGTAATAACTCCAGGACGGGGTCCTGTAGGCGCCGGCCCTCAGGCAACACCCAAAGGGTGTAGGCTGGGGCTGTTGGCTGGGCTGGGGTGCCCGGGGGCCCCTCTGCTGGACAGACACTGAAGATTTGGTGCAAGGGGGGCGTGATAATTTCCCCCGAGAAAGAGCAGCAGCAGGTCTCCGGGGGGTGTCAAGCAGCGCAGAACCAGCACAGCTGTTGCTGCCGCCACTACTGCACCTAATGGGGAGCAGCCCGCGTCCAAGCCGGCCGATAAAGGCATGGAATGGCCGATGGCTATGCTGGTGGCATGAGGATTGGTGAGAAGAAGAGATGTCCCATCGGGGAATACGAATCTTGCGAAGAACTGGAGATTTGGAGAAGGCTCCTCCTCCTTGTGGGAGCAGGGGGGGGGGAGAAGGAGGATGTGGATAGTAGGCAAACTGAAGTGTTGGGGGATTGAGGGGATTGTTTAACCTGCCTGTCCATCGCGCTGATCCATCTGCTGCCGGGGAGGCGGGGGTCCCTGTCGTCGTCGCTGCTGCCTTGCTCCGCTGTGCTCCACCTGTGTGGGACAAGAAAAGACCTGCTGTGAGTGTCGGGGGGTGGGAGGGGG
>QEPC01003632.1:1101136-1111570 GCA_003113815.1 Sphenodon punctatus | reverse complement strand
TTGCTCTTTTAGGTTGTGTCAGTCCTGTTGTGCTTGATGTTCTGTGTGGATGGTTCTTACCTCCTTTATGTCCTGCTGTTCTCTCCCCATTGGCCCTGATGCCCCTCAGGGCTTGTTCCCTCATCTTTCCCCCCCTGTTCTATGTTGCTGGTTCCTCAGCCCCTCTGCTGCCCTTTAGGTTTGGGCTCCTCTAGCCCCCAGCTCCCTGTTTCTAGACTCTCACTTTACCTTTAGTCCCTCGCTCCTTCCTTTGCCCCTAGGGTTTCCCTCGCTCCCTACTCTTAGTTCCTTGCTTCCTAGTCTTGGCCCCTTGCTCCATTGCCCCATTGTCTTGGCCCCTTGCTCCATTGCCCCCTAAGTCTTAGCATCTTGCCCCCTAGTCTTGGTCCCTTGCTCCATTGCCCCCTAAGTCTTGGCTTCTTGCCCCCTAATCTTGGGCCCTTGCTCCATTGCCCCCTAGTCTTGGCTTCTTGCTCCCTAATCTTGGTTCCTCACTCCCTAGTCTTGGCCCCTCGCTCCCCTGCCCCTGGTTCCTTGTTCCTTACCCCCTGATCCCTTGCTCCCCTGCCTCTGGTTCCTTGACCCCTGCCTCTGGTTCCTTGATTCCTCGTTTCTGGCTCCCTGTCCCTCAACCTGATCCCTTGCTCTCCTGTCTTTGGTTCCTTGTTACTCCCTATCCCTCGCTCCCCTGCCCCTGGTTCCTTGTTCCTTACACTTGATCCCTTGATCCCTGCCTCTGGTTCCTGGATTCCTCGCTCCTGGCTTCCTGTCCCTCAACCTCGATGATGAGCCATAAGCCTTCTTAGACCAGCGTGGCTGCTGGTCCTTATGCTGAGTGCTTAATCTCCTAAGGTATTGGAGAGTGGCTGAGAGGTTTCCTTGTTTAATCTGAGGGACATCTCAGACTCCCTGCACCCCATCTCCCCTCCTGCCTACCTGCTTCCCCTCCCCTTTCCCTGGCTCTGCCCCGGAGCCTGACCTAGGCCTGAGCCTGCTCATCTTCTGGAAGAGATGTAAGACCTTTTTGTTTGGCCAGGCATTTGGTGGGCTGGGATAGTGTTGGGTGGGACTGGATGGTGGGGTTAAGGAGAGAGTTGTTGAGTGGGGCTTAGGTTTTTTACTGCTTTTATGTTTTTTCAATGTATGTTTATATATGTTTTATGCTTATATATCATTTATATTTTTGTAAGTCACCCCGAGCTTTTGTGGGAAGGGTGGGGTAAAAATTGAATGAATGAATGAATGAATTAATGAATGCAAAAATATAATTATGCTGTGAGAATTATGCACTGCAAATGTATGTGTGTGTGTGTGTGTGTGTATGTATGTGTGGGAGGAATAATTTACCTCTCATGCCAGTTCTTTTCAGGATGATTTGAAACAGCATAGGGCCTGTATGCTAACTGATTTTCCTGTGCTCTGTTAATACAGCCAGTTTGAATTTAATGGCCAAGCAATACAGCAGGAGTTAATATGAGAGCAAATAATGGAAGTGGATTAGCTGTTTGCACACAGTGACTAGTAGTGATTTTGAAAAGGGCAGCTCTTACAAAAAGAGAAAGGAGAGATAGAAAGAGGCCAGAAAGGGAAACTGAAGCCTAGTGGCAGTGAGAGACCATCTGTCCAGTACCTAGGTCAGGTCCTGAAGTGGGGTCAGAGCCAGGAGGTCAGAATTTAAGGATAGCCAAGTCATGGTCAGGAACAATGCCAGGTCATCAAACCAGGAAGTCCGAAACTGAAGAACCAAGCTGTGTCATTATGCCGGAGTAGGGAGCTGAGAAATCTGAGCCAAGTTGGGAATGGGGAAGTCCAAGACAACCAGGAGGAAAACTCAGCTAGCAAGGCAGAGGACTGCAGCAGGTTTGGGTTAAGACATGTTGTTTTGATAGTTTCCTGTCCAGCCCTTATATAGCCTTGGCAGTCAATGGCAGGGGAAGGACAGGTCAGCCAACCAGAAGCCAAAAAGTAGGGGAGTTTGGTTCCATGAATGACTCTCCAAGTGACTAGACCATCTATCTGGAACTGCCTGAGGCTTTGGTTTGAGACTGGTGAGCCTTTGCACTGTGTAAGAAACCCACAGATACTACATACTAAGCCCTGCTAAAGTTGCCCCATTAAAGGCACTGGCCAGTGAGGTAATAGGAATAAGTAGATGTTACACTGGGTAGAACACTACCTTGAGTTATAATTTCCTGAAACAAAATCTTTTTCAGGCAGCACCTGATGCACTACCAGTTACCTGTCATGGAAGAGCTCAATGTGGAGCCTATGGTACAAGACCTTAATCAGGTCATAGACTCCTTGGCAAATGGGAAGGGACCTAGAAGGTATACCTTCCGTGATACTCAAGTGCGGGAAGGCTAGACTGTTCTTTTATCTCCACAATCTCCTGCTAAATTTCTGGGGAGAGGGTGTGGTCCCACAAGATATGCAGGATGCCAACATTATGACTCAATATAAGAAGAAAGGTAATCATGGAGACCTACCATCCCCCACCCTCAGACCATGGGTGAGGGGAGTGACTGTTGTTTCTGCTCACCTCTACAGGAGGAGGCAGTGAGGTGTGGAATCCATGTTCCTTGCACAGGCAGAAGGAGAGGGGCAAGGGTGAGGGAGAGGGCAGCCATGCTGCCCAGAAAATATCAGGTTAATCACCCCTGGTCCCCACTCCTTCAAAGGGAGATGTTTTAAACATCTGAGTTGGGAAAGGGTGGGAAGGTGGCCCTCTCCCTTTAATAAATAATGAAGCTGGGGGGAGGGAGAGAGGAGGGAGGGAGGAAGTACAGAGCTGGAATTGGGCATGGAGCTGCAACACGCCCTGATCTGGATGAAGAGCTGTCCCTGAGGGGGTGGAAGCAGCATCGGGGGTTAGTGGTTGGCTTCAGGAGTGGCAAGTGGAGGCAGGTGGGCCCAGGATAGGGATGTGCAAACAGATCATGGTTCAGGTTTGGTCGGTCTGGTTCAGTCCGGTTTGGTTCGGACATTCGGGTTGGTCGTCGAGTTCGGGTTCAGGCGTTCAGTTTAGTCATGCTCGATTCAGTTTGGGCGTTCGAGAAAAGGTATCATGAGATCCTGTGATCGTGCTGGAAACTGGAAATTCGAGTGCATGAGGAGCTATGTGGTGAGAGAGTGTGTGCTTGGCTGGCTGACTGTTTGGTTTGTGTGTTTTGGCTGTTTGTGTTTGGTTTGGTTGTGGTGTTTTGGCTGGTTGGTGAGTGTTGGTGTGGTGGGTGACTGTGTGTTTTGGTTTTGGTTTTGGCTGCTTGTTTAAAAAAAAAAAGAAAAAAAATGGAGACGGTGACCACCATTAAATGCCGGGCCTAGGGGAAGGCCAAAGTGACAGAGCTGGTGGTGGAGGAAGAGGTTCCTCCTGCCGCTGCTGCTGGACCTTCGAAGGTGGAGAAGGAGCAAGAGCCGGCGGGCACAGGAGGTGCTGTCTTTCCAGTTGCCATCCCTAGCACCCCAGGGAGGGCAGGATTTGCACGTGCCAGCCAGGGTCTCTCCATTGCTATACCTCCCTAGCAGCACCCCAAGGAGGGCAGGATTTGCACGTCCTAGCAAGAGTTTTTCTAGTTGCCATCCCTAGTGCCCCAAAGAGGACAGGATTTGCACGTGCCAGCCAGGGTCTCTCCATTTGCCATCCCTAGCATCCCCTAGCACCCCAGGAGGACAGGATTTGCACATGCCAGCAAGGGCCTTTCTAGTTGTCATCTCTAGAGCCCCAAGGAGGGAGGGACTAGAGGCATCATCATAAATGCATGATATTACTTAGGTGTTGTTTATGTGTTCCTGTTTCAGAGAGGAATCGGATGCAGGTGCTGGTGCCACGCCACACAGGACACCCAGGCGAAGGTCGCCAGTGCCACCCCCAGACAGTCAGCGGACAAGGTCCGATGTCTGGAGGTGGTATGATAAGGAGTTCAGGTTCACCGTCTGCATGGTATGGCATGAGGGCTGGAACAACAGGGTATGCAATATGCATTGCCCTCTATGACCTGTTAGGAATGGAAGTCCACTGCAGAGAGAGATTGGCCACCCAGTCCACCTACTTGTGGAGACAGAATGCAGGCAAGGCTTGACATAGACCATTGGTCTGACACAGTATAACACTTCTTATGTTCCTATCCTTTTATGCTCTTTAGATCTGCAAGAAAATATTCTGGAGGCAGAGAGAGGGGACCACATCGGGGCTAATCGCCCATACTGAAAGGCTCCATGGCCAGACGGTGAGGCGGCCAGAGGACTCTGGCATGGACATGGAGCCTGAGCATCAGTGCCAGAAGAAGGAAGGGGAAGGCAACCCTGAAGTGACACCATGTAAGCCCTTCCCCTTCCTCCAGTCCCGATGTGGAGTCCCCCGGGCCCTGGGAGTCTGCTGCGGCCAAGGCCTTTTGGGTCAAAGTGCAGAGGCCTGGCTGCCAGATGATTTCAGGCTTACGCTTCATGGAAAACTGCCTGGTGGAAAAGTTCCAGGTTCTTGAGGTAGAGAAGAAGCAGGTGGAGGTGTTCTCCCAGTACGTCTCCGCTGAGATGGAGAGACTGGAACTCTACCACCAGGCAGTCTCCAGATGGCATCAGGATGTGGAAGGGGAGTTCACCATGGCCCATGGCTATGAGATGGCAGAGCACAGGGAGGCTTCCCCTCAGCCCTGTGCTGCGCCCCACCACCTTATGCCTTTCCCCCCAAGTCCCGGGGGACAGGCCCAAAGACGAATCGTTTCCTCCTTTCTAAGTTTCCTTTTAATGTTTGGCTTTATAATGTTGTTGTTGTTTTTGTTGTTGTTTAAATAGTTTTAATAAAAGTTGTTATATTTGTTGTTACGAGCTTCGTTTGACCTGCCAATCTTTTATCCCTACGTGCTGAAGTTCTGGCTGGCAGGTGGCAGAATCTCATACAGCTTGTCAATCCCTACCAGCAGCATCTGGCTGCCTCCACATGTAGCGTAGTTAAGGTAGTATTAACCCAAAGATGTGCCAGGCAGAAGGAGGGGCAGGGCTTGTGTCTGTGTGGGTGTGCTAGAGAGAAAGAGAGACAAGCTCCTGGGCAGCAGGTGGCAGGAGCTGGTGCTCGGAGGGGCATTTATCTCCAGCAGCTTCAGCGGGCATCAATCCACGGGCGGGTGCAGAGGAGTAGGCTGTTGGGCAAGAGGGGGGCAGGCTGGCGTATGGGCACCGGGCGTCTGGATGCAGTGGAATGGAATGCAGCCACCAGTGATTGGAATTATGGTCCCAGAATCTCATTGATGGTTCCTGGGATGGGTGGGCATGACTGATTAAGGTACAATGGAATGACAGCCTATGTGAGTTTAATGATGATTGTCCCTAGAATTAGTGCATGGTTGGGCACACTTCATTCAATCAAGTGATAGGTGGTAGCCGCAGGTATAGGAACGCACACAGGTGGGCAGGCAGGCAGGCAGGCACATATAATACGTTGTGTTATTGATATATTCCATCTCATTCTGGTAGGTTTGCTGCTGGATGTGGGCAATGGGCATCGATCGGGTGCATGAGCACAGATGGGAGTTCTTCCTGGTTCTGGCAGGTGGCAGCTTGAGCTGGATACACATAGCTCTCCCCCTCTACTCCCCATCTCTCTCGTTCTATTGGGGAGCCTCTCTCTCTCTGGCCATATAGTGCATGTGACAGCATGGGTGGGATTGTGTCTGTCTCTCCTTCTAGAAGTGGGGAGACTTTCTCTCTCTTATTTCTCTCTCTGTGTCTGTCTCTCTCTTGCCAGGAACAGCAGGTTGCTAAAGAAAAGGTGGAATGACAGCGCCCCATGAGCAGAATGACAGGGCACAAGAACCCTGAGGTTGAGTCCTGGGCTGGGGCTAGAGTGGCAGCTTCTAGATATTGGACACAGCCCTCCCTGCCAGCAACATAGGCCCCAGAACCCTGATGGCGGGTCCTGGGGATGGAGTGGCTGTTTCTTGATGCTATGGCACAGACGGCATATAGGTCTTGCCTGGGGGCCATTGGCACTAGCATCAGCAGACATTGGTTGCCAGGGTACAGAACCCTTGGCACAGACAGCATATAGGCCTGGGGGCCATTGGCACCAGCAGACAGTGGGTTGCCAGGGTACAGAACCCTTGCCACAGACAGCATATAGGCCTGGCCTGGGGGCCATTGACACTAGCAGCAGCAGACATTGGTAGCCAGGGTACAGAACCTTTGGCACTGATGGCATATAGGCCTGGGGGCCATTGACACTAGCATCACCAGACATTGGTTGCCAGGGTACAGACTGTTGGCACAGATGGCATATAGGTCTGGGGGACATTGACAGCAGCAGACATTGGTTGCCAGGGTACAGAACCCTTGGCACAGACAGCATATAGGCCTGGGGGCCATTGGCACTAGTAGCAGCAGACATTGGTTTCCAGGGTACAGAAGCCATGGCACAGATGGCATATAGGCCTGGGGGCCATTGGCAGCAGCAGACAGTGGGTTTCCAGGGTACAGAACCCTTGGAACAGACAGCATATAGGCCTGGGGGCCATTGGCACTAGCATCAGCAGACATTGGTTGCCAGGGTGCAGAACCCTTGACACAGATGGCATATAGGCCTGGGGGCCATTGGTAGCAGCAGACAGTGGGTTGCCAGGGTACAGAACCCTTGGCACAGACAGCATATAGGCCTGGGGGCCATTGGAAGCACCAGCAGACATTGGTTACCAGGGCAGGCATGCAGTCAGGCAGACTAAGGCAGGGTTCGAGCTTTGCAACCTGGGCAGGCAGGCAGTGTGGCATGAGAGGCAGTAGGGCAGGTAGGCTTGGGCAGGCTTTCAGCTAGGCAACCTGGGTGGGCAGACAGGCACCTTGGCATGGGAGGCAGGAAGGCGGACTTAAACATGCTTTGAGCTTGGTGGCAAGCTGGGTGGGCAGACAGGCAGCATGGCATGAGATGCAGTAGGGCAGGCAGGCTGGGACATTGGCAGCAGGACACTTAGATAGGCTAGCAAAAACTGTGCAGCGCGAGAGAGTGAGAGCCAGTCAGTGTCTCATAGGCGGGCCGAGATCGTGTAGCCATAGGCTGGCTGGCAGGCTTACAGTTTGTTTCCCAATGCCACCCTGCATCATGAGGTCAGTCAGATAAGGCGGCTGAGGCGAACTAGTATGGGGGGGAGAGAGAGAGAGAGAGAGAGAGAGGGGCAGGGCGGGTGCCAGGCATTGGGAGGGAGGGAGGGAGGGACAGCATCTCAGCAGCAAAGCAACAGTAGCCCTAGCCCAGACTGAGGATTTTTTCCCCACTCCTGCCTTCTGGCCCGCCCTGGGTGATGCACTGCTGCCAGCGCTTCTGGGAGGGGGAGAACTTGGTGGCACTGGTGACACAGCTCTGGGAGGAGGCTCAGTCATCGCCTCAGCTACAGACATCTCCTCTGTGGCACTAGTGTCTGCCTCTGACTCACTGTCCACGATCATGTTGATGTTCCATAAAGGGGAGTACTGGAACCCTGAGGCTAGACTACCCATGTCCGCCATGCTGCTGGCACTCTCCCTGTGCCCCCCTCTATAGCTGCTAGTGCTGCTGCTGCTACTCCTCTCCCTACTGACATTGCCCCGGGATCGGGCCCTGTCTCTAGCAGCTGGGGTGGGATTCACCAGCTCTGGACTGCTGGGGATCACCTTGACAGTGGGTGACATTGGTGGCCCTGGAGGAACATCGGAAGCAGCACCAGTACCTGGTCCAGGACCAGCAGCAACAGATGCAGCCTCAAGTCCTGCAGGACTTCCAGTGCCCTGCGTGGCAGTGGAGGAGGGCACTGCCAGGAGGTGACACTTAGCCACTGAAGCCTGTTGCCCTAAATCAGGCCTGCTGAGTTTGGGGCGTGATGATGTGCTTGGGATACTGTTGCTGCCTGCTGCTGCTCCCCTGGCACAGCCCCTTCCACCTCTGGCACGTGCTCCATTGCCTCCCCTACGGGCAGCACACCAGACTCTCCTTCCCTTCTCCGTTTCTCCCTCCAAAATAATGTTTTTATATTGTTTTTCTTATTTTAAAAAAATATATATTTAAATTTTTTATCTAATATTACATATATCTATCTACACTAAATCTAACTGCTATAACTATTCTAAATGCTATGAACTAAATGGATTGTCTAATAAGTACAAAGGCCTACTCCTACAAACACTACTAAATCTCTAAACACTATCTATCTATATATCTATCGGATGGGGGGGAAATACAAAGAACCCAGAGAGGGGTACAAAACTGAAATTAAACCCAAATCAATCTAATGCTACTCAAAATGAATAAAAAAACAGGGGGAAGGGAATCATGGATGGAATAAGAGGGAGAGGGAAAGGATTCAATGGAGGGGCGAGGAAGGAAGATGGAACACAGGGAGGGGTAAAAACAAAAAATAACACCTACATTTATCTAAATAATTGATAATGTGGAGGTAGATGGGTTGGATGGGTGAAATAGGAGGAGGATTGCAATGGATTGGGGAGAACAAAACTGCTGGGAGAGGGAGCTTTCTGAAACCCCTGCTATTCAGGAACAGTGACTAGCTCAGAAGGTGTTAGCAATGAGTTTTGTTTCTTGCTGCGCCTGCCTCACCGCAAGCCCCATTGGCTCCATGCAGTCTTGCCTGTGGCCAATGGCAGACTGCGAAGCCAGTGATCTGAGGAGAAAAGGGATGGTGATTGGGCAGGCTGGGTGCTACTCCAAGCCTTGTAAGGCAGCCCGGGGCGACTTACAATAAAAAATATTAGAAATATAAAATACACAGTAAATCATTATCAAAAAGTGGAAACAGACAGGGAACAAAAAGAAGGAAGGACAACCTCTCCACAGTTGGGAAAAAACCATCAAAATACGATAAAATATATAAAGCCCCACCATAGCCCCCCAACAAGAAAATAATAAAACCCACCCTCACCCATCTCCCTCGCCAAAAGCCTAGTGGAACAGCCAGGTTTTTCTTTTGTTTTCTTTTCTTTCACAATTTTATACCCTGCTGCTTCTGCAGAGCAGCTCGGGGCAGCTTACAATTTAAAACAAAAATATAAAACATATAAAATAGCAATATAAAACAACGTGGTGAAGTCATAAAAATATAAACATAAAACAACCCACCCTTAACCCTCAACCCCCCCAACCCATCCCTCCCTCCCTCATCTGTCCCCTCCACCAAATGCCTGGTGGAACAGCCAAGTTTTACAAACCTGATGAAACGTCAGTAGGTCCGAGGCCAGGCAAGCCTCCTCCAGGAGGAAGTTCCACAGCTGAGGTGCAGCCACTGAGAACGCCCTCTCCATAGTGGCCCCCTGATTTACATTGACGCCGGAAGGATGGAAGGTCTGGACTCCGGAGCCACCCAGGCCTCTGCTGGGAGGGAGTTCCACAGCTGCAGGCTGGCCACCAAGATCATCCTCTCCATAGTAGCCCGCTGGGATACGTGGGGGACCTCGAGAAGGATGCTCCTG
The DNA here is from genome assembly GCA_003113815.1 of Sphenodon punctatus. NCBI lineage: Eukaryota > Metazoa > Chordata > Lepidosauria > Sphenodontia > Sphenodontidae > Sphenodon > Sphenodon punctatus. The sequence continues at coordinate 1,102,129 of QEPC01003632.1, read as the reverse complement.
GTCGACCTCAGGGGTCAATCAAGGGCACAGGGAATGAGGTGATCCTGCAGTTAGATGGGGCCCAAGCCGTATAGGACTTTATAGGTAAAAACCAGCACCTTGAATTGGGCCTGGAAGACTATAGGCAGCCAGTGCAGAGAATGGAACAGCAGTGTAATGTGCTCCCGGTGACTCGTCCCCGTAAGGAGGTGGGCAGCACATTTGAAACGAATAAAGGAAGTACTCTTTTACTCAATGTACAACTAATCGGTGGAAGTCATTGACAGAGGATGCCGCAAAGGCCAATATCATAACTGGACTCATAAAAGGACTGGAGAGGGTTTTTAGAGGATAGGTCCAAAAATGGCTATAGTCAGGTTGGTCAGAGGACAAGAACTCTGACTGTCAGGGGAGCTGGGAGTGAAAAGAAGTGAATGGATCACTCCATTCTACATCAACTACAGTCTCTGAGTCATCACCATGGGCAGCCCCACATAGAGCACATTGCAATAGTCCAGTCTTGAGGTAATGAATGCATGGATGATGGTGGCCAGGTCGAGTCTGAGACATATGGCTGAAGCCGGCGCACCAGATGTAATTGGCGGAAAGTGCTCCTCACCACAGCCTCAACCTGGGCATCTAGGCGGAGCTGCAAGTCAAGGAGCACTCCCAGGCTCTGAACTTGGGGAACCAGTGGGGGATGAACCCCACCTTCCCCACTAGCATCACCTCCGTCTTGTCGGGATTCAGTCTCCGTCGCCTCCCCCGCATCCAGTCTCCCACAGCTGCCAGACATTGTGTGAGCACCGAGACTGCGGGGCCCGGGGTCAGATGAAAAGGAGAGAGAGAGTTGGGTGTCATCAGCATTACTAGGGGTGGGACCCCAGGCCCATTACCGGTTACCGGATTTACCGGTTACCGGTTTCACGAAAACCGGATTCCCGGATTAAATCCGGTATACCGGTACCGGATTTAATCCATTGGTTTCAATGGGGCGCTGTGTCCCCATTGAAA
>QEPC01003632.1:1086426-1100369 GCA_003113815.1 Sphenodon punctatus | reverse complement strand
ACACTGAAATCCGGTACCGGGGGCCGGATTACCGGGCCGAATCCGATAATGCCGGTACGCCCGATACCGGCATTATCGGATACCGGTAGATCCGGAATTCCCATCCCTAAGCATTACAATATGCTTATCACATTTCTGCAGCAACCCTGTGGGAGGCTGCAAAGGTGGCTATTAAAGGGAAGCTTATAGCCCTACAGACACATATTACAATAATTCATCTTCAGTTGCTTCAGAGAAGTGAACAATCAGTCAGAATGGAGTGATCCATTCACTTCTTTTCACTCCCAGCTCCCCTGACAGTCAGAATTCTTGTCCTCTGACCAACCTGACTATAGCCATTTTTGGACCTATCCTCTAAAACCCTCTCCAGTCCTTTTATGAGTCCAGTTATGATATTGGCCTTTGCGGCATCCTCTGTCAATGACTTCCACCAATTAGTTTTACATTGAGTAAAAGAGTACTTCCTTTATTCGTTTCAAATGTGCTGCCAATTAATTTCAGAGTGTCCTCTAGTTCTATTATTTCGAGAGAGAGAATAATATCTCCCTATTTACTTGCTCTGCACCACTCATGTTTTTGTAAACGTCTATCATATCCCTCCTTAGTTGTCCCTTCTCTAAGCTGAAGAGCCCATACCTATTGAGCCAGTCCGTGTACAGAAACCATACAGTCATCCTCAGCACAGTGAACAGATTGCTTATTTCCTAGTGCTATTAGAAACAATTCATGATGTTAATGTCTTTCAGGCTTCTGTCTAGATACTGATTTTGAAAGCATGTAGAACACAGGGGAGCTTCCATAGACAGGATGTGTGCTGTAGGTTATTTTCGGGAAGTATATTATTGACTGTAATTTGCCTGTATTAGTTTTGTTTATCACTCATTTGTGAAAGGACTGGCATTTGTTGCAATGTATTATAGCGAATTAGCCCATTCAGTTTTTGTGGAAATTTCTCTTATAGCGAATACCTTCCCCAACCCTATCACAGGGCAAGGAAGAAGTGGAGTAGCCCTCAAAAGGCCATACAATATCATTAGTTTTTTCTTGGTTTATGTCAAAGTTCTCATACAGCAAAATTATTGCTGCTTTTCATTAAATGTAAGATCATAGAGACCGTGTATGTAGTCTAATGGTTACAGAAAAACAGCTGGAAACGGGGAGCATTCAAACTCAGCTTGATGAAACTCTTGATCATGGGGAAACTCCTTGACCTTTTTTTGCTTCAATCAACTCAGATTTAAAACTGACTAAAACCAAGGGCTGATTTGGAGGAGAAGACGCTGAGAATGTGCAGTTCTGGTTAAAAGGACGAGAGAGAGAAGTTTCCTTGTTTTGTAGTTAAAAGTTTTGTGAAAGTATTTCATGGGTGAAATGTATACTTGAAAAATGTGGGTTGAAACTGGCTGTAGTAAAAAAAGGAAAGAGATCTGTAAAGCAAAATGGTTTTCATGTCATGGTAATGGGAGAACATGAAAGTCACGGTATACTTGTTATCTGCTACTGTGATTCGTGTTCTCCAACTACTTCTCACTAGTTACCTTCCTAGTTCTCATTTGCAACCACTGAGACATTGATCTAGATTTGACAAGAAATAATGGGCTTAGTCAACAAATTGTAAAAGCTGTAGAAAACATTTACAGGATCTTGCCCCTAGATTGTAACACAAGCTGTGATTCTGTCACTCTTACTTGGGTGGTTGGAATATGAACAGTCTCACAACCCCAGATTGCACTTTCTGTGGAAAAACCTGAGGGAAGAGGGTGGGAAATCTTAGTAGCTACAGGGCTCATCTTCAAACCTGGGAGTAAAGACCCTGCATGTGGAAGGCTTGTGCTTCTATGGGTAAAGTCACACATGACGGCTGGGCTGCTGCATCCTGGGCTGGCCCGGAATGTGGCAGCACGGGTGGACAGGATGCGTGCCCACCAGAGCACAGGACAGACGACGGCAGCACTGCCTGAGGGCAGGGAGAACGGGAACATGTGACCATCCATCCCTGCACTTCACCCAGAGCCGCACCCCCACCATAACAGGCAGCCATGGCAGCCAATGACGGCCGGCCATGGCAGAGGTGGCCTGGGCCGGCAGACCGGCCTGGAGCCAGATGTGCAAACTCTGGGACGAACTGCTTTGCCCCAGTCCAGCGGGCCCTAACCTAGGTTGTTACCTCAGCGGGTTGTGGAGGTAAGAGCCCAGACTAACCACCAACATGACCCGGGATACCCTAGGTCAACATCTGGTGATCCGGAACCACATGTGACAGTGGCCCACAGGGCAAAGCTGCGGTCACATCTGGCTTAATCCTATGCTGATTGGTGACCATCCTTGACCAGAGCAACCATAAAGGCTGCCTCAGTACTTTTGTCCTGTTGGAGTGTAGCTAGTGTCATCAATGAAAATATTGTCAATATTGACCATGGTTATAATCTAACATTAAATATCCTGACTGTTTCCAAATATGTTTTATGGTGGTTTAATAAAATCATCATAATAGTAGCAATAATAAATAATAATAAATATTATTTATATGGCATTCTCCATCCTTGTGCCCCTGCCAAATGGCACTTGGGGTCTTCACAACATTAGTATAATAAAATACAATAAAACACTATAAAACTACTTAAAATCCATATAAGAGCCATTTAAAACAGTTTAAACGGGGGAGGAAAAAATACATTAAGGAGAACCAGCAGTGGTTCCTCTAAAACAGGGGTGGGGAACCTCAGGCCTGGGGGCCAAATGCGGCCCTCGGCAAGTTTTTATGTGGCCCCTTTCCAGTTCTGAGATCTGCCCCCTGGACACAGTCTCTACCCCTAAGCACCAAAAAAACTGAGCTCAGGATAAGGAGGGCATGCACACAAGGGCAGATGACAGATCCATGGTCTGGGCCCTCCTTTTCTTGAATACACTCATGCAGCACCCCACCCCCAACCTCTATGTGGCCCTTGGAGCTCGTACTAATTTTCAGTGTGGCCCCCCAGGACAGAAAAGGTTCCCCACCCCTGCTCTAAAAAAACCTGGAAGATTAAAAAAAATTAAAATCTTCAGGTGCTTTTTGAGGGTGAATAGCGAGGAACTGCTACAAAAATCTGGAGTGAGTGAGTTCCACACCGAGGGAGCTGTCATAGCAAAGGCCTCATCACCTGTTGCAGAATCCCCAAATAGCAGGTGGTATCTGGGCACAGACTGTCAGTAGGGTGAGGTTTCTGGAGCAGATGATGAATATAGCCAGGGCCTATACCAAGGGCAGGCAAAGTCCCCCAAGCACTGCATGGCAACATTTTCATATTGTCAAGAGCCACAAGATGAATTTTGTTGATTGTGGCTTCTCCCTATCATGGGGATGGGGCAGCATGGATACTCCCAAATCCTGCCCCCTCACATCAAAGCTCTGGCTCCCAGGTGGTCTGATAGGTTTGGGCAGCAGCATTAATGACACAAGGTATGCTCCTCTTGCTCTCACGGACCCCATGAGGCTCCAGCAACTGAAATGGCATCTCAGCCTCTCTTGCCCCTGAACTGCAACAGCTATTCATTTTTTTGTGGAAATTTCCCCTATAGTGAATACCTTCCCCAGCCCTATCATAGGCCACATTTCCAGGCAGCTACTTCTGGCAAGAGCCGTGGTCCACGTGCCCGAGAGCTGCATGTGGATCCTGAGCCACCATTTGCCCACCTCTGGCCTGTACTGTTCAGAGCCCTAAAGGTCAGCAGCGTAATCTTAAATTCAATCTGTTCCTCAACAGGAAGCCAATGCAGAGAACGCAGGGTAGGCGTACTATGATCACGGCTGCCCAAACTAGTAAGCAGCTGTGTCGCTACATTCTGCAACTGATGGAGAAGCATGACTGGAAGGAAGCCTATAAAAAGGGTTACATAAACCAGGCTTCGTGGTAACAAGGGCATGGGTTGCTGGTGGAGATATCTTCAAAAAGCATATATATTTATTTACTTCAAGATGGCACTGGTGACATGGCTGATTGTTATGATTATCCCCAGAATCATATTAGGTAATTACAAGTTCTCAGTGGCATCCAATGCTAACTCCTTTTTGTCCCACTGAGCAAGTATGAAACACTCGGTTTGATCTTTAGAGGCGTAAAGAAGCCTACATTTCTACCTAAAGTTATATTTTGAAAATTAAATGGAGAATTGTAGTGTCAGCATTGCAGCATGAGGTCAAACTTTATTTCTAAAAGACTGTTTACCTGTTTGCAGCAGTGAAATACATTTAACAAAGCACAGAGCAGCTCCTAAAATACTGCCAATGTGGTAAAAGAGTAGGATGAATTTCACTGACTTGGTACATATAGTGCACTTAAATATTCATAGGCTCCAGTCTGTAGTACAGTAACTTAATAAAAAAAATATTTTGAAGAGGGCATAACGTTGGGAAGCCTGTGATACCGCTAATGGATTTGAAGAGGATGCTAATGCATTGTAGAAGGAAGTGAATTGAGCTCTTGTGTGCAAAGGAGGATTATAAAATACAATTATGGAAAAGCAACAGTAGCAGGATTGAGCAAGTTATGCTGATGGGTGGGTGCTACAGACAACATGTTTTGTTGATGGGAAAGAAAACTTAGATGGCTATACAAGGCAATGGCAATCTTCTCTATGAAGTTACGTGAAATGTATTATAGAAATAGCCAGCTTGGGAACTATGAAGTGAAAATTAAATGGCATAAGGCAGATATTGACAAACTCCCTTTCAGCTTTTCATTTGGAATAACAGTTGTCAACAGAAAGCTAAGCCGGTAGATCAAGAACTGCGTGAAAGCTTTGGGGAAAAAAAATGCAACACGATATAACTGTCAAACTGCAAGGAAAGTAGTGTTCTTTCTTTCTTTCTTTCTTTCTTTCTTTCTTTCTTTCTTTCAGAAGCAAAAGGGAAGCAAGAAATTAAATAATTCATGGCACCCAACTGGGTACAGGAGAAGGATCTAAGCATTTTTGAATATCATTCTTGACTTCGGAAGAATGAAACGCTTGTTGTAAATTGTGAGTATCGTTGATTTGGGTGTCATAAAACAGTACTCCAGTGCGTGAATAATGCTGTTGAGTGCTGATGACCTTGAATATTAGCCATTATCATCAGACTCACTGCTTCAGGTATCAATTTTGATATTCATACTATAAGCACTCCTGTCTTTATGAAATGGTTATGGTTCCAATCTCACACAAACAGAAGCGTAACTCTGGATATTGGTGCTGAATGACTAATCTAATCCTGACACTGAGTATGTATACACAAGCACTCTTCTAGACTCATTACAAAGACCAAAACATTTTGATTGAATTCCATGTATTTGTTTTTTTTAAAGAAATAAGATTTTCTGGCATTCTTCAATATGCATGGAGGTATGTAGCTCCACAGCACATGCTTAGATTGTCAGACACCTTCAAAAAAAGGGTTTGAGCCAGGCCTTCCTGAAGATGCCTGGATTTTAATGGGATTTTTGTCTGAATAAATACTGACGGATCATATTCTGCATTTGTCTTTTCTCAAGCAACTTAGGCAGGGAAGAGAAGACAGTTGGGAAGGTGTGAGGTTTGGGAATACCTCACAAGGAAAAAGGGGAGAAAAGGGATAAGGAACCACTTGTTCGGGGACCCCAGAGCACAAGGCAGTGCCTGGAAAACTACCCTCAGGATCTTATAGGGCTTTAGGATCGAAAAGATACCCAGCCTAGATCATCATAGGGTATCTGGGATAGCGCAAGCCTTGGTCCGCTCCCTAGACAACAATCACTCAAGGTCCCCGGAGGGGAGGGAATTGGGGAGGAATACAGTGAGGTGAGGGATGTGCGAATCCCTAGGAAGGGGTAAGTGGAAGGGACAGGGCTGACACTCCAAGGGCCTAGGGACACCACGTGTGAGAAGGTAAGGGGGTTTACTCACCTGCTCCACTCCTACTTACACACTCACATGCCAGTCACCTCTCAGTCACTCACACATGCACCATGCACTTCCACAATAATAGGTCACTCAAGGGTACGGAATCACTAGTCAAGAACAAAGGGGGCCAGTCTCACAGGCAGAGCACTGTTCACCAGCAGGCCAGCTCTGTTGTGTCCTGCTTAAATAGCTCCGTGAAGGGGGGCGGAGCCGCAGACATGCAGAACGGCGCGGCCCCGTCTCGGGGTGTGTGTCTGGTGCCGCCGCTCTCTGTGCATCAGGGCATTCATCTCCAGGGACGCTCATGGTTGCCAAGGGCATGTCCGACGTACTGCATGTGCCGCCCTCCTGACTCCGTTCTCCACTTCCGGTTTTCGGGGTTTTTGCAGTAGCGCAATGGCCAGCTCTAAGGGCCCGTGAGTGGGGTGTTGTGGGGATCCCCAGGCCTGGCGGGGCACCCGGGGTCCTAGGGGTGTGTCCTCTGGGGCGGAGTCTGACAGCAGGGAACAAAAGCAATAAATGCTTAGCATTTTCACTAGGCACATGTACGCATGAAAGCCAAAATCTGTAGAACATAAAACTGATTTTTAATAAATAAACAAACAAACAAACAAACAAACAGTATCATAGGTTGCCTATGCAGGTGGCAAAGTGCACCCATGTTATGATCTTAGCAGGGGCCCTTGCCTCATGTGGGGTCTGATAAAACTCCCACTGGTGTCAAATGCAAGACTCTCATTTTAACCTCTCCCAGTACTTACATGGCCAACATTTCCATGTGACTATCCTGTAACCATTACGGGGTATTATCTTCATAACACTCCTGCACATTGGGTAAGTATTCTCCTTATTTTACTGGGGGGGAAACTGAAGTACAGGGTATACATAGTGACTTGTCCAAGGTCATAGTTGAAGCTGGTAGCTAGGCTGGGACTTGAATGGTAGAACCACAATTCCCAGTCCAGCATCCTATCCACTCTACTAACCTTCCAATCCCGAGTTCAATGGGAATTAAATCAGCTCATTTGAAAGCACCTGGGACAGGTCCCCACATCTAGTGCCGTCACGAAAATAATTCCACAGGACAGAATTATTAATATTTTTTTAAAATGTTGATATATATTATGGAGCCACGCTAGTGGCTCCATTAGTTAAGGCGAAGCTAACGTTCTTCATTGAGAGTTCCATTGATTTCAATGGGAGTTTTCGGGGCAATTTCCTCTGACTTGCAACCGCGTTGACAGGGTTTTCTCTTTGATCTTCTTAGTAAGAGAGAATCTGGTTGCATACAGAAGTCAGGAAATGGTCAGGGTATGTGCTTCTCATTTCACATTGTGAAATGGAGTAGTGGAAGATGTTTATTTTATTTATTTTATGTTTTATTTATGTGTGTGTAGCTCCCCCCACCTTTGGGGACTAGCAAGTGCTTAGCCTGCACTTGCAGTGAGACCGCCACTAGGGGGCAGAAGAGAACAACTGAGTGAGTTGCAGGGGGGGAGGGAGAAGAAAGGGAGACAAGATGGCTGCCTGAGGAGAGGCTGAGAAGGCCTGGCAGAAGAAACAGGTGTGCTAAATCAGCAGCACAAAGCAGAGCTGCGATCAGAGGCTGCCTGAAGGGGAGCAAGGCCAGAGAGAGAGGAGGGGAGTTGGAGCTGCCAAGGAACCCGGGGCAGTCAGAAGAGACCTGAGCCCTCACCGAAGCTACCAGTGAAGGAAGTGTGAAGGCTCCAGCGAGCTGCCAGCTTACTGACAAAAACCCGCAGAGAGGATACTCGGTCAGCAGCCCGACTGACGGGGGACCAGAGGGAAGGACGGAAGTCTGAGGATTCAAAACCCCCAGGTACCAGAGGGATAGCGTGGGAGGTCGGCTGGCAGGGCGGCCAGTGGGACATTCATCCAGGCAGCACAGCCCAGCTTCAACCAGGCCAGCGGAGGGAAAGCCCACCGGCCTGAGGGGTCGCCTTATCCCATGACCCTATTACTATTACCCTGGCAGGAAGCTCCTAGAGGCCTCAGCCTGCGCGCTAACTGGCCCAGCCCAGCACTCTAGGGGAGAGGGAGTGCGGGGTCCCCAGAGAATCTGTTGGGGGAACAGGGGATCTTGAAGCATTTTTAACCTGCCTTGTGAGGCTTATTTTCTGTTTAGAATAAACCTGTTGTTTAACTTGTTAGCCTGTCTCATGTGTGTGTGTTTCAATGGGGGGGGTCTCTGAGCTAGTCCTAGGCATTCCCACCACAGGGCCCTGGGCCATGCAGGGGGGGAGTAGCCTGCCCCTTTCCTCATCAGGATCCCCATAGTCCTGTATGTACCCCGGGTGGAGGCACTGCAGTTTTGTGCCAAATCAGGAGAGCAAGTCCATGAACCCAGGCGCTCTATTCCTTGGACCCCTCCCCAGGAGACATAGAGACAAGGGAGTAGCCAAGGGGGCGCTACATGTGTGTGTGCTTTTACGGGACTTAGCTCATGCATGTGCAAAAGGGGTGGCACTAATCTGCCCCCTTCTGACTGCTCGCGCTGCCTGTGTGTGTTTTTCCCGGAGAGGGGAGATGAGCGGAGCCAGGAAGTGGAGCTCTGTGTAACTGACATGACACTGACTAGGCTAGTCAGTGTCATGTCAGTTACACAGCTCCCCACCTCCTCGGGTCCTCGAGAGGGGAGAGGAGCAGAGCCAGGAAGCGGGGCGCTGTGTAACTGACATGACAGTGACTAGGCTAGTCAGTGTCATGTCACTTACACAGCTCCTTGCTTCCCCGGCTCTTGGGTCCTGGAGAGGGGAGAGGAGCAGAGTCAAGAGCCAGGAAGCGGGGCACTGTATAACGGACATGACACTGACTCAGTCTCAGCACAGTCTGCAGGGCTTAGAGGAGCAGCAGCAGGTGTGCGGACAGCAGCGGCCGCCTTCAGTGCCTCCCGGCTGACAGTTTGTACCCAGGATGAGCTCAGCCAGTGGGAGGTGGCAGCTGAGACTACCCATGGGTGTCCAAGCCCCCTCCCCCGCAACCTGGAGGCACCGAGGGCAAATTGCGAGTGAGTGACTGGAGTGGGGGCCCTGCAGCCCCCTCGTGGAGGGAGCGAGAGGCATCAGTATGGGGCAGGTGTAGGTCCATGGCTGGGTCTTGCAACGGCAGGAAAACCTCCACTCACTCAGTCCCTAAAGCCAGCTCAAACTGGGACTGAATGGAGCAGCGAGGGGAGCAGCTTCCCTAAGAGGCATCGGCTGACTCAAGCAGCAATGCGGGGGGACCACTCTGCTCGCTCCCCTGCCCCCGTTAGGAGTCATGGGTTGCAGGAAGGCTACAGGGGCTCCTCCTCATGCTGGTGCTGCTGCTCTAAGTCTCTGTCTTGCTCGCGGTGCAAGCCCCGCCTGCTATCAGTCACTCCCTCCTGCCCTCCTTGGCCAGCTCAATGAGTCCTTCCTTGCTTCTCCTTGGAGGAAGGCTGATCCCCATGAGGCTCTAAGTGGGAGGGGGCCACCCACTGGGACTGTCTGTGGAGGCCAGGGCCCTCTCTCCCTGCCAGCGCCATGGGGTCATGATCACCCAGGGGAAGAGGCGATCGGGTGGCAGCAGGTCTCTCTCTCACCAGGCTGCACCTTCCGCATCATTGCTAATCCTCCGCCCATCATGTATACATCTACTATAATCTGCTCCCATCTATATACTATCAGAAATCACTGTCACGTGTTTGCATTGTGTTTTTAAAAACCCCAAAGAAATTAGAGAAACAAAAAACCTACGGTTTTACAAACTTAGTTAAGGCAGATTCATACCAAGCAAACTTTAACAAACCTAGAAATTGTGTGTTAAGGCTCCCGCCTTAACTTCCACACCATGTAAGCAGTAAAGATGTTGTATGGCTTCGCATACTGTGCTCGCTTACAACTTAGGCACCATGCACCCACACTTTGCCTTGGTCTTTCAGCTCCAATCCTCTTCCTTTGCAGGTTGGGGGCAACACTAAAGTTAGGACGGCACGCTCCTCCCTGTCCAGTATTACATCATTACTCTACTTACAATGTGGCAAGAATTTCTCTTTCATTTACATTCCAGATCTCCATTTTGTGGCACTAGATCAAATACATCTCCCCACTGCACAGGTGACTAACAGCATGTAAATATGCCACCATCAAACAACTACATTGACTAGTTATGTCCTTATATTTAAATTCCTTTTATTTGGGATCATCCCCACGTACTCTAACCCACTACTTATTTGCCCCTCACTCACTGTGACCCACTAACCACCACTTCACTCTTAGAAAATAGAAAAGTTTTGACTTCAGCTTCCACCCCCACCCCACCCCCAGTCTAATCTACTAGCTTCCAACCCCATAACACGCAACCCAGAGGTCTGGACTACCCAATAAACTTCACTCACCTCCCCCAAAATTGCAAGACTCCTGACCACTATAATGACGATAATCTCTAATAGAGAATGCGACAGAGTGTGTGAGATGACAACCCCTCCCCCCCAAAAAAGAGAAAACACCACCCAGGAGAGGAGGTGTAAAGCACAATGAGGCAATAGAGACTAGAACAACAAGGATGCAGCTATGGTGCTTAATAGCACAATGGTAGTGTTCCCCATGGTCTCCTATCACTCCTGCCAATCATTTACATCACCGAAAATCTCGACATTCTACCAATTTCTTATGGCATTCCTCCTATTATTCCACCAAGTTCCTTCCTGCTGTACTTCATCCTTATATCCTCCTCCCTGTCATTCCACCATCTCTCCCAGCTGCCTTTGTTATTCCACATCTTCCCCCACACACTCCCCAAGATGCATCTCCATTGTATTATTTCAGAAACAGTTAATGAGATATAATTTAATTCCAAACTAGCATTAATGTTTCCTCCATTTTTTCCATTGGCCTTTCCATGCATTTAATGTCAACGTGTATCCTGCTCAGCTTTAGTGTTGCCCCCAACCTGCAAAGGAAGAGGATTGGAGCTGAAAGACCAAGGCAAAGTGTGGGTGCATGGAGCCTAAGTTGTAAGCGAGCACAGTATGCGAAGCCATACAACATCTTTACTGCTTACATGGTGTGGAAGTTAAGGTGGGAGCCTTAACACACAATTTCTAGGTTTGTTAAAGTTTGCTTGGTATGAATCTGCCTTAACTAAGTTTGTAAAACCGTAGGTTTTTTGTTTCTCTAATATAATTAAAGTGCCAGTGTTAAGTACTGGATCATTGATTTCAATAGGTGGAAGATTGTGCTGCGAGTTTATATTGTACACCCAAACATAACACTGGCATTTTCTGGCTTCTGAGGACTTCTCTTTCATCTGCAACACTGGGTAAAAACAGATGAGATGGTGACCCGCTGTGGCTCACATTTTCACACTTTGGCCCATGAGACACCTGCATGTTTGTTGAGGACCAGCCAGGTGTTTGCCCTGGATTGCTCCAGGGTATGTTGGAGGCTAGCCTGGGCTGAGATCCTGGAGACCTCCAAGATGACAGCCCGGGCTAGCCACCACCTGATCAGGCCAAGCGGGCCACATCGGGGCAGCATGTTTGTTTCGAGGCTGGTCTGCTGGCTCGGGCCAGGTCCACCTTGTCAGGCAGCCAGGGCTGTCTGTCATTGGCCACCATGGCTGCCCATCGTGGGTGGGTGGGTGGGGCACTGGGTGCAGCACAAGGACAGGGTGCGGGTGGCCAGCCACACGGTGGCAGGGAGCAGCATGCTAAGGCTGCTGCACCTTTAAGACCACGCCCACTCCTGGAGGTAGAAAGCGCAGGAACAGGAAGTTAGAGGCAGAAGGTCGCTGGAAGCTGGAGAGGCAACATTGTGAGTGGAGAGCTGAAGGCCTGTTGAGAGAAGATTGATTGAGAGTTTGAAGAGAGTGAGTTGTCTGAAAGCCAGTCGGTGGACTGGTACCTGATTGGGCTGTGTCTTATGTGAGAATAGTCAGAGGCTTGTGGCCTGACCTGGAGTGAGAGAGACTGTATTATATGAATAAAGTAAACTACTATTGCTAATTCCCTAAGACTTTGTGAGTGACTGTGTGACTTGGTACTGGTCCTGTAAGTACTCACCTACTCTAGCAAGCCCGTACCTGCTACACACATGTTCTCCATTCTCTCTGCCACTGGGCTGTGTGTCTGGCAGCCAGCAGGGCATACATTTGTTCTGCACTCCAACCCAGACTGGACCATGCCCACCACAGCTGCCTGACTCAGGTCAGTCACGTTTGGTTTTTTTTTACCCATTCTCCCAGGCTTACCCATTTTCTCCTCACAGGTTTGACATTATTTTATATACCTCAAACCTGTAAGGAGAGAATGTTGCACATGAAAGCAAAGTACTCAGAAGCCAGGAAATATCAGTGTTAAGTTTGGGTGTACAATATAAACTCACAGCACAATCTTCTACTTATTGAAATAAATGGCAAAACTCCCCTTGAATTTAATGACAAAGGACTGCGCCCTCAGGTTCCTTCTTTGTGTATATACAGTACAGCATTACCAGTCACTTATTGGGCTGTATAACATTCTTTCCTTTGGATCATGTCCTGTGGATGTTGTGCAGGTTTGCCTGCATCAGAATTCTGTGACTAGAATAGTATGTAGTTTTGTAATTAAAAGTTGTGTTGTAACAAATATATACTGGGGGAGTGGGACAGGAGTGAACCATGAGTAAGTTGTCATTGTCCAACTTTTGCATGGTTTACTTTTCAACCTAATTATTTCTCTTAATATTGGTTTTTGGGGAATATATACTTTACAAATTGATTATATGGGTACAGGTAAAGTGCTCAGGGAAGCCTTGGGAAGAAATGTGCTCTATTAAAAGCATGTTTTTGATTATGTCCAGACTGAGGTCGTCCACCGCCTGCTCAAGAAACCATCTCTTGATGTTGACTTCCCTGCTAGCTATTGCCCTGTCTCTAACCTTGTCTTTTTTTGGGAAGGTAATTGAATGGGCGCTCACCATGCAGCTTTGGACGCATCTTGATGCTATCAGTTTCCTGGACCCATGTCAGTCACGTTTTCATCCTGGTCATGACACTGAGACTGTGCTTGTGGCCTTGGTTGATGATCTCTGCTTGGAAATTGACAGGGGGAATTGTACCCTGCTGATTCTGTTAGATCTTTCAGCTGCCTTTGATACCGTTGACCATGGGGTGTTGTTAACATGGCTGTGGGACCTGGCTGGGGTGCACGGGACCACTCTTGAGTGATGGGCGGTGGCTCATTGAACCCTTGGGAGCTCCCTTGTGGAGTCCCACAAAGTTCCATCTTGTCCTCGCTCCTATTCAATGTGTATCTGAGGCCCCTGGGTGATATTGTTCATAGATTTGGAGTGAGGTGCCATCAATATGCGGATGACACGCAACTCTATCTCTCCTTTTCATATGACACAGTTCCTGCAGTCTCAGTGCTTACCTGGTGCCTGGCTGCTGTTGAGGACTGGATGAGAATGAGCTGGTTGAAGCTGAATCCAGATAAGACTGAAGTGATGATGTTTGGCCGATCTTGTGACCTGAGGGTGGTGGGAACCCCTGTCATTGATGGGGTCTGGCCAGGGGCAGATTGGGAAATCAAAGTGGCCTGGGAAAATATAGTCTTAGTGGCCCTGTGCCGACTGGAAATGGGCCAAGGGGGCGTGGCTTAGGGGGGCATGGTTTGGGGCGGGCAGAGTGCACCAGATTTGAGGCCTAGCAGAGCTGAGTCCCCCGACTCAGATTCTCAGCAGCCTGGAAGGGGTGAGTGGGAGGTTATGGGGGGCTGGCAGGGGGGAAACTGCCACTGGTGGGGGTACTGGCCCTCATTTCAGTGCTCTGACTCCCCAAATCACTCCGTTTTAGTGCTCAGTGGCCCCCAACCCAAAATCACTCTGTCCCTTGCTATGCATCCTACACTAAGGCTTCTTCATTCCTACAGCAGCTGCACTAGTATTCCACAGGCCCTGTGTTTAGCTTAGCAAAGTGAAGACTAAGGGCAGAATTGATACCAAACTTCAAATATCTACATTATATCCTACATTAAGGCATCATTCCTTGCTGCTGAGTAAAACTCTGCTACTTGGAGACTGAGA
>QEPC01003632.1:1052142-1083671 GCA_003113815.1 Sphenodon punctatus | reverse complement strand
CCCCCCAAGCAGGCCCAAGCCCCCCCAAAGCAGGCTCTACATGCTTCTCCATGGCTGAGGCTCTGTCCTCCCCTGCCTTGAGTAGCCTGCTTCACAAGTGCTCTGCTCCTGCCGATGCCATGCGTGCAGAGTGAAGGAGCCATCTCGAAGAACCTTCTTTACAAGGTAGCAACCTTCTGATTAGCACTGGGGAGGAGGAGCCATTTGTAAACAAACAACCTTATCTCCCAACCCGATCGATTGTCCCTGCTGCTGCTGTGCTCCTAGGAGGGAGAGGCAGGTGAGGCCTCCCCCCCCCACTCCCGGCCTGGCCCGACAGGAGTCGGGACCAACAATTTATATATATATATTTCATGGGTAGGTGGCACTCACAAGAGGGCATCCCTGGCTGACCTCAGAGGCCGCGATGCAGCATAGGGGAAGAGGTGGTCTTTCCGATACCTGGAGCCATTTAGATCCCTACAGGTTAAAACCAGCACCTTGAATTGGCCCAGAAAGTTATTAGCAACCAGTGCAGCCTCCAGAGCATATATTTTTATATATTTTTATTTTTTATATAAAATAAAAAAAAGACAGCGGGACCAGCCCTCCAGCCCAGCCAGACCCACTGGGAATCCTCCCGGTGGGTTCAATGACCAATTTGCCCCTGGGTCTGGCCTCCCTTGGCCATTCAGGTTCGCAGCCTTGGGATGCTACTGGATCCACTGCTGCACCTAGATTACCACGTTGCAGTGGTGGGCAGGAGTGATTTTTACCAACTTCATCTGGTGAAAGACTGTGATTTGTTTTTATCAGATTCATATCTGGCCACTGTCATCCATGTCTTCATAACCTCGAGGCTAGACTACTGCAATGTGCTCTTTGTGGGGCTGCCCTTGAAGACTGTTCAGAAGCTGCAGTTTATTTATTTATTTATTTATTTTATTTAATAAATTTATATCCCACCCCTCCTGCCATGCAGTCCGGGGCGGCTCACAACAATAAAAATACAATAAAAACAATTTAAAATATTCAATACAATAATAATTAACATATAAAGTATTAAAACAGGGCTAGCTGTATTAAATAATATAAATAATAAGTAAGGTGGGGGAGATAAAACCCTTCACCCTCCCCTCCCTCCCTCCCCAAAGGCCTGGGCAAACAGCCAGGTTTTACAACTTCGCCGGAATGTCAACAGGCTAGGGCCAGGCAAGCTTCCTCCGGAAAGGAGTTCCAAAGGCGCGGCCCGGCCACCGAGAATGCCTTCTCCATTGTGACCCCCTGCTTAACACGGGGGACCTCCAAGAAGGCACTCCCGGCAAACCGAAGGAGCCACCCTGGGACGCGGTGGGCGAGGCGGTCCCTGAGGTATGACCGCAGTTGGTGCAGAACACAGAGCCCCACCTTCTGTCGGGGCCGGGTTGCCGGGAGCATATTACACCGGTGCTCTGGAGGCTGCACTGGTTGCTAATAACTTTCTGGGCACAATTTGAGGTGCTGGTTTTAACCTGTAGGAATCTAAATGGCTCCAGGTATTGGAAAGACCACCTCTTCCCCTATGCTCCATCGCGGCCTCTGAGGTCAGCCAGGGATGTCCTCTTGTGAGTGCCACCTACCCATGAAATTGTTACAATGAGGGCATGAGGGTGTGCGTGCGTTCTTGGTTGCTGCCCCCCGATTATGGAACTCTCTCCTTTTGGAGGGTCCGCCTAAACCCAAGCATGCTCATCTTCTGGAGGAGATGCAAGACCTTTTTATTTGGCCAGGCATTTGACAGGCTGGAATAGGGTTGGGTGGGATTAGGGATGGGGGGCTTAGGGAAGGGGGTTGATGGATGGTAGGTGGGGATAGTGGATGGGGTGTGTGGGTAGTTGGGATTATGTTGTGGTTTTAAGGCTTTTTAATTTATATTATTGTATTTGATTTCAATAGGGTGAGCCGCCCTGAGTCTTTGGAGAAGGGCAGGGTAAAAAGTAAACGGTAAATAAATAAATAAATGAACTGAATACTTGAAAATGTGGTATTATTATAGAAATTGGGCAATTAAACCTTAAATTGTTTTCATAGATGAACAGAAGGGCTAGTGTGGGAAGTCTGTTGCCATTCCAGGGTTTGAATTTGACTCTAGGATGATGCCAATGTTAACAGAATTCATTTAAAAACATATTTATTTATTTATTTATTTTATTTAAACTTATATGCTGCCCTTCCCATAATGGCTCAGGACAGCTTACAATGGATAAAACCCCCTAAACCATATAAAAAAACCCAGTTCCCTCCCCAGGAGCTGTACCCCTAACCCTCCCTTCTGAAAACTTTCCCTAACCCCTCCCCCAACCCACAACCCCTGACCAACTCCAATCCCTATCCCTGCCTGCCAAACGCCTTACCAAAGAGAAACATTTAAACCACCTCCAGAAGATGCTCAGATGTGGACTCAAGTGAACCTCTGGGGGGCAGGAGTTCCATAGAACTGGGGCAGCGACTTGAGAGGTCCTCTTGCACACCCCTGTCTCATGGACAAGAGTAACAGATGGAACCCACAGAAGGGTGCTCCTGGCCTACAACAGGGGCCACAACAGAGCATAGTAGGATGGGTGATCTTTCATATATGTGGGTCCCAGGCTGTTTAGAGCACATTGTTCCCAGAAAGCTATAGGTAGCAAGTGCAGACTCTGGACCACAGGTATAATGTGGTCCAGGCAACCTGTTCCTGAAGGAGCCGAGCCACTGCATTCTGCACCAACTGTAATGTCCAAACAATCATCAAGGTCAGCCCCACATAGAGGGCATTGCAGCCGTTTAGCCTCAAAGTGATGAGAGCACAGATGACAGTGGACAAATCCAAATTGGAAAGAAAAGGCTGAAGCCTTCTCCCCAGAAGAAGTTGGTAGAAAGCGCTCCTGGCCACAGTGCATCCTGCTGATCCAGGTGCAGCAATGGGATCCAGAAGCACTTCAAGGCTGTGAACCTGAGTTACCGGAGGGGTCCAGACCCCACCAATAACAGGAGTTCCATCCAAGTCACAGGGCCGGCCCACCATCATTACCTTAGTCTTGTCAGAATTCAGCCTCAATTGGCTCACCCTCATCCAGTCCCCAGTCACAGTCAGGCAGTGGGTAACATCCAAGACTTCAGGACCTGGGTCAGATGAAAAAAGAGGTAGACCTGGGTTTCATCAGCATATTGATGACACCTCACACCAAACCTCCAAATTGTCTCACCCAGCTGCCTCATATACACATTGAACAAGAAAGCAGACAAAATGAACCCTGCGGGACCACACAGGTGATGTCACAAGGAGATGATGAGCAATCACCCATCACTACCAGCTGATACCTTCCTGACAGGAATGAACAGAACCACCCAAGAGCAGTCCCCACATCCCTGCCAGGTCCCACAGTCATGTCAACAACACCTCATGATCAACTGTGTCAAAGGCTGCTGAAAGATCTAACAAGAGCAATGGAGTACAGTTCTCCTTATCAATCTCCAGGTGCAGATCATTGACCAAAGTCACAACCACAAGTGCAGTCTTCATGCCGTACACAGGACAAAAACCAGACTGAAAAGGGTTCAGGAATCCAACAGTGTTGAGATGAGCCTGTAGCTGTCAGGCAACCACCCATTCACTAACCTTCCCTAAAAAGGGAAGATTAGAGAAAGGGTAGTAGCTGGCTGGGTAGTCAGCGTCCAAAGTTGATTTCTTAAGCACCTTACCTTTCTGAAGGGAGACATTAACAATTCCGGTCAGCAATGGCCTCAATGTTTCCTGGGCTGGCTTTCACCAGCCAAGATAGACAAGTATCCAATTCAAAACTGGTCACCTGCATCACCCCAAGCACATCCTCTGCATTGGTGGGCATTGGGCAATACCAACCAAAACTGATCCAAACGAACAAAACAAGACTGAGCTTTCATAACCTCAAACTGGGGGTATTTTCAGACATTACGTAATCTCGGTCAACCACGGACAATCCCCTCTGGTGGTGGATGGTCGCGTAACGTCTGGTTGCTCGCTGCCAGATGTTCACCACGGTGAACCATCGGCGGTGAGCAGAATAACCACGCTTTTGAGGATGGTCCGGGCACCATCTCTGAAAGCGTGGTTAATTGAACCACGGCCTGGAGTCAGCGGCCGGTAATGTCTGTTACCGCCGCCGATTCTGGGCCCTGGCCCAGACCCCGGGAGGGAATCAGGCGCAGTGGCCGAATTGGCCGCTACGCCCACCCATCTCCCAGAGGTCAGGCGGCCCGGGGAGTGTGGGGGTGGGGGTGGGACTGTGCGGCAGCATGTTGCGCTGTGCAGCCCCGTCCCCTCCCCAGATTCCCCGCTGGAATCAGCTGGCTCGTCTGTTGACGGGCCGTTTTGATTCCGGCGGGAATTCAAAAGGTGATTCCATGACAGGGCCAATAGGCACCCTGTCACGTCTGAAATCAGCCTGTGACGCTGCAGTGGCAATGGACATGCCCGAGTTGCGGTGAATACAAGTGATTTTGTCTGCAAAGTAATTCATAAAAATGTCAAAGTGGGCAGTAGATGATTCTAATTCCTGGAAAAGACAGGCCGGATTAACCAAGCCCCTCACCAGCCGGAACAGGTTCATCAGATGAGACTTTGCAGATGCTATGATAGTAGAGAAGAAAATCTACTTTGCTATCATCACAGTCAATCATGGCATAGTCCTTAAAAAATTATCTATGCCATATTAACAGATGGACCATTATCTCCTTCAGGCTAGTCTCTCAGCACACCGCCTCCAGAAGGGGAAAGGACCAGTTATGATGGTCCGCCCTCAGAGGCTGATGGAACCCCAGTGGTTCCAAGAGGTCCTAAGGGAGTTAACCTTGGACCTGGACGGTCACTCTGTCGATGAGCTGGTCCAGCGTTGGAACAGATTGCTGGAGGAAGCCATTGACAGGGTGGCTCCGAGACGCCCTCTGCCTCAGTCTCTTCACCCTTGGTGCCTGAGGGGCTGCGGTGTATGAAATGAGTAGGCAGGAGGCTGGAGCGACGCTGGCATCGGACTTGATCTGACTCCTACCGACTTCTCCATAGGGCCCATTTGCAGTCCTATGTTGAGGCTGTGAGGACAGCAAAGAAGGAGTTCCTTGCTGTCCTCATAGCGTCTGCGAAGTCACGCCCAGTGGAGCTGTTTTGGGTGGCATGGGGGCTGGTCAGTCTGGCCTCCCACCGCCTGGGTGGGGACTTGTCCCAGGCCCGCTGTGAGTAGTTTGTCAACTACTTCGCAGACAAGATCGCTCGGATTCAGAACAACTTTGATGCTGAACTAGGGGCAGTAGGGGGAGAGCGTGAGGTGATGGAGACCCCGTCCGGTCCAACTTTGTGGGGGGAGTTTCAGGAAGTGACGCTGGCTGATGCGGCGGATGTCTTGGGGTCTGTGAGGGCCACCTGTTGTGAACTCAATCCATGCCTGGTGAAAGCCTCCAGGGAGACGTTGGGGACAGTGCTGACAAGGGTGGTCAATGCGTCCTTGCAGCAGGGGAGGTTGTCACCTAGTCTCAAGGAGGCTGTGGTGTGCCCCCTGCTGAAGAAACCATCATTGGACATGGGCGCACTTGCCAGATACCGACCTGTCTCTAACCTTCCCTTTTTAGGGAAGGTTATTGAGTGGGCGGTGGCACTCTAGCTCTAGGTGCATCTAGATAGCATCGGTTCCCTGGACCTGGTTCAATCTGGCTTCCACCCCGGCTATGGCACTGAGACAGCGTTGGTGGCCTTGGTCAATGACCTCCACCGGGAGATGGACGCAGGATGTTCAACATTTCTCATCCTGCTAGATCTGTTGGCTGCTTTTGATACCGTGGACCATGGGCTGCTGTTGAGACAGCTGCGTGACCTGGGGGGGTCTGGATGGGACCATTCTTGAATGGTTCCATTCATTCCACTCGGGGAGGAGCCAGCGGGTGGTGCTGGGGGATGCGACATCTTGCCCGTGTGCTTTATCATGCGGCGTTCCGCAGGGTTCCATTCTGTCTCCATTATTATTTAATGTATATATGCAGCCCTTGGGGGAGGTCGCGAGAGGGCTTGGGGTGCGATGTCACCAATATGTTGATGATACTCAGCTGTACCTCTCCTTTTCAACTGACCCAGACCCTGCTGTCTCATTGCTATCCCAGTGTTTGGAGGCCGTGGCGGAATGGATGCGGCAGAGCATACTGAAGCTCAACCCCGATAAGACAGAGGTGATGTTGGTGTGGAGAGCGAGGGAGGTAGTGGCCCCCCTGATTGGGAGGGTTCTCCCTCCTATAGCTCAACAGGTCCGGAGTCTGGTGGTGATATTGGACACGGATCTCTGCCTGGAGTGGCAGGTGGATGCAGTCGTGAAGGCTGCTTTCTGCCAGTTGCATCTGGTGTGGAGACTGCATCCGTTCGTCTCCGGCCTGGACCTGACCTCCCTCATCCATGCCTTCATCACCTTGAGGCTGGACTACTGCAACGCGTTCTACGTGTTGTTCCTGGTTTGGAGGCTTCAGCTAGTGCAGAATGTGGCGGCTCGTCTCCTTTTGGGGATGGGTCGTCAGGAGCACATTACACCTGTGCTCTGGACTCTGCAGTGGTTGCCAATAGCATGCCGAGCTAGATTCAAGGTTTTGGTGTTGATCTACAAGGCCCTTCACGGTCTGGGCCCCTCGTACCTCAGGGACCGCCTCGCCCTCCGCGCCCCAGAGCGGATCCTTCAGTCTGCCGGGGGTGCCTTCTTGGAGATCCCCCGCGTTAAGCGGGGGGGGGCTACAATGGAGAGGACCTTCTCGGTGGCCGCGCCGCACCTTTGGAACTCCCTTCCGGAGGAAGCTCGCCTAGCCCCAAACCTATTGACATTCCGGCAAAGTTGTAAAACCTGGCTGTTCACCCAGGCCTTTGGGGAGGGAGGGAGGGGGGGTTAGAGGGTTTTATCTCCCCTACCCTATTTATTGGTTTACTGTTTTCCCAGGCCCTGTTTTAATTCCTTGAATTGTTTTTGATGTATTTTAAATTGTTTTATAAATATTTTATATGTATTTTTTTTTATTGTTGGAAGCTGCCCCGAACTGTTCTCAGGAAGGGCGGGGTAAAAATCTAGAAAATATAAATATAATATAATCAATGGCTTCAGCAAATCAAGCATCACCTGCACTCTACCCTCCCGCTTCAACCACCTCAGGTCCTCCATATACTATGGGGATCTGTGCTGTTACAGTGGTGGGAGTGAACACTTAGATGCAACTGTATCAATGGCCACAGTCAAGATGCCATTCTCCTAACAGTTCATCGACAGAGCAGCTGTCAAGATCAGTAGGTAAATTCCCCAGACAGTTCTGGAAACCAATCAGATTAATCAGACATACTTCAAAGAGCACCGACAAGTGCCTGCGGCGGGTTGTGAATGCAAAGACTGTGCAGCTTTGATGACGTTGGAAAGGTACCACGTGCATGATTTAAGCTTGTCAGCGCTATACCAACCTGAAAAAAACAGATCAGTAGAGCGCATGTGTCAGTGAATGGACAAGCTTCAATCATGCGTGCGGCACCTTTCGGACATCATCAAACCCATGCAGCCTTTGCATTCGCATCCTACTGCTTTAGAGCACATCTGAATGAGCTCATAGTATCTGAGGGTGGACCATTCTAATGGGACCACCAGCCCAATGAGGGCAGAGATCTGAGCCTTCAGACGGTATGAGTCCGATCATGACAATGGAGTTGTTAGAACACCCCTGATAACTGGAACCCTTGTTTCCAGGCTGGTGCAAAACATCAAATACAATGTGTGTCCTGCCTCATGTGTTGGACCAGATCTTACCTGGGATAGGCCCATGGTTGTCATGGTGGCCATGAACTCCTGCTCTTCCCCTGAAAGGCTAGCATGCATGTTGAAATCACCTATGCACACCCTCATTATGGGGACGTTGGTGCGTATGCAAACTGCACAGAAATCACGTGGAATCTGCATGCACGTGAGTTCTGGGTCATATCCATCGAGTCTGGGTGATCCCTACACCACCTTTAAGACCAACTCAGCTAGAGCTGTCAGGGAGTCAGCCATGCCAATTTATCCCCTGACATATCTAACACGAGGTCGACACACTCCATACTGGATGAGTCAGGCACCAGATACCTCCAAAAGGACAAGGTATTGTTAAGGATCACAACTACTCTGCCTCCACAAACACACACACACACACGATCCCTGATTGTAGGCGGATGCTGCACCGAGTACCCAGCTGGCACCATCTGGGATAAAATTGGCCCAGATGCCTTATTCAGACAGGTCTCTGTAATGCAGATGAGGTCAGCGGCCTCATCCTGAATAAGATCATGGATGGTTGATGCTTTATTAGCCACTGACCTTACATTGAGCAGCATCAGTGTCAGATCAGGGGCCCTACCAGCCGTAACCTTCAAATATCCTAAAACGGGGAAGTGGGACATAGAAACAGACACCAAATGTCTCTCCTGAAGTCCCTGATGGTCTATCCTCCCCCCCGCCATACCTCCCCATGCCCAACATGACCCCAATAGCTGCCCCCCTCTGAACAGGTTTCCTCCTATCCACCTCTGAACAGGTTTCCCCCAGCATCTGATTGTCAATCCCCGCCCCCCAAAAAGGGCCCACAAGGACTCAGGGAGACGGGTATGCAGAAAAGCATGACTTAAGGCTGCTGCACAGACCAAATTCCAACAAGAATGGAATGATAGGGAAGGTCTGCACTTTTACTTCAAAGATTCGACTAAGGAACTTTTATTCTTTACCACCTCCTTATCTACTCCTTGGCAATTACACACAGGTACCAACTGTCCCATTCATCACTGAAAGTTTTAAATTGACATTCTCCCCACAATGCCCCCCCCCCCTTTGTTTTTTGCTTACCTAAACTTTTCTCCAAGTCTGGTCAGTTTAACTGCTAACGCTGTTCCCTGACTCTTGGCAGCAGCAATAAATCTGATCAGACTTGAGGAAAAGTGCAAGGAGGTGTGGGGATATTAAAATCAGATATACTTTAAAAGTCCACACGCAGCAATCATGTGGGTAAACTTGGAAGCAGCAGATCTTTAGAAGGATGTATGAAGGGGCGGGGCATGAAGAATGGTAGGACTGCTTTGTGGCTAAAAAATTCCTAAGCAATTAAAAACAAACAAGCAAATAAACAAACCACTACCACAGACTATAAAAAGAGGTGAAGACTAGCTCTGTGTTATAGTAAATATGGAATTTCATTTGCAGGGTCAGGCTATCAAATAACTTGGAGGCAAAAATGAAATTGCAGTACACAGCTTTCTTTTTTGTTAAAAAAAAAAGTTCACTAACTATTATTATTTATCATTTCTACTCTATAGTGCTTCCCATGTTCAAAGTGCTGCACAATCTGTATCTACTTCACCCTCACAACAACCTTGTGAGGTAGATCGTTATTATTCCTGTTCTACAGATGGTAAAGTGAGGCTGTGAGGGATTGTGACTTGCCCAAGGCTACTCCGTGAGATCATGGCGAAGATGAGATTTGCACCCTAGTCCCCCATATCCAAGTCCCACACCTTATCCATTAGTCTGCACTGGACTGGCTGTTTAGAGAAACTCTGGGAACAGGGTAAAGTATTGGCTATGCTTGGATCATGGTTGATATAGAGAATGCGGCCCTAGAGCACTGCTCCACAAGTGAGTAGGAAAAGCAGAGTCCATCTATGTAACTTAACTTCAGCATGGAGACTTTTCATTCACAAGCAGAGAATCCACACACCAGTGTCGAACTGTTCCTTTAAGAGGCTTTCATTCTGGTTCTGTCTAGTGGGGTAGTAGCAGTATTGCTTCTGAGATGCAAACAAAGGTTAGCCTAAGAGAAACTCCATATCAAGGGGTTTTGTCTGCTAGCCGCCTGTCTTAGTGCATCCCCTGAATGATGCAAAATCAGTTCTATAGGCAGCAGGACCTGGGCGTTTAAAAGCAAAGCCTCCATAGCATTAAATCAAGGCTGCCTGGGAAAATAAAGCCAATCCATTTAATACAGAGGCAAAAACAAAATAAGATTAAGTAGACAAGGGCCACTGGCTTTCTCAAAGTGCAATCAAATCAGGGTGAGCTATTAAATCAATAGAAGAAAAGAGATTGGTCACTTTGCTCTTCTTCTTCTTCTTGTTAGATGCCTAGGAAAGGTCACTCTGTGCCATTAGAGGATGTTCTATGGGATTTTCATTCAGAAAGTATATTCTTCCATTAAGATATAAGTCTCAGGGGTGGAGTAGGGCTTTCTTAGACATGCATAGACAAGAGTGACTTGTTTCTGGTGTCATGGCTAATATAGGCTAAGTCAAAATCAATGAGGTCCTAGAGCTTCTTCTTAAACCAATGCCTATTGGAAAAGCAGTCAGCAACGGGAACCTTAACTGCTTCATTGTTCAAAGGGTGTGGCCTTAGAAAGCTGTTACTGGTCTCCGCAAACAGTTCTTCAGACATTTTAGACCAAACTCAGAGGCAATGTGTAAAGTGTGGGAAGGCAGAACTCCTTATCCTCTGTTAGAATCTCTTAGGGATCATTCACACAACACCCCACTCCCTTCCAAACTCACCACATGTTTCTTAACCTGTGTTTGTCTGGTCCAGTAACAACACACTCACACAACTGTTGTTTCTCCTCCATTTCCCTGCACCTTCTCCTCTGTACTTTCCTGTGATATTTCCCACAATGCAATGGGGATGGGCTACTGGGTGTCCTTAGACAGACACCTGCTCCGCTCCTGCTCCACCCCACCGCCGGGTAGCCCGTCCATATAGAGATGGGCCAGTTTGGGGTGAGATGAAGTGAAGCAGACACCGTATGCTCCGAGCCAGCTCTGCTCACAGTGTTCCAGAACAACCAGGAGCAGTGTGAGCAGAGCAGGCTGACTGAACCCGGAGCACAGGCTGGGGGTGGAGCAGCAGTCTGTCTAAAGAATGGTTGGCTGCTACAGCTCTGCTCCCAGCCATGGGTTGCTTCGGCAACAGCCAAAGAGCTTCAGGTGGCAGTCTAGAACAGCTGCTAATCTTCCTGCATTTCTATGGCGTGGGGGAAGGGGGTACGCATGGGTGGTCTGTGGTGGCAGAGGGCTCCATTTAAACCTGCCACTGCTGGAGCAGACCCAGGGGTGACCCTCCCAGACTGTTTCCGGGGGTGACCACCCCCTCTGTCTAAAAACACCCACTGTTATTATGACATTATACCTGTGCTCTGTTCTCTGCACTGGCTGCCTATTATCTTGCAGGCCCAATTCAAGGTGTTGGTAATGACCTATAAAGCCCTAAATGGCCTGGGCCCTGCTTATGTGCAGGACCGCCTCAGGTCCCAGGTCATATTGTGGCCCCTGTGGTCAGCTGAGGACGTCCAACTTGAAGTCCCCCGGGTTTCCCTGGTGGCGACGATGGGGAGGGTATTCTCGGTGGCTGCTCACAGGCTGTGGAATTCCCTCCTGATGGAGGCCCACCTGGCCCCAGACCTCCCCTCTTTCCAAAGACAGTGTAAGATCTGGCTGTTCTGCTGGGTCTTTGGAGAGGGAGATGGATAGGGTCGGTTAAGGCAGAGTGGGGGAATCGTGCTGCCCTTTTAGTGTATTTTTAGTATATTCTTAGTATTTTTAATGAATTTTAAATTGTGAATTGTTGACTGTGTGTGTGAGCTGCCCCGAGCTGCTCTGTGAGTCGGAGGGTTGCAGGATAAAAGAAAATGGAAATAAATAAATAAATAAATAAATATTTCTGTATGCAGTGTTCTTATTCCAGCATGTTATGTTCTGGGTGTAGCATGGAGTGGAGGATGGAGTCCCTACTACAGAACTCTCTGGTCACAGCTCCACAGTCACTCAGAGGTAGGAAGTGATAAATGGGAAATTTTGTTAGATGTCTAGGAAAGGCCAGTCTGTGCCATTAGAGGATGTTCTATGGGATTTTCATTCAGAAAGTATATTCTTCCATTAAGATTAATCTGGATTGATCAAATATCACACCCTTTGCATCAAACAACAACGAATATAGGATCATCAAGGGCTACAGAAAGTGGCAAGGATTGCACGCAACAGTCAGCCCAGGGCAGCTTACAATATAAAAAAACACAAATAAAATTCAATATAAAACATTTTTAAAAACTACAAAAAGGAGGGTGACATTTAGCACCACCATCCCCACCCCACCCTCCACCCTTTCACCCCTCTCCCCCACCAAACGCCTGCCAGAACAGCCAGGTCTTACAACTTTTCCAAAAAGAGGGGAGGTCCGAGGCCAACCGCACTCCTACCGGAAGTGAGTTCCACAGCCGTGGCGTGGCCACCAAAAATGCCCTCTCCTGCGTGGACCCCAGGAAAACTCAGGGGACCTCGAGCAGGGCACCCCCGGACAACCGCAGGGGTCGATTCAGCACCCAGGGGTGAGGCAGTCCTGCAGGTAGGCAGGGCCTAGACTGTTTAGGGCTTTATAGGTCAAAACCAACACCTTGAAGCGGTATTTAGGGGTATTTATCTCTTCGTTACTTTAATCTGCCCCATTGTTTGTAAACAGTGTCTAAAGCAAAGTAGAGACTGGAGAGAGTGTTTAACCTCAGGGAGTCGTACCCCCTGTTTAAAGAGGAGTACCCGCTGAAGAGTAGCTCACCTTGTGGGAAAGTGACAAGTGAACAGGTACAAGGTTCACTTAACACCTAGTACTCATTGGTTCACATGATCCGGACTAATCTCCCAGTGAGCAAGTATGTAGTGCTTGGATGAATGTTTGGCAATGAAGCAGTTATCCTGGGAGGTAACAACTCTAGGAAATAGCCTGTTTGCGTGAATTGGGGTGGTTTAAGATGCCAGACAAGGATACAAAAAGGGACCCATTAAAGCAGCTCTAGTCTATAATTCACACCTTCATCACAATCCAGACACATCATTGGTGTAATTTATCTCTTGGATCTATGGAATATTTCATTTCAAAAGCTGCAGAGGAATGAAATGCAGTGACCTACATCCCCTCTGGAACTACTGTAAGTATTTAAACCATTTTACATTCTAAACCTCTATTCAATTCATGCTATTTCAAAACATTATGTGATACCAAAACTTGCCTCTGTAGTAAAGCAACTCTGTTTTAGCCTGGTTTCTTATGCAGCAAAGACTTATGAACATCCTCTGTGTGTGTGTGTGTGTGTGTGTGTGTGTGTCTCCTCTCACCTCTTCTCCCTTTAAATTTTTTTGATCCCATGGACTGATTCCAACCAAATTTGGTAAAGGAGCAGAAGTACTAAACACGTATTGGGATGCAAAACATATGTAATTAGGGCTAAAATGAGAAATATCACAAAAGTGAGAAATCTCATCAAAATCCTAGATTTATGTTTGTTGTGTATGCCCAAAATGGCCACCGGACTGCTTTGTGCATGCACAAAATGGCTGCCATCCTGAACCAAAATGGTGACAATAGCATCCCCACCCTTTTGGTTAAGGGCAGCGGACATTTACACATATGCAAAACAGGCTGGTGGCCATTTGTAAATGCATAATCTGCTGCACTTAACAAAAAGGCAGCAATGCTATTGTCTCCATTTTGGTTAAGGGCAGTGGCCATTTTGTGCATGCACAAAAAACAGTCTGGTGACCATTGTGCATGCACAATGATTTAAAAAAAATTATTTTAGCTTCTCATCCGAGAACTCATTCTGGGACAAGTTCTCGGTCCTATTTCTCGAAAATTGTGAGTTTTCTCATGAGATTCCCCCCCACCCCTCTTTCAGCCCTAGTTGTAACAATAGTTGCAGGTAAATGGGAGTTAGGGGCCATTTTGTAGCCAAAACATCCCACTGACTTACGTTAAGCCTTGTCTCCACTTAGGTTATGAAGCTTCATTAATTCAAAACTACCTGTTGTTTGTCTGAAATATAAACTCCAGATGGCTACTGAGAGAGAGAGCGATAACCTTACATTGGCTTCAGAAAGTTGGACTGGTTAATGGAGAGCTCAGATTCACTGACCAGGCTACTGATTAAAACTGTTAAAGTTCTAACTGGGTTTATCTTGTAACTCTGCTTTGGAAAGTGTGAATGTAGGCTCCTATTCATAAAAGAAATTAATTTATGTTCCCTCCTTGCATTGATTACACAAAGCAAATGGCTTTCTGAGAGGAGTATTAAATGTAGATTTGTGAATAAGCACATCAAAATGTTTCCAATACATATATAACATGAATGCACGTGGAGGGAAGAAAAATCTGAAGACAGGAACACTTACCATGGGCCTATCCATAATATCTGGCTCACTGCATGAGCGGACTTGTTGGACCTGATGTTTTGTTTTGCACCAGCCTGGATACAGGGGATCTGATTATTGGGGGTGTTACAAAACCATTGTTGTGATCGGACCATTTCCTTCTGAAAATCCATATCCCAGCCCTCCTATGCCCTCGCTGGGCTGGTGAACAAGTTAGGTTGGTCCACCCCCGGAGGCTACTGGTTCTGATTTGTTTCCAGAATTCTCTGGGGGATTACAGACCTTAGCAGGTACTCTGTCGATGGCCTAGGCACCTTGTGGAATGACATCTTGACCATGGCCACTGACATGGTTGCACCCAGGCATCTGCTTCCAGCGTTACGTCAGTACAGGCCCCCCGGTATATGGAGGACCTGAGGAGACTGAAACAGGAGGGCAGGCAGTTAGAGCACAGGTGGTGCTTGACTTGAGCTGAAGCCAACCGATTGCGGCATAGTTTTTAAAAGACTGTGGTTCTGCTCTTTCCTGTTGAGGAGGTCGCAGAGAGTGGTGATAGGCTTGTCATCCTCTTGGGGTCTCGCAGGATTCTATTCTGTCCTGCCTCTTGGTCAACGTGTATATAAAGTCAATGGGCGAGGTCATTCGGAGGTTTGGGGTGAGGTATCATCAATATGCTGATGACATCCGGTTCTACCTTTCTTTTTCATCCAACCCAGGCACTGCAGTCTCGGTGCTCACCCGATGCCTGGCTGCCGTCAAGGACTGGATGAGGGAGAGCCAATTGAAACTGAATCTAGACAAGGCCGAGGTGATGATGGTTGGCTGGCTTTGTGACCTGGAAGGGATTGGGACTCCTGTTATTGATGAAGTCCAGTCCCCTCTGGTTGATTGGGTCCACAGCCTTGGGAGTGCTTCTGATCCCTTGCTGTGCCTGGATTGTTAGATTGCGGTGGTGGCCAGCAGCGCTTTTCACCAACTCCATCTGGTGAGGAGGCTGCAGCCTTTACTTTCTGATTCAGATCTGGCCACTGTCAACCATGCTTTCATCACCTTGAGGATGGACTACTGCAATGTGCTCTATGTGGGGCTGCCCTTGATGACTGTTCAGAAGCTGCAGCTGGTGCAGAATGCAGCAACTCGCTTCCTTTTGGGGACGGGGCACTGCAAGCACATTACACCAGTGCTCCGAAGTCTGCACTGGCTTCCTACAGCTTTCTGGGCACAATTCAAGGTATTGGTTTTGACCTTTAAAGCCTAAAACAGTCTTGGCCCTACATATTTGAAGAATTGCCTGTCCTTCCACATCCCATTGCGGCCCCTGCGATCGACCAGGAGTGTCTTCCTGTGGGTACTGCCTGTTAGCCTTGTTCATATGACAAGGGTTTACAGGGAGGTGTTATTGGTTGCAGCCCCAGTGCTGTGGTATTCCTTCTCCCAGAAGTTCACTTCAGCCTGGGCCTTATTGTCTTCTGGAGGTGCTGTAAGACTTCTCTGTTTAAAAAGGTTTTTGGTGGGTGGAGATAGGGATTGGGATGGTCTTGGGGTAGGTGTGAGGGAGGAATGAGCTGGGGGAGTTAGAGAAAGGGTTGGTTTGGGGGTTTGTTTGTTTTTTGTTGTTTTTTAAAAGATTTTTATTGTTAATTTGTTCATAATGCATATACAAAAGGAATATGACAGCAAATGGTTAAGTTTTAACATGCGAAGTTACTAGAGAATTCCTTCTTGTTAATAATTTTTCTTTTCTTTAAACATTAAACCTTTAAACATAACAAACAAACAGTATGCCAAACTAAGTTAAGGTCTTCTTTTTGGAGTTGCGCGTTGTATATATGTTTCATAGTGAATAGTCCACTAAGTATGATTTTGATTCTTCTGAGATTGTATGTCCCTGAATGACGTTTATGCAAGTGTACCATTTAGTCGTGAATTTTTTGGTTTTGTTTTCCTGACTTGCTGTGATCTTTTCCATGGAGTACATATACCATATGCATTGTAGCCATTCCTTTTCTGATATGCCCCTCGCATTTTTCCAGTTTCTTGCAATAATGTTAATTCCAGCTAAAGTCATTAGTTTGCAGGTATCCTGATGGTAGTTCATTAAAGGTATGTCTGGATAAATTCCCAGGAGTGCTGTTTCTGCGCGAAAAGGTATTATAAGACCCATTGCTTTCTCCATATATTTCCAGATTATGCACCACAGGGTTTGTATATATGGGCAATACCACCAACAATGCAGGTAAGTACCCTGTTCACCACAATTACGCCAACATAAACCAGAATTAGAATTATCTATTGCCTTAAAATGTTGCGGAGTAAGGTAATATCTTAATGTTACTTTGATTTGGGTTTCTTTTACTTCCAGCGAGCTTGCGCAGTTGTGCTGCCAAATTAAGTTTACCTGTTTTTCAGTAAGTTTTGTCCCCAGCTCTTTTCCCCACTTTTCGATATAGGATGTTCGCTTATTTGTCTTGATCCCAATTAACGCCCCATATATTCTAGTGATCATTCCTTTGTTTGGTGAACAATTTTTTTTCTATATCTGTGGCTGGTCTGTAGTAATGCTGACTTTTTTCCCTTTCTGTGTATACATTTTTTAGTTGTATGTACTGAAAGGTGTCCACTTTTGTTTTTACTTTGCGTTCTAGTTCCTGGAGTGATATGAATTTTTCATCTTGGAATAGCTGTTGTACCTTTTGGATGTTGCACTTAGTGAGTGGTTTTCGAGGATCTCTAGCTAGTTTGTTTTTGTTTGATTCTTGAGTATTAAGTGGGGAAAATTGGGATGCAAACTGAGACACTTTCAATTTTTTCAGGGTTTGGTGCCAGTGTTGTATGACTACATGTGCGAATGGATGGCTGCGCATCATACTGATGTTGGATACTGTGCCATTTGTTAGTAATTCTTGAAAGTTAGGCACTGCCAGTAGCTCCTTTTCTATTTCCACCCAGCTAATATTATCTGAGGGAAGATACCAATATTTGAACACTCTAAGGGAAGATGCTTTAAGGTATATAGATAAATTTGGCATATTGATCCCCCCGCCCCCTTATTCTTTCTTCTAGCTAGAACAGTTGTGCTAATTCTATGTTTTTTCTCTTTGCAGGTTGATTCCAAGCTCGCATTGCTTGATGAACGACTTAGGTAAGTGTATTAGGAGAGCCATTGCTTTGTATAGGATTTTTGGTAGTAGTATCATTTCAAAAAGATCTCTGTTATCCAGCCATGAAGTTTGGAGTTGGTGCCATGTCGCTACTTCCATGCGAATCTGGTTGAGTATAGTGGAAAATTTGCTTTAAATAGCTTTTCATGGTCACTGGTTATGTTTACTCCTAGGTAGGGCTGAAGCAGCATGCCACTGCGGTAACTTTTTCCGATGGAAAAGCTCTTCTGCAATGTGTGGCATGATGCGATAGAGACATTCATTCTGCTTATTTCATTCTCCTAATTCTATTCCACTAATTCTGCCATTCCGCTACTTTCATTCTGCTACTTCCAAAGACTGCGAAAATAGCAGAATAATGTTTTTTCCAACAGTTTCTATCTTCTGAAATTTCCACCAGCACTGTGAAGTAGCGAAAAATGCGTGTTCCGACAGTTTCCGCGATTATTCCGACAGTTTCTGAATTAGCAGAAAACCGGCAGAATTAGTGGAATGCCGGCGGAAAAGCTGCGGAACGTCATGGGCAATTCTGAAATGGCGGAATGAAATAGCAGAACGGAAAAAGGAGTTCCTAGATATTTAAATTGGGACTTTGCTATTGCAAATGGTATTTGCCTTTCAATAGCTATCCTGTCTTCTTCCTCTTTTGTTATTATAAGTGCTTGAGATTTTTGATAATTTATTTTGTATCCCGAAATTCTACTAAATTGTTCTATGATTTGAAGTATTTTGGGGACAGTTTTCTGTGGGTGTGTTAAATAAACATGCATGTCATCTGCAAATAGGGACAATTTATGCTGTATGAGGCCAGTTGGATTCCTTGGATTTCTTGCTCTTGGCATATGGCACATGCCAGCAATTCTAGCGTTATATTAAAGAGTAAAGTGGATAGGGGGCATCCCTGTCTTGTGCCCCTAGTTAGATGGAAAGGCTTAGATAAGTTACCATTTATTAGGAGACGTGAGCTTGGTTGCAAGTTTAGAACTCTGACGAAGTTCCCTTTCATACCCATCCCTTCCATAACCTGATATAGACATTCCGGTTCTGAACGGTCAAAGGCCTTCTCCGTATTGGCCGATAATATTAATGTTGGGTCTTTGG
The DNA here is from genome assembly GCA_003113815.1 of Sphenodon punctatus. NCBI lineage: Eukaryota > Metazoa > Chordata > Lepidosauria > Sphenodontia > Sphenodontidae > Sphenodon > Sphenodon punctatus. The sequence continues at coordinate 1,065,218 of QEPC01003632.1, read as the reverse complement.
ATTTCTGTGCTGCAAATATGAGGTTGACTGTTTTTCTGATATTGTCTATTCCCAATGTATTGGGAATGAACCCTGTCTGATCCCTATGTATTACTTCTCCAATGATTGCTGCCAATCTATTTGCCAATGCCTTTGTAAATAATATTTTATAATCTATATTCAGCAATGCTATTGGTCTGTAATTACTGCACTCCTCTGGGTTTCTGTCCAGTTTTGGTATTAGAGTTAGTATTAGTTAGATGGGGGGAGACTATATCACTAAAGGTTTGATAAAACTCCGCTGGAAATCCATCAGGGCCATATGCTTTGTTTTTGATAAGCTCCTTTATTCTTAATTTGATCTCTTTGATAGATAGGGGGCGGGGGGGCATTGAGAAGTTCTATTTGGTCTCTATTAAATGTTGGGATTTTGTATTTATTGATAAATTCTTTTATCATTACAGGGTCTGGGTTAGACGTCGTATAGAGCATCTGGTAAAAATCCACAAATGCCTCTTGTATTTTTTCCTGTTTGATTGTCTTATTTCCATCTGGGAGTTTTATCAGCGGAACGAAGGCTTTTTGCCTTTTGGTCTTTGTCATCCATGCTAAGACTTTTCCTGGTTTATTGCAGTTTTGAAAATAAAAACTTTTAATCTATCTGAGTTGTTGGCTAATTTTTTGTGTCTATTGCTTCAATTTCGTTTTTTATTTTTTAAATTTCCAGCTGGGTCTTTTTATTGGGGAATCTACTATTTGCAGTTTCTAAATACTGGAGCTGTTCATAAAGCTCTGCATTTCTTTCCCTTCTTTTTTTGTTTATCATGGCCTTAATGACTATGCATTTACCCCTTATTACTGACTTTGCGGCTTCCCATAAAGTTTGTGGGGAGGTTACTGAGCCTGTATTTATTTCAAAGTACTCTTTTAAATCTGCTGCTATTTGCTGTTTATCCATTTGTTTTTTAGGAGGCCTCTGTCAAGTTGTCAGGTGTCACCAGCTTGCTGGTCATTTGATTTCCAGGCTATTTGGGAAATTATTGCACTATGATCTGAGAAGATAGCTGGAACTACCTCGTTTCTCAGGCATTTGCAAAGGGAGTCTCTACCAATATGTGATCTATTTTAGAATAGGGATTGTGTACACTAGAGTGATATGTGTAGCTCTTAGTAGATGGGTTTAGACATCTCCAAGCATCTATCAGATCATGCTATAATATCACTGAGGCTATATTTTTATGTGTGTTTTTAAGTAAAGACCGTGTTGAGTGGTTCAGTGCTGACAGTGGAGAGTTGAAATCCCCTTGTATAATTAACAGGCCCTTCGTGTTTTGAGTTATGATCGGTATATATTTTTGAAAGAACTGGTAGGTATTTTCATTTGGAGCATATACATTAACTAGAGTTACTTCTTGTGAATTTAGTACTCCTTGGAGGAGGAGGAATCTGCCTTCTTTGTCTCTCTGCAATATGGTTATTTTAAAATTTACTGTAGGTGAAAACCCTATTAGGACGCCTGACTTTTTTTTTCTCTCACAAGAGGCGTGGGTGTCTCCTATACCCCTACCTCTAAATTGATATAGATCTTTTTGGATTAGATGGGTTTCTTGGAGGAAGAAAATCTCTACTGCTTGATCTATTATAGTCTGTCACCTTTTTTTGCTTTTTGGGGTGGTTGATTCCATTCAAAGTCAGGAATCTCAGGGTGGGGTGTGTGTGTGTTTCCCGCTGCTACTGCCATGGGGTTAGTTGGGATGGATTTGTTTATTTAGCTTTTTATCCCTCTTCGAGTGCGCATACAAAAGTCTCTTTATACTGTGGACCATTCTTGGGTTTGGGTTCCTAAACATCTGATACATAATTAAAAGGTGCTTGGCAGACGTTAACAACTTTATTACATAACACAGTAACATCAACAACAACATTAACCTTGGAACTGGCACCTCATGCCCAATGGAACAATATGTTCTCCTTTTTTCAGCAAAGCTGTAGCTTTTTGTGGGGATAATCACTGGTTCGTGGCGTTTTTTCTCTCCCCCCCCCCCCCGGAGTTTTCTGGTGGGTTATACACAAGGTCGGTGTGGGTGTACCAATTTCACCCAGCCCTGTTAAATCATGCTTGTGAGTGCTTTTTTTCTTCTTCTTCTCCCCCCTCCCGTCTCAATAATATGAGCAATGTAACACAAAAAGGAAAATCAAGTTGGGGTTGTAACCCAACATAGGTATACATAATAAGGCTAGTAAACATAAGAAAACTGAATTATCCTTCCTGTGAGACTTATCTGGAGTTGTGGTTGCTTAGGGAGGCAAAGTAGTCTTTTGTTTAGTGTTGTTATTATTTATTATTATAAACATTTATATAGCGCCAGTCAGATGCTTGGTGCTGTACAGAAACATACAATAGACGCAGACCCTGCCTGTGGCTTACAATCTAAAAGACAAGGAGGGGGAGACGGAGAGGGGACAGTGGGAGAGACAGGGGAGAAGTTGAAGAAATCTTCTTTTGGATTGCCCCTCCTGGCACCCCTTTTTCTTTGCTTCTTTTATCAATATCAGTTAGGCTTCTGTTGGCTGGGCTTGCCAGCTTGCAGGAATATCTCTAGGTCCCTGGTGTCTTCAAAAATCTTCCTCTTTCCATTAACCAATATAGCCATCTTAGCTGGATGCATTAGCTGTGGCTTTAGATTTCTGTCTATTAGTTCAGAGAAGTATTTGGACCACGCTCTCTGTTTCTTTATAGTTTCAAGTGCATAATCTGGCTGCAACTTGAGTCTATTGCCCTGGTACTCCATACTTTGGCCTTTTTTTCTTGCTAGAGTCAGCAAGGCTTCTTTATCCTTAAATTTCAAGAATTTAACGATGATGGTTCTTGGGGGGGTCAGTTTCTTTTGACTTGGGGCGCAGGGATCTATGAGCTCTCTCGATTTCTACATTATGTAGATGGTGCTGATCTGGAAAGTTCAGAGTAAAGATCTGCTGGAGGAGTTCCTGCATCCCCTCAGCTTCTGCTCCCCCCTTTGCCCCCATGATGCACAGATTATTCCATCTGGATCTGTTTTTTCGATCCTCATATTTAGAGTGCAGGTAGTGTATGGACTCTTGAAGTTTCGCCACCTCACTGTCTGCACTCAGGGCCCGGTCTTCTAGGTCTGAGATGTGCTCCTGAGTAATATCTATGTGTTTGCCTAAATTTTCCAGTTTTCTATTCCCCTTCTCCACTGTAAGTGTGACTTTATTTATTTTTTCAATGAGTACCTGCTTGTCCTGCTGGGCTTCTACTCTTGCAGCTTTAATTTCAGTCAGAATTACTGCCATGCTTGGTGGGGTTCCCTCAGGTTCCCCTGGGATGGGGGGGGAGGAGGCATGGGACGTGGCAGCCATCTTTACACTCACCGCACTTTCCTGTTGTGCCTCAGCCGCCTGTTTCTGCTGGCAATACCGTGTTATTGAACCCTTTTTGCCTGCTTTTTCGCAGGTCCCATGCCCTGATATTTTAGTTTTCTGGTCTTTTATCTTTTGTTCTTGTTGTTTTTTCACGGTTTTTTCGCGCGGCTAGATCTCGCGCATGCGCACCCCCCCCCCATGATTTGTTTTTAATTGTTTTAATGTGGTTGTTTTGTTGTTGTTTTTTAAAGTGATTTAATATATTTTTATGTATTTTTGTCAGCCGCCCTGAGCCTTTGAGGGAAGTGCGGGATAAAAACTTGAATAAAATAAATAACATGGATGCACATGGGGGGAAGATTTTGAAGAAAAATCTGAAGGCAGGAACACCTACACTCCCATTTCTTTGTCAGATGTAGAGAATGCTATGTATAGAAATGCACACATGTATAAAAAACTCACTTGGAAAATTTGTCACAAATAGAGGGAGAATAAATACAATTATGTTTTTTCTTGTTCTAGTATATGTTGCTGTAATTGTTACTCTATGATTCAGTAGTTATAAGGTAATAATAAACATAGAATGTATAGTTTCAAATGTATGATGGATTCTTTTTTTCTTGCTGTAGAACTCAGATGTTCTTATCTCTTTTGGAAGATTTGGCTTTTTGAGTTTTCTTCAGTCTGTATAGCTGGGTTTTCATTCTCTTAGGTCAGATTTAAGAACTTTTCAGTTGTAACTGTTCAGCTGTTCGGTTGCATAATAAAGGTGTGGCTGTGAATATGCTGTTACAGGCTGCTTTCATTTGGTAAAGGGTGTCAATCTTGGGTTGCTAGGAGAACTGTGAGTGGAGGCTGGATGGTGTGATTAGATGACCATCCGCTGTTATTACAATCCGTGGTTCTGTTTTGTTCTCACTTTCTGCTTTTGCTGTACATTTGAAGGTTTCTGTGCCTTTTTAATATGCAGCAAGTCATTATTCTGACTATTATTTTTATACAGAACATAAAAGCTGCTATACTGGGCCAGACCAATTGTCTGTTTAGCTCCGTATTCTGTCTCAGACAGTGGCCGGCATCAGATACATCAGAGGGAGTGCCCAAAAGAAATGATTCCTCCTTTGTTGGCCCTGGCAGTTAATAGCTATGATGGATCTAACCTCCATAATCCCTTTTTGAGCTCAGTTATGCTTCACAAAATCCCTTGATGATGGGTAAAAACAGATGTGATTTTGGCTCGCAGTGGCCTGGGATCTGCAGGCACGTGTAAACACATGCTGCCAGATGTTGGCCCAGGATTTCCCCAAGGAGTTTTTTGCAGTTAGCCTAGGTTGACTTCTGACACTTTCACAGGGTCATTGTGCATTATTCCTTTTCTTTGTTTTAAACTTGCTGCCTGTTCATTTCATTGTACATTCTCTAATTCTAGTATTATAAGGAGATTGGGACTCCTCTTACTGATGGAGTATAACCCCCTCTGGGCAATCAGGTCTGCAGCCTTGGGGGTGCTTCTGGACCCCTTGCGGCACCTGGATTATCAGGTTGTGGCAGTGGCCAGGAGCACTTTTCACCAACTCCATCTGGTGAGGAGGCTGCAGCCTTTCTTTCTGATTTGGATCAGGCCACTGACATCCATGCTTTCATCACCTTGAGGCTAGACTACTGCAATGCGCTCTACGTGAGGCTGCCTTTGATGACTGTTCGGAAGCTGCAGCTTGTGCAGAATGCGGCAACTCACTTCCTTTTGGGGGTGGGGTGTCGGCTCCGTAGTCTGCACTGGCTCCCTATAGCTTTCTGGGCCCAATTCAAGGTGCTGGTTTTGACCTTTAAAGCCCTAAATGGTCTGGGCCCCGCATAGCTGAAATATCACCTGTCCTTCCATGCCCCATTGTGGCCCCTATGATCAGCCAGGAGTGCCTCCCTGTGGGTACCATCTGTTAGTCTTGTTCAAATGATGAGGGCTTGCAGGGAGGCATTCTTGGTTACTGCCCTGATGTTATGGAACTCCCTTCCCTTGGAGGTTCGTTTAAGCCCAAGTGTCTTCCAGAGGCCGGTGTTTGGTGAGGAGGGATAGGGGATGGGGGGTATGGTGGGTGGGTTTGGAGTAGGGATGTGAGGGGGGATTGGGTGTGGGAAATGAAGGGGTGGTATTGGGTGGGTGGGATGGATGTGGGAGGCTTGTGGGTTTTGGGGTTGTTTTTGTCTTTTATTGTTTTTATGGACTTTTTAATAAGCTTTTATATATGTTGTATATGTTTATTTGTAAGCCATCCTGAGCCTTTTTTAGGGAAGGGTGGGATAAAAATTTAAGCAAATAAATAAATAAATAAATAAAATAAAACAAATAAAAGGGTAAATAGCAGTTCCTTATTTGCTTTCTATGTCCACTCATGATTTGACAAACCTCTGTTATACCATCTCTATTCATCTCTTTTTTGAAAACTGAAGAGCTTTAAAACTCATTTGAGCCTCTCTTTGTTCAGAAGTTATCTGTACCCATGATACAGATCTTTTTTGCCCTTCTCCAAACCTTCTCCAGTTCTACTGTCTTACTTTTTCCAATGTGCATCAAGTCACTTTTTTGGGTAAAGGAGTGTGGATAAGATGCTCTCTGGAATCTGTTTTCATTTCTTCTTCTCTGGCAAGAGTCATCTGGGAAGGAAGGTGCGACTCTCATTCCTAGATCCCCTCCACTTCAGGGTCAGAGTTTGGAATCGCCACAGAATTCCCAGTTTATTTATTTAATTAATTAATTAAAAATTCTTGTTACCTCACCCCTCCTGCCATAGACAGCTCGAGGCGGCTTACAATCAACACTAAAACAACAATAACTAAAAACAAGACATAAAAAGGAGGATAATAAAATAACCCACCCCTACCCACCCTAACCCACTTCCCCCAACCCATCACCCCTCTCCCCTGCCAAATGCCTGGCAGAACAGCCAGTTCTTACAACTTCTTTGAAAGGATGGGAGGTCCGGGGCCAACTGGGCCTCAACCGGGAGGAGTTCCACAGCCATGGTGCAGCCACCGAGAATGCCCTCTCCTGTGTGGCCCTTCAGTGGACTCAGGGGACCTTGAGCCAGGCACCCCCAGACGACTTCAGGGGTCGATCCAGAACCCAGGGGGGTGAGTCAGTCCCACAAATAGGTAGGGCCTAGGCCGTTTAGGGCTTTATAGGCCAAGACTAACACTTTGAATCGGGTCCAGAAAACCACCGGCAGCAAGTGCAGAGAACGGAGCACTGGGTAATATTGTCCCGGTGACGCATACCCACCAGAAGATGAGCCGCCGCATTCTGCACCAGCTGCAATTTCTGAGCTGTCACCATGGGTAACCCCACATAGAGCGCGTTACAATAGTCCAGCCTAGAGGTGATGAAAGCATGGATGATGGCAGCCAGGTCAGAGTCCGAAACATACGGCCGGAGCCGTCGCATCAGACGTAATTGGTGAAAGGCACCCCTTGCCACAGCCTCCACCTGGACATCCAGGTGGAGCTGCACATTGAGGAGCACCCCCAGACTCTGAACCTAAGAGACTAATGGAGGAAAGACCCCATCAATGATGGGGGCCACCACCTCCATCATCTTACCTACCAACATCACCTCCATCTTGTCAGTCGATTAGCCCTCATCCAGTCCCCCACAGTCGCCAGACACTGAGTAAACACCAAGACTGACGGGTCTGGGTCAGCTGAAAATGAGAGGTACAGCTGGGTGTCATCAACATATTGATGACATCAGCATATTGATGACACTGCATGCCAAACCTCCTAATCACTTCACTGAATGGCTGCATATACATGTTGAACTGGAGAGGGGCAAAACAAAACCCTGCTGGACTCCACACGAGACATCTCAGTGTGATGAAAAATAATCACCAAGCACCACTCGCTGAGTTTGTCCGGCCAGGAAGGACCAGAACCATTCCAAGACAGTGCCACCCACCCCTGCACAGTCCCGCAGGCGCATCACCAACATCTCATGATCAACGGTATCAAATGCAGCTGACAGATCTAACAAAATCAACAGGATCAAATTACCCCGTTCCCATTCCCGGCGAAGATCATCAACCAAAGCCACAAGTGCTATACCCCGGATGAAATCCAGACTGAGAAGGATCAAGAAAACTGACAGCCAAGGTGCCCTTGCAACGGTCGGGCCACTACTCGTTCAATAACCTTCCCTAAAAAGGGAGGGTTAGAGACAGGCCAATAGCTTACGAGGGAGTCAACATCAAACGATGGTTTCTTGAGCAGAGGCCGCACAACTGCCTCCTTGAGACAGCCCAGCACTCTGCCCTCCCAAAGGGAGGCGTTGACCACCCCAGTCAGCAACGGCCCCATTGTCTCTCGGCAGGCCTTCACCAGCCAGGACGGGCATGGATCCAGTTCACAAGAGGTGGCCCTAACAGCCCCCAGGACATTCACCATATCAGCAGGTATCACCAACTGAAATTGATCCCATAAAATCGGACAAGGTGGGGCTGCCATAACCTCCAGTTCTCCTAGAGTAATAAGTGCGGCGTCAAAATCCGGGTGAATACGAGCAATTTTATCCACAAAATAATCCACAATCATGTCACAGCGTGCCGTAGATGACTCCACTCCCAGGTGGAGGGAAGCTGGACTAACCAGCCCCCTCACCACCCGGAAAAGCTCCACTGGACGGGATTTTGCAGATGCTGTGAGGGCAGCAAAAACTCCTTTTTGCTGCCCACATAGCCACGGCATAGGCTCGTAAACTGGCTCTATGATGCAATCTGTCAGTTTCAGCACGCAAATGATGCACCGTCACTCCGTCACCCATCTCGCTTCAGCACCCGCAGTTCCTCAGAAAACCAAGGATGCCTGCAGAGCTGCTGCCTGGGTAGCAGATGCCTAGGAACCATCCGATCGATGGCCTCTGCCAGCAAGTTATTCCATAACACAATGAGGTTATCGATGAGACAGTCATCAAGGTCAGAGGGTAACTCACCCAGAGCAATCCGGAACCGCTCCGGTTCCATCCACCTCCCAGGGTGGACTGTAGCAGGGAGCAGGCCTGTGGGGCTGCTGCCCCTTTAAGAAGGGGGCTGCGTAGGCCAGCCAGAGGGCTGATCACATGCATATGGGCCTGGGAGAGTCAGCCCATAGCTAGGATCAGCCTGTAGGGAGAACAGGTTGATAACTCCAGGGACAGAGTGGGCAGGACACTGGTCCTTTAAGGCTGAGGAGAAGAAGCTGACCACACCCGCTCTGCAGGGATATAAGGAGAGGCAAGGCAGAGAGGAGGGGTGTGTGTCTCTGCTTAGGAGCTGAAGGGGCCACATCTCCCTGAAGTAGCCTTCCTGCTCTATGCCCTCCAAGGTACTGAGGGTTGGAGAACCAGAGGGACCCAGGCAAGGGGGAGAGGCTGTGCCCAGGAGGGAGCCCTGTGCCTGGGGAAGACCTGGCCAGAGCCTGGGACTTTGAAGCCTGGCTAGATGGCCCAGGGTGGTGGTGGTTGATATTGTGATGCTCCTGTGCTTGACAGAGATGGAACTGGGCCTGCAGGGTGGAGGTGACTGATCCGGAAGTCCCAGGGACTGTGTAAACTGGTTGTGTCTAATAAACGACTGTAGACTTAATACCCTTTGGACTGTGTGGTGGATTCTAGAAGAGGGTACCCCTCTGTCTCAGGGGTGTTTTCAGCCGATGATCAGGCTGAAACGGTGTAGCAGAGGGGTGAGCTATTCCTCAGAGTGCGACCCCAGCACCCTGTGTGTCCCTAGGAGAACACCCTGCTACACGGCCCATCCGAATAGGTTCCACACCTTTCCAGGGGCAGATATGCACCTGAAGAGAGGCCTGCAGGAGGTAATGATCCATCCAAGACAAAGACATAGCAGATATCTCCCCCACCAATGGAACACCTGCCTCAAGGCCGGTACAAAATATAAGGTCCAGGGTATGTCCTCCCTGATGTGTTGGGCCACTGACGATCTGAGACAGGTCCATGGTTGTCATGACCGTCATGAACTTACACTCTGCTCCACCAAGGTCAACGTGGATGTTGAAGTCCCCCAAGACCAAAGTCTTTGGGGACCGCAACACCACCCCCGACACCAACTCTGCTAGAGCATGTAGGGAGGCAGTTGCACAGGTAGGTGCATGGTATACAAGCAGCACTCCCAAATCTGTCTCCTGCCAAATCAAACACAAGATGGAGACCCTCAGTACCCAATATGGACTGCACTTGATACCTCCTCACGGACCATCTCTCCTTAAAAATCACGGCTAACTACACACACACACACACCCCTCGTCCCTCCAACCGCAGCTGATGCTGCATGGAATACCCAGCTGGAACAAGGTCAGCCAAAATAAGCCCCGACTCATTATCCAGGCAGGTTTCAGTGTGCATACGAGATTGGTGTCATAGTCCAGGATCGCTTCCTGGACAGTTGTTGCTTTATTGACCACCGATCTCGCATTCAACAACATCAGTACAGAATTGGGGGCCCTCTGACCCCGAACCACCTGCCCACCTGCCTGAGGGGTAGTGAGCGGGACACACAACAAGCACCTATTCTGCCTCACTGATCTCCTATCCCCCCAATTGGGGCCATATCTCCCCCAACCCATCACAACCCCCACGGCTGCACACCCAGCGGGGGATATCCCACCCACTCCCTCCCATACAACTTACATCCCCCTCCGTAACTCAGTCCCTCTCCAACCCTTCCCTTACCCCACCCTCCCTCACCATAATACCATAAAATTCACCCCACCCCAAAACATAATACAATAATCCCCTATAGCCCTACTCCCAAACACAAAATACAATATAAAATCCCCCCTGAACTCCTCCACCACCCCTCCAACCTCAACAAATATATTGCCCCTGCTTCCCAGGCCCCACCAAGGACCACACCAAAGGGCCCTGCTGGTAGGCACATCACCTTTCAAGTTGTAGGGTGCCGGCAGCCCGGGTGGAAGCTGCTTGGGAAGCCCCCCAAATCCAACCCCCTCTCCCTCTGCCACCGGGGGGGGGGGGGGGGGAGAAGCTACAGGGGCTCCGGGCTCTCATCTAAGTCACAATCCAGGTGCTGTTGCTGGGGGCGAGCCCTACCAGCTTCCAGTCCCTCACTCCACCGGGCAAGCTGCGCAGTGTGCTGGAGCAGCGGCCGACAGGATCCAGCAGGAGGTCTACTGTCCACTTCAGCGGCTCCAGGACGTAGTTGCCTCCACCGCCTCTGCCCGCAAATGGCACCACCAATGGCTCTCCGCCCTTTGGCAATGCCCTTCAGTTGCCACCCAAAGGGCACCACCCTCAGGGCTGCACTCCCTTACATAATGTTACCTGGGGGGGGGGGGGAAGCAGAAAGGCACAGGTGTGGGAGATCTTCACCACAGCTCATGGCAACAGGCTCTCCCAAGACAATCCGCCAGCCCCCAGGCTTATGCCAGGTCCTGATCCAATATTAAAGTCAAATAAGGGTCTTTCCTTCTGCTTGAATGGGAATTGGTTAAGGGCCATAAGGAGCAAGAACCTGAATTCAGAAATTAAACCTAGATCTCTTTGTTTAGCAGTGCATATATAGTGTGCATGTATAGTATTACTCATTGAAGCCTGTCACAGGGCTGTGCCCCACTCAGATAAGTCCCTGCAGAATCCCTACCTAGGGCCAGTCCAAGCAGTGTTTTGTTTTTTACTTCACCAAAGTGTTTTATTTACAGTGTGCCAAATATCCTTTTATCTTTACCCACCAACAGTTCAGTTCTATACAGTTTTCTCCTCTATAGTCCATCTCCTCTTTGGCTACTTGCTGTATTCCCTGGAGACAATTTGTGTGCCTGGTAGCACAGACCTCCTGGCCTGGCACACTTCCCGTCAACCAGCTCCTTCAGGGAAAACCTGACTCAAACGGGGCCCCGCATGAGCCCCCACCACCTGGTCCCTGCTGAGAAGAACATAAGTACCATACTGGTTCAGACCAATGGTCCATCAAGCCCAGCATCCTGTCTCTGACAATGAACACTCTCAATCACTTTGAAAAAGTACCCAACAGGTCATAATAGAGTGATCCATTCCCTATTGTTCACTCCCAGCTCTCAACTGTCAGAGGTTACGTCCCACAACTTACTTGGCTAATAGCCAAGTACATGATATAACCCTGTGAGGCAGCTCTTGCCTCTCTGTGGCGGTCTCTCTTCTGAGCTTCTGTCTCAAGCCTTTATAGTAGGGATATGTGAACAGGACGGAGTTCAGCTGTTCAGCTGTTTGGACTAAAAACTTAGTTTGGGTTCGGATGTTCAGTCCAGCAGGGTTTGGACCCCCCTGAATGTTCTGAAAGTTCGGTCCCACCTGGAGGCTTGGGGCACTCCAGGGACCCCCAAGGGTGCCTGTGGTGGCATGGAAGGTTGTCTGAGACACAGAAGCAGCAGAAACTGGGAAGAGTTGTTGCTTGGCACCCCAGGTTGCCAGGGCAGGCAGGCTCGGTGCTTGGCCCCTGGGAGTGCCTGTGGTGCCAGGGCTGGCCGTCTGAGACTCAGTGGCAGCAGCAGCACCAGAGGCCGGGAAGGCTTGGGGCTTGGTGACTGGCACCTATAGTTGGATGGGCATTGCAGGCTGGCAGACATTGGTGGGTCTCAGATGGTCAGCTGGGCGGTCACCCACCGGGGGCCAAGCACTGATTCTAAGTTCTTCTGAAGAAGGGGAAGCATTTAAGAGTCCTCTTCTTTACCCTGCAAAGAGGCTGGATATGCAACAGCAACTGGAACTGCGTACCCCAAGCCTACAGGTTCTTTCTCCCAAAATGGTAGCCCTCTAGTTTAGAACTGGGAAAGCTGAAATGCAGAGAGGTCAAAGGACTTCCAAACCAGGAATTAGAATTGGTGTCTCTTGACTCCTGTCCTGTCCTAAAAAGGCTGCTGAAAGCAGATGTTCTGCTGGGCTGCCCGTCTCTGCCTGCAGGCCATGACAACATGTGCAAACCTGCTTTGGGCACCGGCAGGCACTACTGTAGCCCTGTCATTCCTGCCGTGATGGTGACCAGAACTGGAGAACCCAACATAGAGTGAGCAGAACTGGAGGCCTGCCAGCCTGAAATGCCAGGTGAAGTAGGGGTGCCAGCCACCAAGCCCTGGTCGTGCCTCTGTCACTGCTCCACCGATGCCTGGTATCCTGCAATGTCCATCCAAGTAGTGCCTGCTGGTGTCCAAAGCGGGGTTGCACATGTTGTCATGGCCTGCAGGCAGAGACCCAGCGGCAGCAGCAGAGACTGGGAAAGCTTGGGGCTTGGTGGCCGGCACTCATAGGGGGCAGGGCATTGCAGACTGGCATTGGTGGAGCAGTGGTAGAGGCCTGTCTCTAACCTTCCCTTTTTAGGGAAGGTTATTGAGCGGGCGGTGGCACTCCAGCTCCAGGTGCATCTGGATAGCATTGGTTTCCTAGACCCTTTTCAATCTGGGTTCCGCCCCGGCTATGGCACCGAGACGGCGTTGGTGGCCTTGGTAGATGACCTCCGCCGGGAGATAGACGCAGGATGTTCAACATTTCTTATCCTGCTAGATCTCTTGGCTGCTTTTGATACTGTGGACCATGGGCTGCTGCTGAGGCGACTGCGTGACCTGGGGGGTTTGGACGGGACTGTTCTTGAATGGTTCCGCTCGTTCCTCTCAGGGAGGAGCCAATGGGTAGTGCTGGGGGAGGAGACATCGTTCCCCCGTGCTTTACCATGTGGCGTTCC
>QEPC01003632.1:1039891-1052010 GCA_003113815.1 Sphenodon punctatus | reverse complement strand
TCTTGTTGCTATCCCAATGTTTGGAGGCCGTGGCGGAGTGGATGCGGCTGAGCAGACTGAAGCTCAACCCCAATAAGACGGAGGTGATGTTGGTGGGGAGAACAAAGGGGGTGGTGGCCCCCCTGGTTGGGGGGGTTCACCCTCCTATAGCTCAGCAGGTTCAGAGTCTGGGGGTGATCCTGGATGCGGACCTCCACCTGGAGCAGCAGGTTGACGCAGTCGCTAAGGCTGCCTTCCGCCAGCTGTATCTGGTACATAGGCTGCGTCTGTATGTCTCCGGCCTGGACCTAGCCTCCCTCATCCATGCCTTCGTCACCTTGAGGCTAGACTACTGTAACGCGCTCTACGTGGGGCTTCCCTTGTTCTTGGTTCGGAGGCTGCAGCTAGTTCAGAATGCGGTGGCTCGTCTCCTTACGGGGACGGGCCGTCGGCAGCATATTACACCTGTGCTCCGAGCTCTGCACTGGCTGCTGATAGTGTGCCAAGCCAAGTTCAAGGTTTTGGTGATGATCTATAAATCCCTACACGGTCTGGGCCCCTCATACCTCAGGGACCGCCTCGCCCTCTGCGCCCCAGAGCGGCTCCTGCGGTCTGCCGGGAGTGCCTTCCTGGAGGTCCCCCGTGTTAAGCAGGGGGCCACAATGGAGAGGGCATTCTCGGTAGTTGGGCCGCGGCTTTGGCACTCCCTTCCGGAGGAAGCTCGCCTGGCCCCTAGCCTGTTAACATTCCAGCAAAATTGTAAGACCTGGCTGTTTGCCCAGGCCTTTGGGAGGGAGGGTGGGTAGGGAGTGGTGTTTTAGCTCCCCCACCTACCTGTTATATTGGAACTTAGTCCTGTTTTAATATTTTATAATATTTATGAGAATTGTAATGCTTTTATTGTGTTTTAATATGTTGGAAGCCGCCCCGGGCTGCATGGCAGGAGGGGCGGGGTATAAATTTTTAAAATAAATAAAATAAATAAATATTTGTCTTCTCATTCATCCTGGGTCATGACACTGGCACGGGCGTGCCTGCGGAACAACATTTTGTTTACAGCCCTACATGTCCCCAGCATTGACAATGGCATAGTCGATGCCCTCTCTCAGTTTCAGATCAAGCAATTCCGGGAACTAGTACCGGAGGCCAGAGAATTACCCGACCCCCTTCCACCAGGGGCATGGAGCCTTGGGAACTGGAGCTGCAGAATATCGTTCAGGGAGCCCTGGCCCCCAGAACCCAGGCAACTTATGGTAGGGTGTTCCGGGAGTTTCAGGCGTACAGGTCCATTAAAGGATGGGGGAATGGACTTTCCCACTGATGAGCTGGAGGTCTTACAGTTCACCATGTCACTCCGATGCAAAGGATTAGCTGTGGGTACCATTGGGGGAAAGATAGCAGCCCTCACTTTTGTCAGCAGGATGAAAGGATACCCCTCTCCGTATAAAGGCTTCTACATAAAACACATGCTGGAAAGCTGGGCTAGGTCTGCCCTGGCCCCTGCTAACGCCCGTGCCCCCATAACTATATTAGTGCGGATCATGGGAACCTTGCCTGATGTCTGTCACAATGCCTTTGAGACACAATTGTTTACCACTGCGTACACCATAACATATTTTGGAGGATTTTAGGATAAGTGAGGTGGTGCCAACATCCTGAAGTGACCCTACCGGCCAGGCCCTAGGGATAGAAGACCTTGCATGGACCCCTGAGGCCTTGCTGTTGAGGTTGAGGCGTTCAAAGATGGACCAGAGGAGTAGGGGAACAAACATCAAATTGTTCAAATGCAGACCGAAAGGAATATGCCCAGTTGAACAAATGAGGTGGTATCTAACCATGCCCGCAGGTAGCTGGAATTTTATTTACACATAAGAACATGGCCCCTTTGACATGTTATCAGTTCAATGCAGTCCTCAGGGCAGCACTGTCCAAGACAGGTCTCCCCTCAGGTGATTTTGGGTCACACTCCTTCAGGATAGGGGCTGCCATAACTGTGGCAGCAGCAGGTTTGCCAGCCGAGGTGATTAAGGCAGTTAGGCGGTGGTGATCTGGTGCCTACAAGAAGTATGTCAGGCCTTATCGGTAATAACCAATTGTGTCTCCTGCACACAGGACCTAGGTGCACCGAGATGGAGAAGTGAGTGGTGTGGATCATGGGCCACACCCTGGTGTGTTGGGCCAGCAATGCTGCCGTAAAGACTAACTGGGGCCTCCAATTGGGCTTAGGTGACAAGGCGATTATTAGGTGGTATGGAATGGGTGGTATGAGATGGAACCAGTTGCTCCCGAAGTTGAGGGCACTCCACGGGATCAGCATCACATATACTAGTGGTTCATTTAGGGGAGAACGACATCCCGGCTAGAAAAGGGGTTAACTTAATAATTAGCATTAAGCATGACATGTTGATAGTTAAGAGTTTGTTCGAAGGGGTTCACAGAGTTTGGACTAGTTTTGTTCCTAGACTTAAATGGGGCAGGGCTATTAAGTCAGCAAAAGTTGATAAAGCAAGCAAGAACATTAACCGAGAAATGGCAAGATGGATAGCTGGCATAGGAGGAACAATTATTCGGCATGTAGACATTGTATATGTGCGTACTGATCTGTTTCGGGATGATGGTGTGCATCTGTCCCCAGCAGGAAACGAATTATATTTGACGAACTTGGCCCACTACTTGAGGGAATTGTTGATTGGATACGTGATGGGTGCTGGGGGAGGCCGGGAGCAGCTCCCCCTTTGTTTCGGGGGTCCAGTATGCTATAGTAGGCTAAATCGGTAAGAAGAGGATAAGATGAGTCATCTCCTTAAGAGATGGGGAGGTGACACCCAGTGCGAGGCAGAGCGCAGCATGCACTGGGGTTATGACCCTGGGGAGGGTACCGCAGTGGGGGTCAGTAAGTACATGCACTGTCTGCTGGCTTTGTGGGTACTCACCTCCTTACTCAAGCCCGCAGTTGGGCCAGTCCCCCTTTCGGCCAGAGCCAGGGTGCTGTCGAAGGGGGAGCTTCAGTTTGGGGGTACTGACCTGGGAGGGCACATCCCGGTCAGTACCCGAGTTAATAAGAATTTAAGTAGCTAGCATACTGGACCCATATAGCTTGTGCAATCACCCACCGGCCTTGACGATTATGTTTGAATAAAGAGTGCGGCCAGTTTTAAAACCAGTTTTGGTCTCTGTATCTCATTGACGGGGTGCGCCGACAAGGATGTGGTTGACTTGTAAGTGCTTATTTACGCAAGAACCTTTGCTGGTAGTAAATAGCTCCTACCTTGCTTTAACTTCCCATTTGTTTCCACAAGCAGGGAGGTTATATAGGTGGTACCTATCACTTCAAAGAAGTGGGATTAAAGCAAGTTGGAGGTTCCCTCTCTGGGAAATGTGATCTTCAGTACAGGAGGGATATAATTATTTCCACCCCTCCTTCCTACATGTTTCAATTCTTCCTGCTTCTGTGTTCCTCTTACTGCAGCTCTGCCTCATTCATTGCTTGTTCGAGCTTCACCCTGCTGGTGGTTCCATGTAAATTCACAAGTAGGGCAATCAGGGGAAGGGAGCCATCCCCAGTGTTCCCCTTCCCCTACTCATGGGAATAGAAGTGGAAGGAGGTAACTGCTGCAGAGTAATACCCTTGGTTCCCTGACCCCCTCCTTCCTCTCGCTGCACCCCTCCATGAGCTATTTCTCAGCAGTAATTTGAGTGGGCAGGAACAAAGGAAAGTCATGAGAAAAGTGAAAAACTTTGAGCCCTGTCTCCTGTGTGAGTGAAGTCATGGCAGAAATGGGCAAATGATGTTAAAAACCCCGCACACACGAGCGGAGCTTCCCATGATTCAACTCATGGTAGTTTCCACCCATCTCATGTGCAGTGCCCTCTATCTCCACAGGTAAAATCTTGATTCTCAGTTTAGAAGATGCAAGGAGGCCCAACCCCCCCGTATACCTTCCCCTTCTTGAGTGTTTCACCCCTGCCTTAAAAAAATGTCTGAAATCTGGGACATATATTTGTTCTAACTCATTTGCACCTAACCAAGTTTTCTGAAGGAAAATTAAATCAAATTGTGTAAGAAATTCCTTGCAATCTAAACCACCCAATTTATTTTTTAGACCCACCACATTCCACGACAGAATCCTCAAACCATTTCACTAGTTCAGATGCTTCCACCTCAAAGTAATTATAAAGAATAGAACCATTCCTTGCAAATCCAATTATCCCAACACCATCCTTGGCATGGGCAGCTGACCTCTTGATCTGCTTTACCACACCAGGTGGATCCACATCCACCTTGCCTGTCCCAACCAACCTAACCTACCCCTTTTAGGAAATCCCAAATTCTTTGTAAAACCCTGTCCTAATTCTAACTGAAAGCCTACACTGGTTGACTTATCATTTCTAAACAACGACGTACAAACTGACCTTGCTAGAGCGTTCTCAATCCTATTAATGGACACCCCAAGGTATTTTAAATGACTTCTGCGATTCCACACTCACCAAGTGATACTCCAGTCTACAAATTCCACCTTGAACCTCTCATGAGATTCTCATGGTCGAATTTGCCTAATGGCTTAAACAACACACACCACCCACCCCGATAAAGATAGAACCGTCTGAGGGAAAGAAACTCTGTTATATCACTAACGGAAATTGGATTTAACAAATAACTTCTCAGAGGAAACTTCAAAATTAAAGCTGGGGCCCACATGTGCCTGGTAAACCCAAGGCAAACCTCATAGTACCCACTCTGACCAGACAGACATGCACTGTCACACACGCCCCCCTCAGAAGGTGAAGCCATTCTGCATTCCTCCCTATCACTCCCAAGGGATCCAGGAGGACAACCACTGCCTCGCTTTCCAAAGGGGACTGCTTCACTTACTCCCTTCCCAATAAAGCCAAACAAATTGGTGATATTGCCATCAATGATTGGAAAAGCAGATACACCATCATCAGTTATAAACCAGGAAAGATCTGACATTTCATTAGGATTAATTAGTATGGAAACATATCAGAAGTGAGAGGAATTGTCTGGGTGTCTACTTCCTTAGGCTGAACTATACCACCCTGCCCTAGGTGTAAAAGTTGATCTGTCCTCCCGTGCTCAAATTCACACCATAGACGCCATAACAAAATCTTTAAAAGTCATAAGGGATTCTGTTATAGTAGGTAACTCTTTCATAATACATTCAGACATAACAGAAGAGCAGCAGACACCCCCATCCCCCAATTACAGCCAAAGAGTGCACAGGGAGGATTCTGTCCAGAACTAGGGAGATGTATTCCTCCTTGTCCCTCCACCATGGTTTGTTCATAATAACCCTCTGATAACAAAGGGGGGGGGGGGGGGGGGGGGAGGAGGAATATCCTTGATCCCTCATTAAGGAATGTGTGGAGCTAGCAGGGGAAACCTCCCCAGTTGAAATAGAGGGAGCCTGAATAAAGCAATCCATCAATTTGTGCTGAGAGAAGGGCATATTTTCCCTTAACTGATAACTGGGGGTGGGAAGGGGAGGGGAATCAGCAAAAGAAGGGCTGCTCATGGCAGGTTCAGGGGGTTGGGGGAAATGAAACCTGGTCTTCCCTGACATTAAACTCCTCATAATTGCCTCGAACAGTATAGGATTAAAAAATTAGAGGAAATTAACCAGTAAGATATCGAAAATGTAACATATACAAGATAGATCAACTGCAACCCCAAGCCCACAATTACATCATTCATCATCATCATCATCATGAGTCAGTCTGATGTAATGGCTAAGTGTGCAGTACTTGGATCTGAAGGTAGGGCGGGACCCCGGTTCAAGTCTTGCCTTAGCCAGAAACTCACTGGGTGATCTTGGGCCAGTCACAATATTATCTCAGCCTAACCTACCTTGCACGGTTGTTATAAGCATTCAAAGTTGTGTTAAATAGTTATATGTAAAGTGCTCCGAGTGCCAGGACAGGGGCGTGTTATATAAAGATTACCATTATTATCTTATTGTTAGTCAATTAATAAGTCTCCAAGGCAAAATTAAAATGAGCACGAAAGTCCCTAGCCACAGCCACACCAGCCACCAAATGGCCGACGTCTCCAGGGCTTCCAAAATACCTGAAGGGAGGAGGGGGCACAGATGTAAACTTTGGGTGAAAACAGACATGACGCTAACCACCCTTTAACCACCCTTGGTGGTCATTTATGCATGTTTCAGGGTTGCATGGGGCACCAATACAGCCCTGCAATATGCATAAATAACCACCAAGGGTGGTTAAAGGGTGGTTAGCGTCATGTCTGATTTCACTCTTTGCTTCTGCAACAGGCCCTCCAAACAGCAACTGTCTTCACAGATTCCCCTTTTGCCACACACTCGTACAGCATCCAAAATACCTGAAGGAGGAGGAGGAGGTGTAAAAAGTGCTTCTGCAACAGGCCCTCTGAACTGCAACCTTCTTCACGGCCAGGGTCATCGTTAGGCATGTGTGAATGTGCTGTCGCACATGACCATGCACCAGTTGGGCATCTGCACCAGTCAGGGCCCCATGCCTGGGGGCAGGTGAAAGCCTCCCATTCCAGATAATTATTCTCCCATTTCTTCCCAGCTGTGATGGCAGGGCAGCCGGGGGTGGGCCTCAGCCTGCCCAAGTCCTGAAGGCAATGGTGGCAGCATCAGGGGAGGGGAGTGAAGGAGGAACTACCCCCCCTCGTTCCCTCCCGCTAGTCTGCCTGCTGCTGCTGCTGCTGCTGTCGCCACTGCAATTGGGTTAAAGGCACCCTGCACCACTGCACTAAATTTTCCTGAATTTTCGCAGCTTGCCAAACTAGGAAAATGGTGGCCTTTGAAACAATCACATAGTGAGTGGCACACATGGCCCTGTGCTAGCAGCAGTAGCAGCAGGCGAGTGGACAGGGGGGCCAGTGGCAGTTCCTTCCCTCCCTGAGTGTGTGTCAGAGACAAGTGAATGTGTGTGAGTGAATCACCACTTCCTCTTTAGCCATATGTGCCCTGGTCCCCGAGCTTTGAAAACACCTGAAGGAGCAGTGGGGCACAGATGTAAACAATGCTTCCGCAACAGGCCCTCCAAACAACAACTGTATTCACAGTTTCCCTTTCAGCTACCCCATAGAACACAATGTCATCATCATGGTGTTCCGTGGGGCAGAGCCTCTCACCCACAGGGAGTCTGGACTCAGCCTGAGGGGTTTGGTGTAAGGGTCACAGGTTATGGGGCATCCAGGATGAGGGTGGACATGGGTTTCAGAGAGAAAGGAGTCAGGATCAAGACTGGAGGACAAGAAAGGAAGGGGAATGGGAGACAAGTCTAAACAGAAGGACTAGAGGAAGATCAGGAGACTCAGGAACAAGACACAGAGCAAGAGCTGTAGGGCAGGTCTAGAACGAGGAAGAGGACTGAGAGAAAGTTGCTTCATCTCCAGGCTTGGGTTGGGGCTGATCAGTGGTGTCAAACAGGTGATTGATGGCAGTAATGCCAGCCAAAAGTCCTGACCCCATCAATCTTAATCCAGCCCCCCCTGAGCAAGGGTTGGCAAAGTAGGGACGGGAGCAGGGGCTGATGGAGTCATGGGACCTGGCAAGGCAGCTCCACCAGCCCCTCAGACCCCCATGTTTCTGAGGTCAAGGGGCAGGACCTCTGGACTGGCTTGAAGCCCAGCCCCTCTTCGCAGATTAAGCACTGCTCTTAGATGATTGGTAGGATTTAAGTGTGACGTATACAAATCTGATATTATTTCTTTAGATCTACAGCCCACCCTATTCCTGTAGAATGCATGTGCATTGTGGGTAGGTTTGCCATCTCTGATGTTTTTGACCCTGACATTCCCATTCTAGCCTATGGGCAGGTTCAAAACTGTGAGAGGTGACAAGGGCAACCCTCATTTTGGGTAGTTGTTCACTGGAAGGTTGTTTACTGAGGAGAAGTTTAAGTGTATGTGAAGGTTAGGATGTTTGGGGGAGGGGACAGACCCTAGAATAAAGGTTGCTGTGGATATTTATATAGCCCTAACTGGTAATTTGCCTTGACTTTTACTACTAGCATTGGTAAGAAATATACGTCTGAAACCTTGACGTGAAAGTAACAAACTTTTTTTGCGGGAGAATGTAACAGAATGCAGGGAGAACCCTCGTCACTTTTTAAAGTGCTCTTTATCTTTATTAAAGATGAGTTATAGCTCTGCGCCATAGCCCAGACTCGTCTGCAAAATGTTTCCAAATGAGACACCGAGTGTCTGTAAAAGTCTCTGCAACTCAAATGGTTTTAGACAGTAATGTTAAAAACAACTTGCAGAACACCCAGGTAGGAATATTGAACAAGATTGGGAAAAGATGCCTCCTCTCCCTATTAATATTTTACAATGAATTCTCCTGGTGACACATACTGTAAGTCATGATTCTCCTTTATCCGGAGCCATGAGACGTCTGTTTATAACTATGTGCTGAAAGGCACTGATGTACTATGGTAGGAGCCTCACACTGCTCATTTAATCAGCCGTAGCAGTGTATTTTACATAGAGCAGATCACGTCTTTTTGATTTATCACAGACTTTGAGGTATATCTTCCTGTCAGGGCTGGCATATCTCCCATTAATGATAAAAGGACTTATGCGTATGTCAAGAGAGAATCCTCTGTCATCTGCCCACAGCAATACTTTTGCAGACACAACCTCACCTACAAAATTAGCCTATCAGTGTCTATTTTGTTCATACATATTGGAAAATTAAATCTTTGCAATGAGACAATTTCAAAAATACCCAATAGCACATTCTGCCTCCAAGCCACCATAATAAATGGTTGGACTAGATGATCCTTGAGGTTGCTTCTAATCCTAAAATTCTCTGATCCTATGGTTCTACGGATCCTTGCAAACAATACTCATTGGTGCTCTACTGGGATACTTATAGATCAACGGTGCCTAAATATTTTGCCAGTGTGAGCCCATTCTGAGACTTATATCATTCTGTGACCCTATCCAGCCAACAAAGCATTGCAATACCTACCATATTCCCAACAGGACAGTGACCACATCTGCAGATGGTGAGACTCTAAGTGGGCTCTCAACCCAGAGTTTGGGAAACTCAGTTCTAAATTAAGGGAGTAAGGGTGGTTTCATACTCTCACTTTATCTCTCAGACAAATTTTAGTTCTGCATCCAGTATGCAATGAGCAAAAACTCCAATCATACCGTGGCCTTCTGGATTCTGTGTAAATCATGGCAGGATCAGGGTGGTTGGTAAGTCACCTCAAGATTCCCAGTTTCACAGCAGCCATTTGCAGGTTGAGGAGGGGTTAAAGCCAGGTAATCAGAGGTCTGGAGAGAAAACCAGAGTGGCAGTCTTGATTGCAAATCTATGGGATGAATTGGAAGGTCAAAGCCGGAGATCTAAAACCCTAAGTCAAAGCAAAAGGGTTTGATAGTGCTTGGAGATGGTGTTAGGTGGACAGTGGTTGGTACTGGGGAGGCAGTTCAAAGGTCAGGGCTAGGACAGGAGGCAGGCTAGGCCTTTAGGTAACACAGGACTGGTTTGGGCTGACCTGAAGAGAACAAGACAGGGAACAGGCAGAGGCAAGATGAGGTAACAAGGCAGGGCTTAGGCTGAGGCAAGACAAAAGTGGTTGGGCTGGGTTATAAGCAGGACAAGGCAGGCTGAGGAATGAGCTACAGATAGAGTCACATACCTTCTGACTGCACAGACAGGAGTTATGGGAGGATACAGGAAGTTATATAGGACCAGGACTCAATCCAGGAACTGACCTGGCCTGACCAATTAGGAGAGGGTGGGTGAGGTTGCTGGAAATATATGGCTCTCCAGGTTGCAGTTCCCTTGCCCCACCACGGTTGCTCTGTTGAAGTGGGGTAAGGTTCTGGCTTTGAGAGCTGGCAAGCATGGGTTCAAGGTCTTCCGGATCCTGATTTAACCTCTCCTTCCCCTTGTCTGCAATATTGACAGGTCACATTCTAAATTAGGAACAAATGGTCCTGGTTAGTTACTGGACAGAAAATATCCAGGAAAAATTTGGGCATCACCGGAAGTGGTGATAGTGAGAGTCTTCTGATTTAAGCCTCCTGATTTAAAGGGGAGGCTTGGCAATACTGCCTCTATGACACAGCTAACTTCTACAATGAGGTCCCAATTGACATGCCTCTGTGGCAGCACATCAGGTATTCTGAGTTGCTTCTCCCAACTAAAAGCAATACACACTCAGGCTTGAAAAATCTGGGAACTACTCAGGGTTTAATTGTGTTTGGGGGTGGGGTGGGGTTGGAGGGGTTTGCCAGGTCTCAGCCCTGGCAATTAAATCAAGGGGCGGGGGAGGGGAGGTAGAGCCCCAGGAAATGTTCGGAGTGTGCACCTCAAAATGTGAAAGACCAGAAAAAGGCCAATAATATGGGGGTTGGAAATTAAAGACAGAAAAAATGTGGATGGTTTATTTGGCTTTCATTAATGACTTTTCTGCTCCATCCCTTGTGCTGGTCATCATATAGATTAATTCACAAGAACTCCTGTTTTATATTGAGTTGTAGAGAGGCAGGTTAGTCAAGTGGTTGACTTGCTAGCTGGAAAACAGGGCTCATTTCCCTGCTCTGACAAATTCTGGCTTGTGATGTGAGGCTTCCGAGGCAGGGTGTGTGGTTTCTGAGGCAGTCTGGACCCTTGTAATTCATTTTTTAATAAATTAAGCACTGCCGCTGCAGAGTTTGAGAGAGAGACAATAATCAGCAGCTCCATTCTTTTGCATTTTGATGCAGTGTCACAGTGTAATAAGGGTATGCACCAGGGACCCATGTTGTTTTTCACTTTCATTTTTCGTTATTAAGAACTGTCATTTTTGTTATTGTTATTAATGAAATTTTGTTATTCATTATCGGTGTCATTATCGGTATCGATTTTGAGCGATAATGAAGATTTTGTTTTCGGAAGATTTTGCTTTGTTTTCAGCCCCGTTGTGTATTGCCACCAGTGGCAGAAGTGCCATCAGACACCTGCCCCAGACTTCTCAGAAGCTGAACTCCTTCCTCCCTTTCTCATTATAATGCAGTAGTAATAAGTGCACAATGACAATAAGAAAAATTACTAATATGTATGTCTAACCTAAACATACACTTAATAACTTATACTATATGCAATATATTCCTATTTAAGTATCTATATCAATAAACATCTAGCTGCTATGTGTTCTATCTAAGTATCTATCCTATTCCTATCCTATAATGCTAAATAATAAAAAGCCTAGTATCTACTAATATCTATATCTAATCTATCCACAACTAATATATCTATATCTAATCTATCTACAACTAATATATCTGTAATAATATGGACAGGGGGAGACAGACAGACGGGAAGAGGAAAGAAAAAAAACTATAGGGTATATCTATCTAATCTCTATCTATATTATCTATATCTGTAATCGGTATCCATCTATCTAATCTATATACCTAAACCTATATCTATCTATCTATATATGTACAGGGGGAGACAGCCAGGGGAAGGAAAAGGGAAAAATAAAAGGTATAAGGAAAGGTAAGGTATAACATGGAGGGCTGGGGAAGATTTTTACTGCAAGCACCAGAGTTCTGTAAACGCAACCTGTCACAGCAAGAGCTAACATAGAACAAGAGTCAAACAGCCTGGCCCTGAAACATAAAGGATTGCCGTGTCCTCCCCAAAGCCCCCATGATTGGTTCTGAGAGGCAGGAGGCATTGAGCAATCACAGGGTGCCATTCAACTGCCTGGGACGTGTTTGCGCTGCTCATTGGCCAACAATTACATTCATCAGGTCCTTCCCCTCCCATCACAGGCCCAGTTCAAGAGTTCAACACTAGGGGTGGGAAACCGGTAAAATCCGGTATCCGATAATGCCGGTACCGGGCATACCGGCATTATCAGATTCGACCCGGTAATCCGGTCCGGGGTACCGGATTCCGGGTAGCGGATTTTTTACATTGCAGCCATTTAAAAATGGCTGCAATGTAAAAACTTAAAGCCCCAAGTTAAAAAAAAACCAAACCCTCCCCGAGTCCAGGCTGCGCGGGTGGAAGGGGGGACACCCCCCACCCACCCTGCCCAGCCTGGATTTTTGTTTAAAAACAGACTGAGAGGCGAGCCCACCCCCCAGCACCAGTGGCCGCGGCGTCCCCGCAGCCGCC
>QEPC01003632.1:1013861-1026330 GCA_003113815.1 Sphenodon punctatus | reverse complement strand
CACAACCCAGTTGTGAGAATGTTGGGAGCCATCTCGAAGAACCTTCTTTACAAGGTAGCAACCTTCTGATCAGCACATGGGCAGGAGCTGTTTGTAAACAAACAGCCTTGCTGCTGCTGCAGCGCTACTAGGAGGGAGAGTCAGGTAAGCCCTCCCCGTCCCCTCCAACACAACCCTACAGGGGTCAGGACCAACAATTTTTTTGGTTTGTTTGTTAAGAATAATTTAAAAAAAGACAGCATGACCAGCCACCAGTCCACCGGGAATCCTCCCAGTGCATTCAATGGCCAATCCGCCCCTGCTCATACCCCACAGGGCAAGGAAAGCCACAGCACCAGAGGCAGGTGGGCGAGGAGGCTGGCACAGAGCAACCCAGGCAGCAGCTGGAGTACCCAGGTGAGGCACACAGGCAGGGTGGGGTGGGGCCCGGGGAGGCCGGGTGGAGGACCCAGGACATGCATGGTGGGATGGGGAGTCCAGAGGGGCAGGAAAGGGGGGGTGGCCGGGCGCCAAGGGGGGCGGGTGCCTCGGGTGGCAAACGACTAACCACCGTGTACCCTACAGGACAGCAGGAGGGGCCACAGCAACCTGGGACCATGCCCCCAGCCCAGTGGATGCAGGAGCACTGGGCACAGGTACAGCACTGGAGGGAGGACCAGGTGGAGGACATTGTCCGGACCACCACAGAACAGGGGGAGCAGATGATAGCGGCCATGGACTGCATGGAGGCAGCCATAGAGTGCTCCCTGGAGTGGGCGGAGGCAAGGGATCAGAGTCTTCAGGCAGAGGTGCACCTGGAGTGGAGGTGGGAGCGCTGGGAGCACAGCAGGCAGGTAGAGGTATTTGGGCAGCTGGAACAGGCTATCGCGGGGATGGTGCGGGAGCATTCAGCCAAGATGGACAGGTCCCATGATATTGGGACCTCCCTGCTCCTGCACGCGGGCACTATGTGCACCTATGTGATGGCAGCCACCCCACCGGGCACCCTGCCTGCCCAGGGCCCCATGCCGGGCCTCTCTGCACCCCCACCACCTCCCCAACCACTCCAGCTGCCTCCACCCCAGCAGGCACCCCGCATCCATCTCCCAGTCCCCACTGGTCTCTGGAGGGAGCAGCCACCATGGGGGAGCCCTCGGGTCCTGGGTCCTCCCTCACTCCCACCACCGCCTGCGCCTCCAGACACTGAGGCCTCCCAGGACATCTTTGGGGACATGGACAGCAGGGGGGAGGGGAGGGCAGCTCCCAGAGCTCTGTGCTGCCCACAGGGCACTTGAGGGGGCACCCCAGGAAACACGTGGGCTGGGGGGAGGAGGGGGAAGGGGGTGGTGGTCTGAGGGGGGGGCGTTGTTCGTGGTGGTGGGGCACGGGTAAGCGGGTGATATAGTAAATGCACGGATGACACAGCCACCTCCTGTGGTCAGTTCAGGGGCCCAGAGGTGGGGGGGTGGACCATGCTCATATAGGGGCTCGCCCAGGGAATTCCCCAGGCCCCCGGGGGTGGTGGTGGTGGTGGGTGCCCTCACGCCTGGGCCTCCTGGCTGATGTGCCTGGCTAGGGTGGCATGGATGCATTTGGCATAACGGTATTCCCTCGGGTTGTCCGCGTTCAAGTATAGAGGCATGGGGCCGGGAGGTCGGGTATGCATGGGGTATTCGAGGGCAGCCCCATCGGTCTCACACACGTTGTGCAGCACACAGCAGGCATCAATCACCAGGGCCGAGGTGTCCACTGTGTAGTGTAGCTGGCTGGCGAGGCTACTCCAGTGCTGCTTGAGGGCCCCGAATGCCCGCTCAACCACAGTCCTGCTGGCACACAGGTGGGTATTGTAGAGCACCTCCGCTGGGGTCCGGGCAACCGGGTATACCTTCATCAGCCACCGGGTGAGGGGGTAGGCCGGGTCCCCCAGGATACAAGGGGGCATCAGTACCCCCTTAATCCAGGTCATTCCCATGTCTGCAAAGTCCCCCCGGTACATACGGGAATAAAAGGAGGAGATGGTCATGATCCGGGCATCGTGGCTGCGCCCGGAGTTGCCCATGAAGATGTCTATGAACCTCCCCCAGTGGTGCATGACCACCTGCAGCTGCAGGGAGTGATACCTGTGCCTGTTGACATACTCCGTGGCCTCCACCGCGGAGGGGCAGAGGATCTCGATGTGGGTGCCATCCACGGCACCCATGCAGTTGGGGAACCTTCCAGCCACGAAGCCGGACATCATGGGCCCCTGACCCACCAGCTGAATCACCCTGTCCAGGAGTACACCCTCCACAGCCTCACAGACATCCCGGAGGATACAGGCCACTGTGCTCACCCTGACACTGAAGTGCTGGGAGATGGACTGGCAGGAGTCGGGCATTGCCAGGGCCCAGACCCCAATGGCCACCCACTGGACCATGGAGATGGGGTTCCTCATGGGGGTGTGCTGTCGTTCCAGCCAGGGCGTGAGCAGCTTCACGAGCTGCAGTAGGGTGAGCTTCTTTTTCCGGAAGTGTGCCCTCCAGGCTGCCTCGTCCCACTGAGCCAGTGCCTGGGACCACCAGCCCTGGGTCCTCTCCATGACCCATAGCCACCAGGCAATGGGCATAGCGAGCAGGGCGGCCCGGTGCCTGGTCTCCCTCCTCCATTGGAGGTGGCCAGTCACCTTGTGGATCACCGCATCCCTGGTCTGGCTGTGGCTCATGGCCTGTAAGTCCACCCCAGACACCCGCTGTGCCCTGAGCTGGGCCAGGGAGCACCTGCAGCCTTGGTGAGCCCTGCGGGCCTCTGAAGCACTCCAGCCTGCGGTAACCCGCAGGCAGGCGCCCAGGTGCACCTCAGCAGTCTGGATGTGCAGCTGATCAGTGTGGGCATGGTACCACTCGGCACAGAGCGCAAGGGGCATCCTGCATGCACCCAACCTGTCCTGCTCCATGGTGAGGTGAGCCCCAGGGGGCCGCTGGCTGCCCTGGTATAGGCTGGGATGGGCGGTGCCCCCCCATCTGCCTGTGCCGGCTCCTGCAGGGAGGGTGGTCTGGGGCGGTGGGTGTGCTGTATTGAGCGCACCTGATGTCCCTGCCTGGAGCTGTGTGCCCGGCCTGGCGCATGCCCAGGCATGCAGGCTGCAGCTGCATATCTCCTGTCATCACCTCCCACCTCTCCCTATTGGCAACATCATGTCCTTACCGGCCTGATTAGTGTGCCAGCTGTCCTGTCTGTGTGCTCGGTTCCTGCAGCTGTTCTGGGTTCGCACCCCACGCCTCGCTCTGTTGTCATACATTGTTGTGGCCTGTGGCTTTCTCGGCCGGCCTTGGTGCCCCCCCAAGCCCCCTTCCACCCCTGGAGGGAATGTGGGGCCCCCTGTCCGTGGTGTTATTCTCCCTGGTGTGCTGGACCATGACTGGCTGTGCTTCCACCAGGCTGCCAGCACCCATGGGGCCCCCCATCCATGGTCCTTCTGTGAGACCATGGCCCTGTGTGACCTGTGGCATACCCCGGTGATACAATTGCTGTTGAGCTGCCTGGACAGCCTGTCGGGTGCTTATGCAAGCCTGAGCTCTGACCTTCGTTACTTCAGCTATGAGGCGAGTGCTCAGGATTGCCGACTGCATGCTGAGACGCTGGGGCTGGTTCCCTTTCCCAATGGGTGCATCCCAGAGATGAGGTGCTCGCATGTGGCTTGGTCTGCAGTGGAGACCGTGTCTGCCCTGTCTGTGTGCAGCCTCGCCTACACTGTCTGTCTGGCGGAGAGAGGCCCTGCCCTGGCCATGTCCTACTTTGGCTGCATTCACGGGCCCGTGGGTACCAGCGCTCCCTTGGGGCAGTGTATCACCAGCTGTTGGAACTGGGTCAGCTTCTGTGGCCCTCTGCTGCTGACTTCTGCATGTCTGAGCCTACCGCGGCAGAGCTGACAGCGCTGTCCGGTGTGTAGTCCCATTCCGATTTGCAGCTGGGTCTCTCCATGCAGGATCCCTTCGAGGCTTCCTACCTGATCGCCCACCACATATCCGTGCAGGGGTACTGCCGGGGCATGCTTCATTGGCCCCACCTCATTCACCAGGCAGGGCACCCGGCCCCTGGGCCCTTCGTGGCCCCCAGCATCTGGCTGTGAGTCCCCTGTGCCTCCCGGACCCCTGTTCCTGGCCCCCGTGTGGGCTCCCGACTCTGCCCTGCTGCCGTGGCCCACTGCCTGCTCCCTCCTTGCTATGCTGCCATGCTGCCTGCACCCTAGGGTGTCGCTGCCCCTGCCTGTGACTCCAGACCCCCTCCAGGCCTCCCCCCTGTTCCCCTCTGTGGCCGCCGTCTCCATTGTCTGCCTCTGGCCCCCTGACCAGCCCCCCTGGGCTCCCCAGGGTGCTGCTGACCGTCCTCATATGCTTGTGCCCCCTCCTGCACCCCAGGCCCCCCCTCCTGGGTGCACGTGTGATCTTGGAGTTCTGGGGGCCCCGGACAGGCCCCCCTGGCTTCCTCCTGGGGTGTGTGTGTGAGACTTTGGACCTGCTGCATGGCCCTGGACCTCCTGTCTCCCCTCCATCGCCCCCTCGCCGGCGCTTGGGTTCTGAGTGCACCTCCTGGACTGTTCCCGGCCCACACCCTGTTCCATGTGTGCTCCCACTGTGCCTGTGTCCAGACTGCCTGGGGCCGCCCATTTTGGGCTGTTCTGTATAGGGGGCTCCAGTTGCCATTGCCTGTGTCCCGCTGTGCCCCTGTGCCATTTCCCCTCCTCTTCCCTTTCCCTTGCCCCCCTACCCCTCTCGTGCCCATTGTGCCTTGTGTGGTGTCTGTCCCGCTGTGTCCCCCTCCCCTTTCCTGTCCGGGTGTGTGTGCGCCCAGGCGTGTGTGTTTGTGCTGTGTGTTCCACTGTGCCCTCGCTGTCTCTGTGCCTGTTGTGTGTGGTACCTGGGTGGCTCTTCTCCCTCTCCCCCCTCCCTTCCCGTTTGCCTTGTGTGGGCATTCCCTTGTGTCCCTTTTGGCTTTGTTTGCCCTCAGCCGGCCATGTCTGTGTCCCACCCCTCCCTGGTGTCTTCTGGGTGTTTTGATCATGGCTGGGAATCGGCATCACGTCTGTTGCGCCACCCCAGACTGTGGTCTGGCGGCCCGATTCCCTGCCGTGGTCCCAATTCCGTCACGTCTGTTCGGTGCCTTCTTTGACCACGGGGGGTGGTTAGCCGGTTCGCCACTGCTGGAAATCCAGTGTGGTGACTCGGGACCACGTAACGTCTGAAATCACCCGTTGTCTATAGTTCAGGCATCCTAGATCCATAAAGACCTGTTTGGGGACAGTGAACTGGATGGTCTGTGACCCCCTGCCTACAGAGTAGGTTGGGTCAGCTGGCTGTACATTTGCATATGGTTTGAAAATCCTTAGGATTGTGTGGCTCAGCAGTCAGTCAGGATATTATGAACCATATCATACTATTGCACCTGCTACTGACATGTAAACTGGCCAGAGGATGTGGTCCTGATGAAACAGATGAACATTTTTCACATTAAAAATAGATTTTGGAACCATCTGTGTTTTACCATTCTTGGCTCTTAAACACAAAAATTACAGAGTCTGACTTGCAAACATTTATCAAGACTTAATTAGTTTCCTGTGTGTAAAAAAAGATTCAAAGGAAAACAATTTGTAAGAGGATCCTAACTGTACACTGACTTTGGGAGGACCTGTTTTCCGCTGCTTAGGTCCTCCTCAAAGGTGTGACTGAGTAACAGGCAGGGTGTGGAAATACACATATCCCAAAGCTTAATAGCAGAGTGCTCCTCTCCAAAACCTAAAGCACAACCTGTGCGTCAGGGATGTTTGAGTGCATCCAAAAGGAAGCTGAGGCGGACAACAAGCAAAACGAGGCCATCTTGAAAGCAGGAGAAGGTAGTGGCATCAACTGCTAAGTTGACCGTTCTTTGGGAAGTTTGTTTTCTAATTCCGCTACTGTTTATAAAGTCAATGCTGTAATCCAAAGCATAGCACTGGAAGTCCCAAGACGACAAAAGACTAATGAGAATGGGTTAGGTTTTGAACAGCTTCTTATTGATTTTTTCTATAACATGCATAACAATAGTATGCAAATACAAACAAATTAGTTAAATATTAACATAATTAAAAAGATAATAAATAAGCAGCGCATGGCAGAGTTCCTACATCAAACAATAAAACAATGGAAGCTAGCAGTTGTAAAACTGAATTCTGCTGAACTGATATTGCTGTAGTGTGGAAATGCTTTTATCGTTTATAGAAGGCTATACGTTTGAATGGTGCTTTACAGAAATAAGAAAGTTGTCCTCAGTACAGACCTAGGGGCCAGAATCTCAGCTGGTGTAAAATCAGCGTACCTCCACTGAGGTCAAGAGAGCTACAGTGATTTGTGACAGCTGAAGTGTTCAACTTCTGGTCTATAATGAAGAAATATGCAGAACTTGTTTTCCTCGGGCGCTGCTGGAGTTAGTCATCATGAACAGGGACCTATGTTTCAGTGCATTTTCCCCATTGACAGCACTTGATCCTTGATCATGACTAAATTAAGACAGTGAGAGGTCCTACCATTAACCCCACCCTGAGCCTTTGGAGGGAGGGGGGGGGATAAACATTTAAATAAAAATAAATAAATTATATGAGATCATGTTCCTTTGACACTCTGAAAACATTCCTGCTCCCTTCTGACATCATTCTTTCATGGGAATGGACAAAGCTATCCCAGAATTCAACAGGCCTTGGAAGAGTGGGAGGAGGAAACAGCAGAGAGCCAGGGTGGGTGGAGTGTTGATGCAGGGTGGGAGGCAGAGTTAGATGAATGATAGAAACCCCCATACATTCCATTCCCATCACACAAGATCATGTGCGTCGGTAGCTCACGACTTGCAGGCGAGTTCTCTTTGGGGATGCTGAAGCAACCCCACATTGCTGCTCCTGCCATTGCAGCCTCTCTAAAGTGGCGTGCCTGGGGGAAGCAAGTAGCATAGCTGACTTAATGTATTGGATCAGTTCTTGGAGTATATACGTCCATTAACCGCTATTAGGCAAACAGGTTGGGAGACATAACCTCTGACGGCCGGGAGTTAGGAGTGAACAGCAGGGAATGGCTCACCCCATTATGACCTGTTGGGGACTTCTCTGAAGCAACTGAGAGTGGCCACTGTCGGAGATAGGATGTTGGGCTCGATGGACCATTGGCTTGACCCACTAGAGCACTTCTTATGTTCTTAAGAAATTCATTTATTTGGGAATAGCTTTCGTTTCTTGCCCCCCATGACATGCATGCAGTAAGTTAACTGAGCACCTTACAACTTGGTGGTAATAACGCCTGAAAACAAAACACCCAATGAAAACAGGTGGTTCTTACCACACGCTGTACCCACATCCACCTCCCCAGTGCCTTGTGTGAATGTTTTACAGATGTGCCAGGGTATCATGGTGAATTCCACTAGCAGCATCTTGCGTGATCAAATGAATTTGCACAGACCATGTTCACACCCTCTTTCTGTTCAGTTTCTGAAAAGTCTCGTGCAACTGATTTACTGGCTCAGATATTCGCTAAAACCACATGTTCATTTGGGCAATTTTTTTAAATTGAGCTGCATGCAGATTTGTGCCTTCACCCAGTCAGAAACTGAGATCATGTCACGTGGCCCCTTGCGGTTAACCATCAGAGCTTCAATTGGAAGCACTTGCACAAAATTAAGAAATTTTGCCCCCAAAAGTGGGAGGGGGTGCTTGAACCCTTTCAGATATCCTTGCGGAAATCTCAGACAGCTTGTGGAGATTTCATGAGTGCCAAAAAGAGGCTACGTTCATCTTCTATTCCAACACATACTCCATTGTGAATTATTCACTCACTCGGATTTCTGTCTGAATCCTTTAATCAACCCAGGAATTGAAAAAAGCCTTTTACAATGTTAGAGTTACTTATTTCTCCACTGGGTTCAGTTTCTACTATTTTGTCTTGCATTTTGCTTTTAATTCCAGATAATGCAAGATTTAGCACTGTTTCATTTTCTGCTCTTGTTACAGCCTTTGCCATAAGAAAGGGGGGTATTACAAAGAGACCATCTCCGGTATACGCTGCGTGCTGTTCTTCTTTGACCTTGCCATTAAAAGAGACTGTATATTTTGATTGCTCCCCTGCACAAAGCAGGAGTTACAAAGGAAAAGGAAAAAGCTCCCAGCAAAGCAATACAAGAAACAGAAGAGTGCTAATGGCACCTGCATTTCAGTTTAAAACACAGAGTGAAAGCAAGAATAAAATGTGCTCCCTGCTTGATTATTTTCTTTCTCCAGCCCCCACACATTTAATTAGAAAATCTGATGCAGCCAGAGACGTTATCTGCCATACAGTATGTGTTGGTGAGGGCTGCTTTCTTTGACGTCGCTGATAAGCATTCTGTGTTGTGGGTAGTTAATTGGTAGTGAAAAGGAAATGTCTGGACTAGCATATGAGATGCTTCCTAACTGTTTCTCCTGCAGCTGGTCTCCCTGGCGATAGGTTTATGAGGTGGTGCGGTGGTGGCAAGAATGTCCTGCCAATGCCCCCCTCCCCTTTGCAGAACTGGATTGTGCACCTGCACCTTTGGAAATGACTCAAAGTTCATCCTGCACCCCCCTCCCTTCTTTACAAGGGGACAGGAAGGGGGACACAATACAGCCATCCAAAACCAAGAGGCCCAAATATCACAGTTGGTGTAAACTGGCACAGTTCCATGGGCTGCACTGTCTGCTTTGGCCCATGTCTAGGCAGAATATACTTTGAAAATGGGAGAAGAGGAAAGTTGATTTTTACACCGAGGAAGCATTTTAAAATAAACTGCAGGGAGTAAAAGGGGGTAAGGACAGAATGATGGTATTCTTTTGTTTTGGGTTGTACCCGCAGAACATTAGCAACTGGGCAGTTTTTTTCTGCCCTGGGAAAAATGCCCCTGCCCCCCCATTAGTACCTTGTCATCTCTCCGCAGCTACAGGGTAGCTGGCTGAGTGGACTGTGCTGCTCCAGAGCAGAGCTGTAACTTCAGATCAGGTGTTTAAAATGGAGCAGTACAGACTTCCTTAACAGGGTCTGTTCACATGAAAAAGGAATTTTACCCAGAATACAAACTAGCCCCTTTGATGACCGCTTTGTCCTAGGAGTTCATTATTACCTCCTCATTTAATGTTAGCGGGAAGATTCACACACCCAGTTACTGTTTGCTAACTCCCTCACAGGCAAACTGCTACATGCTACCCCAAAGGCTTCATTTTGTGTGAATGGACCCTACAACGCTAGTATGCATTGCTCTACTTTATATCACAAGTTATTGACGATGGAGCAACGCAACACTGTTCTGTAGCAGTGAAATCCACACAACTCGACCGTTTGCTAATGTTTACAAAAAGATACACCCTTAGAGCGAAGGAAAGAGAGAAAGACATATTTCTAGATTCTGTCACTAAGTTCTTTAGCCTCTTTATGCCTCAGACTTTACCTCTATTAAATGGGAAGGCCAATCAGATCACTTAGCAATGCTAGCTAAAGTGTTCCTATTAATAAACATAATAATGTGTTTCGTGTATGAAACATCTTTCCTCTGTAAATCTCAAAGCACTGCTCAGAGTTACATGCTACTGACTGCAGGCATTAGACATATTTAAAAGGAAGTAGTAGACTTCCTGGTTCGAACAATAAATGATAGGAGCGCATTAAAATAAAGAGGGTGTGAACTTCTTTTTCCAGTGATCATATGTTCTTATGTATTATTCTTTCATAGCACCAGTGTGGAAAAGGCTTGTATGGTATACCATTTCAGCTGCTCTTGCTGCAGTGCATACTGGGGATATGGGGAATATAAACATATTAAAGCAGGGGTTTGACAAATTGACAAGGCTGCTATATCTGAAGGTCTACAGGGCTATGCTGGTTGCAAATATGGGCCATCAAAATACAGGCTATCTGAAAATCATACTTAGGTTTTAGAGGGCACTTATGAGAAATACAGGTTGCAGGGCCAATGTAACCCTGCAACCTGTATGTCTCATAAGAGCCCTCTAAAAATTTGCATATATGGCACCCCTAAATATACTGGCTGACAGCTTGTCAAATACAGACTCTATTCACTATGTCCTTCATCAGTAAAAAAGTCCACTTGCATAACCTCTCCTTTGCCAGGAACCACACAGAGTGTTAATCTGTCCCAAAACTGGGTAGTGCTGGCAATTGGGTAGTGTTGGCAATTATTATTATTTATTATTATTAACAAACATTTATATAGCGCCAGCAGTGTACCTGGCACTTTACAAAGTAATAAAATAGACACGGTCCCTGCCCCTAGGGCTTACAATCTGAGAGACAGGAGCTGGGGGAGAGACTTAGGAAGGGGAACAGAGGGAGAGACAAGGGGTCTAACATTCATGAAGATGCGAGGTCTCAAGTGCACGTACTTGGCTTGGTTACGATGAGAATGACAGCAGGCAGGTCCATGTTGCAAGGATAAGGGTAAACCGATCGTAGGTATAGGAATAGTGGCTCAGCAGGATAAAGAGTCAGACAGAGCAGAGCGAAAGAGGTGAGTTTTAAGGAGAGATTTGAAGGTATGAAGGGAGGGGGCAAGGCGGATGTGGACAGGGAGGGAGTTCCAGGCATGGGGGGCAGCAAGTGAGAAGGGACGAAGGCGCTTAGGGGAGCAGGGAAGGCGTGGAAGGGTGAGAGAAGGGACAGAGGAGGAGCGAAGTGCACGGGCTGGAGTATGGAGGGCGATAAGTGCAGAGAGGTAGGGGGGAGCAAGGTTGTGAAGAGCTTTATAGGTGAAGACTAGGAGCTTGTGCAGGATTCATTCAGGAAGGGGAAGCCAGTAAAGCGAAGAGAGGAGGGGCTGCACATGGTCGAAGCGACTGGCGAGGTAGATGACCCTGGCAGCAATGGGTGTGACCAGTGATTCAGCATGTCTCCTGAACAGCTTCTTCTACTGAGGAGATAAAAGGAGCTTTAGCTAAACTTTACAGCTGCTTTCTTTTGGTAGAAATCTGGAGAGGAGTCTGCCTTCCTTTTGCCCCCCACCCCCAGAAGTTCAAATAGTGCAGATCACACTTTACTGCATCACCTTGGTTGACTTATTATTAATTATTATTATTATTATAAACATTTATATAGCGCCAGCCATGTGCCTGGCGCTGTACAGAACATAGAAATAGATGCGGTCCCTGCCTGTGGCTTACTATCTAAAAGACAAGGAGGGAGAGACAGAGAGAGGGGACAGTGGGAGAGACAGGGGAGAAGACAAACAAACAGTCAGGCAGCTGCGAAGTCTCAGGTGTGTGTGCTTGACTTTTATTAATTAATTGTTATTAATTATTATTATTATTATTATATGTATAGTGCCACCATATGCCTGGTGCTGTACACTCATGATTATGGGCAGGTCCCTGCCCTGTTCTAGAATGGAGAGGGAAGGGGAGACAAGGGGAGGAGCATATGGGGAAAGACAGGGATACATTCAGAAAGTTGAGATATTTCAGGTGTGGGTACTTAGCCTAATCACAAGGAAAAGTGGGGAATCCTGAAGGATGAAATGGTATAAGAAGACTCATTCCATTGTGATTGTTCCCTCTGAGCAATCAGAGGGAGGAGCTAGGAAAAGCCAGGTGGAAGAGGGAGATTTTTAAGAGGGATTTGAAGGTTGGGAGGAAGAGAGCAGAGTATATGTGCTTGAGGAAGCAATGCAATGCAATGCAATGCATAGGAGGCAGCATAGGAACAGTAACAAAGATGATATAGGGAGCAGGAAACTGGGATCAATGATAAAATTTTTGTAATTGAACCTCTGGCAAGAAAATGGGACAGCAGATGGGTCACATGCTTCTTGTTAACTTTGTGTGATAGAAGCCAACTTTGGTCCCACTCAGCAGGCTAGTACAGGGAGCAAGCCAGAGCTTCAGCCTGTGAGGTGTGGAGAGGAGCCCAAGACCCATTTTTCTTCAGAACCTAAACAAACCACCCATCCAATTAGACTGGACAAAACTGTGGCGCTAGCAGGTGTTTGCATGATGGGCTTGAGAACGGTGCTCCAACTGTAGAGGGGCATGTGCAAATAGCAATTAGGCCATGTCTGGGAACTGACTATGACAGTTCTACTGTGAGTGTTCAACTTATGACAAGCCTGGTAATGAGCAAGTTTTGAATGGCGTGTGGTTGAAAGGTGAGCAATCTGTGCATTCATTGCCAGTACTTTTTCAATATTGCCCATATTGTGATGCCTTAAAATGGGTTTGTAATCTTGCCTTCATTGCCTTGGTATTTCCTGCCTCAGCGCAAGAAGAAATCAAAACAGCTATCATTGGGAAGGGAAGTGCTCAGATCTGCTTCCATTTTAGTACATCTTGTGCTCCTGACGGCTTTCCTTATCAGGTGTGACCATGTCAGTCTAAAAAAAAAAAAAAAAAAGAGGTCTAAAGCTTCCTTGAGGAACTCAGCTCACCCTCTTCTTATTTACACCAAATTATTAGGATTAACTTCAGTTGATCTCCGCCCCC